>JANEHU010004811.1:0-355913 GCA_027563435.1 Nasonovia ribisnigri
ACTTGTATGTGTATTAAATTTATCTATATAAAATAATAATAATAATACCTAATAAAACAAAATTCTACGTAATGTCAAATTACAAACGTAGGTATATAGAGTATAGACACAAAAGGTATAGCTGCAGATTTTAATACCCAATAAAAATTGAATTGCACGAAATGTGAACGGGACAAAAAATTGTAAAATAAGGTCATATCTGTATCTGTACATAGTAGTGTACTAGGTGTCAAGGTTATATTTTGAGTATGTTTCTAAAAATTATTGAAATTTAAAACGTTACGAGTGGATGACTACTGATTTTAAATGGATGGCCATCGAAAAAGGGTCGTGGTATACTGGTATCTGCTGACTGGTATGAACGATAGTCGTTATCTACAGTTTATTTGTCAAGCTAAAATAACAATACAATCTGCTATTAGCAAAAGTTCAATGATAAAAAAAAAACAGACAAGTCGTGACGAAAGTTGGACAGATGTCAACACTCTCTCCTGTATTCCCTCCACCGATGTCAATTTGTACCCATCATAATAGTTGCAGGAGACTACGAAGTTCGATGAGTTTATGTTAATAAATAGGTAAATAATATCAGAGTACCTATATCAGACATATTACACAACCTGCGGGTACATACTATTATAATAAGAGGATGTATTTTGACGTATAAGTAGGTACGCAGATATTTTTTATTATTTATGATTTTGAAAATAAAATTTATAATATAATAGGTATGTTATTGGTACGTTTATGTATATTATAATATTATGTTAATACTACAAACTAAACCGGTAGAATACAGCCCAAACCGAAAACGTATTCACCCAACAATTTCCCAAAATGATAAAATTAGTCAGCGTTCTGGGAAATAACTTTAGAATCGAATTAAAAATTAACAATAAACAATAATAATTTATTAGTATAACGCATTTCGTTCACATACAATATGTTACGCACCAACGTGGACATACTGAAACATATTATATCAAATGTGAAATAGGTACAATAAATACATAATATTATACTAGATAAAATGTTTAATTTTCTACTTGTTTTCTTATTGCGTGATTTGATAAATAAATAATAAATAAAGATACTTTCAATTACGTATTATAATAACGTATATAATATTATGTACTCACTGCATAATCATAGACGGTGGTGCGGCTACAAATTACAATACGAAAAATGTTGTATACTGTACCTACGTGGATAAAACAATATTAGCCTCTTAATCTAATACAGTGAAAATTGCATTTTAAGTTATTTTTAAGTAATTATTTTGTAAATTACATATTAACCGAAGTACCTGACGGTGGATTTTACATACCTCTTTCACCGCACGATAGAATTGCCAACGACTGTAATATTATATAATATTGTGTCTCTTGCACTGTATAATATTATATAATAGGTTGTTATATAGTCGGGAGTTAAACTAAAAGCTACCAAGTGACATTTTTTTTTCTAAATTGAGTTTTTTCCATATTATTCAAAATGTTATCTTTAAAAAGGCACAATTTCCGTAACTTTTCACGCTGATCGAATAAAAAGTTATGCACAAAGAACATCAAACGTTCATGAAAAAATGCACGTAAGATTACATTATGTCTGCAAAATTTAGAAAAAGGCACTCGCTGCCTGTCGAGATGACGGAACAAACGAGATTTAATGAAGTAGGTCACGTACTGTATTATACAATAGACATAATAATATGGTAACGGAGAATCCGTCGCATGTTCGCACAGGGTGCCAATAACTATACCGCTGCAATCATCGAAACCAATTTGGAAAACATCCGTTTCGTGTGCGTATATAGACATATTAATTATGCAGTTATACGAGTTAGACTATTAATTGACACGTCATGGCAAGCATAACGCCACATCGTTCGATCTTTAAGAGTCTTGTACCTATACAGTCTTGTACAACAGTCGTTTGCAACACGCTGCGGTGTGCTTGACTTAAAGTTTAATAATCGGACACCCTCGGGCTTCGTGTATTAGCGTACGTATGTAGCCGGTGCGAAACCATCGCCACCGACCACGACTGAACAGCGGACAAGTGGCTGATGTTCGGAGACACACACGACCATAATCCACTCGAGATAACACTGTAACGAACAAGACAATAACGGACTTCCGTGATGCTGCAGGCGGTATGGTTTTAACGCTCACGAAATCCGCGATTTTGATTTAAACCTCCATCGATCGCTTTTTGGTCGTTAATGTTAATGTGTATGATAGTCTATAGTGATGCGTATAACATCGGATTTAACTTTAAAAAAAATCTATCGTAAAGCACCGCGATATTTGTTAAGATCGGAAAAATGTTATAGTAGGTTAAATTTCTCATAGACGTCTTATATCTTCAATTCACGGGCTCATACAATTCTATAATACCTAATTGTTTGAAATAAACGTTCATGAGACAAATACAAATAATAGTGATCTAAATAGCGGTATTAGAAAAATACAATTATAATATTTGACGTTGTTTTAGATTCTGAGCGGAACGATGAATGTATTGAATTTACATTGATTTTACATTGTATTTATTATTGGTTTTCAACGAAATCGATTTTGGTTTTTGGTGCAAATCTAAAACAAATGACCGCAGAAAGGTACATGAAATTTTCAGTGAATGTTTATATTAGCATTTTCTATACACGATACAATTTTCAAAATACCTTGTTTTGAGTGGTGGACGGACAATTCTAATTTCCAATTTTTTTAGTTTTTTTTTTCTATAAATGCCAATACAATTTTATTTGTTGGGTTAGCTTGTTTACTAATGGCCTTTTTTTTAGGGCATTAAAAAAAAAAGATACTGTAAAATACTTATTTTTTGTACATTTTGCTTAGGTTTTTCTATAGATCCTCTCCTCCCCTCATATAAAACTTATGTATACCTGACTGTGATGATGCCCCGGAACGATTTTTTATTGTTTGCTGTTAAGTATTATCGTGTGATGTTATTTTTAATTGTTAAATACAATTAATCGATATATTTATTACTACTTTGACGTACCTATACCTATATTATTATTTAGCCACAAATTTAAAGTACACGTTCACGGTCATAATGTATGCAGTGTAATATAAGTATTACGTGTTTATACAAACACAAACATTGTGTTGATTCAAAAGAAGTTAGATAGAACTGTATTTTTTTGTTAAAATAATTACAGTAGGTACTAGGTACCTATACCTATACACACAATACATTATTTATATATACGGGGGTATTAAAAATTTAAATCATCGATTCATTTTATTATACAAAATGCATAGCTTCTGTAGCTACCTTAAAATGTATACGTGACCTAAAATCGAATACATTAATACAATTAATAACATTGGCGTTGAGATGAAATTAATTAATTTAGAATCATGATGTCAGACGTTTAATACTATATTTAGGATGGTAGGCAGGAAGTATTATTTTACATGCATAAAAAATAAATAAATATTATATTATTATCAAAATATTATTAATAGTAAAAATATTATTTTTTAATCATATATTCTAAACAACATAAATCATTAATTAAATACGATGTAATAATACATTTTTTTTTACGAATGAAATGTTTTATTTTCGAATATACAAAATTATTAAAACGTTAGGTTAGCTTAAATTTACATACTATTACAAATTATTTTAGCTATACGCTAAAAAAGCGTATTTGTTATTTTAAACATTGATATGTTGAACACAACATATTTTGTTAATTATATAAGCAATGGGCATGCATTAATTAACCACTCTGATAAAAATTTCGCAACTATATATTCTGTATTCGATTAAATAATAATATGGGTGATCGGTAAATAAAAAATTAACATATTAGAGTATTATGCGAATGTAATCAAATTTTATACATGCATACAATTATTTAGTAGATTTCGATTAAGAAGACCCACATGAGTTGTCTCCGTCTTACAAATGTATAAAACATAGCAAAAACGGTTTTGTGTGAGTAAGATCTACTCAGGCTGTAGTCCAAGCTGAGCAACCAAATTTTCACACTATAAAGAAGAGAACATTTACTGTGCAATGCTGTTTTTATTTTTTCGATATCAGAACTAAAAAAAAGTTATTTGACTTTGAAAACTCAAAAAAAAATAATGAATTTTTAACAATAAGAACTTTTTTTGTATTTCTGATATTGAAAAAATAAAAACAACATCGCATGGTAAATGTAATGTTCTTCTCTTTATAGTGTAAATATTTAGTTACTTAGCTCGGGCTGCAGCCTGAGTGGTTCTTACCCACCCAAAACAGTTTTTGGTATTTCTTATATTTGTAAGACGCAGACAACATATGTGGGCGTAGAGTCCTCTTAGTAAAATTAAGTTTTATATAAAATTAAAAATATGTAGAAAAACTATTACATCGGGCTTAAATATTAAATAAGTAATAAGAAATAACCTATTTTAATTACATTTTTTAGATTTTAAACAAAGCCGGTGATGGTATTACTGGTTTTGATTTCAAGGTTTTTTAGGAGCATAAAAGTTTTATGAAATCTATCTATAGATAAAAATGTAATACACAATACACATTACTGATTACTCTGTAAGAAAAGAAAACAGTGAACAATTAATTTAAGTCTGCATTTGTTTTTAGAAACATTTTGCCCATTTTTTTGTCGAATCAGCTATTGCTCAAAATAATCTTATTAATGAAATTATATATCATTATACTGAAATGTATGAACACTCTGCCAGTTTCTAACCCATAAACACCACAAAATGTATAGTTACATTGTTTGATTTAATTTTCTTACAAGACATATTGGGCCTTACTGAGTTGCAACTCATTTGAGCAAAACTTGTTAGGTGTATGCTAAATTAACATTTTTAAATATCATCAATACTAAAAGTTTACTTATTTTATCCCACAGTTATATTATTAATATATTGATAATAATATTATGTTTGGTAAATACTTTAACTTAATTATGCATAAATGTATTATGTTTATGTTTTCATGTAATTGAGTAGGTACGTAAGTTTTGTAAGTAAAAATATTTGATTTGCTATTTATTTGGTAACAATTTATTTCAATACATATTAATACAATACCAGTTGTTATTAAATTGGTTTTAATTGAAATTTTTTAAAATTAAATTTATGTTTCTAAATTGTCAATGTGAAAATTAATTAAAAATAATTTACTTTCATATAATTTTAAAGAGGACACCATGATGAAATATTTTAAAATACGATCGATCATGTATTATAATAGAGACATACGAGTTTATTAAAATATGAAAAAGGAACAAACGGAATTCGTGATATAGACGTGGAAGGATTTTTATTATAAAAACTAAGAACTATACTTAGTGAGGGTCATGCTCCATATGCGGGAATGAGTGGAAAGTGACAAAGACTGCAGAGAATAATAATGAAAAAGGATCTTTTACAATTTACAGTAAACAAAATATACCTCTGATCCTTATGTCATAAATATGATTATTCGTTGGTACTGTTTAGTACTACTTTACATATCAAAGTAATGAGATTGAAATAAAAAATGTAATAACGATTTCAAGTTCAAAATCTACTAGATCTCCAATTTATTAATGTATATAATGTACTTCACTTAAATATTCAATACCAAACTGTATATTATGCTCGAATAACCCTCGAATAGTCAAATTAAATTTACTAACCAATTATTATTCTTTGTACCTAGTTAATATTATCAAATTAAGTTCTGATGTATCGTTTTCTAAAATAGCAATTACCTATTACATTCCGTCTGCACTCCGCATCTAATTAAGTTTACTTAGTGAAATTCAATATTGTTTAGGAATTGCAACTTTCCTTGTTCGTTGTATAGTAAACATTATTAATTGTTACTTTTCCATAACAATATGGAACTTCATAACTAGTTAATAGTTATATACTCTATAGGATGTGCATTGAGCGTTAATAAGTACACACATATATAGGTATTTATTAAAATTTAAAATATTTTTTTTTCAACGCTAAACGTTCAACACGATATTATAACTGTCCACTTACATACATAATTCAACATAAAGGTACATATTGTTAATAATACAATAATACCTACTTATAATAATTTTAAAATATAAGTTTTATTATATCTATATTCTACATGTTTTGATACATAATAAATAATAATAAAGTGTATAGTCCGCTTTTTAACATGGTATGCGAAACGATGACTGTAATGATTTTACAATGATTAGAGTCTGTTTTCTGTCTAACATCACTCATTAGTCATCAGATTTTGGGGCAGTAAAAATACTTTGATTTTATACTTAAGCATCTTTTTTTATACGAAAATGAATCAAGTTACTACTTAGGAGGGAATCAAAAGAACACATTTTGCAGTATTTTTCAAAATCTATAACCTATTTATTCCATGAACATATTGTAAATAGGATACTGTTCAAGCGCACCCGCAGAATAAAAATAAGAATCTAATATTAGTTATAGGGATATTGATAATAAAATTAAAGTACATGCAGTTAAAAGTCCTAACTGGGGAAATGACTCTTTTGTCTCCCCCGCAGGAAAAAGTTAATAACAATAATGATATGATAGAAATATACACTATTATAATAATTAAATATTGGTCAATATAATAAAATACGCATTGTTTTTTTTATTTTATTAAATCAACCTACCGTACTACTAATAGTAAAATTAGTTATTTTAATTTTTTATAATAATATCAAAAAATATATTATTTAATATAGGACCAATCATACAGGACCATTATAGTGTCCCACTCGACACCTAATATTATATAGCAGAGTGGTACTCGCTTGCCCACCTTTTTGTTCTATCTTCTTATTTATAAATATTGGTTTTTGACTTTATTAACACTAACATTGAATTTAATTAATTTGTTTATTTTCGTAATATATTCGTACAATTGAGTGGTTTCTGATTAAATTATTTCATACAGTATGTAACTGTCAGTTTTCTTCAACACAGTTATTTGCATACATTATACAATTATCAATTATTCTTTTCATTCTTATAGTATATCATCATGATTGACATTTAAGTTGAATGTAAAAATATAAATATTGTTCTTTAACTGTATTTTTACAGTTTTAAATTGAAATACATATTTTTATAATTTTATTTTATATTAGGTATATTATTAAAGTAACAAATTACAAATTTCACCTATTCTTGTGGAGTTACCTGGTTTACACAGAAAACACCAATAGCCTTCCTTTCAAATATTTATCTTAATCAATATACATAATTATTATAATGTAATTCTTTAAATATTATTCACTTTTTGTGACAGCCAATGGTCATAGGCTTTTTCTAAATAATAATAGTACAAAAAAAATATTGGTGAGTTGCTTTGTAGCATAATTTATTGTTGTAGCTTTTATTAATTAATTATAGCTAACGAATGACAAACTTACAATTTTTTTTCACATGAAATATATTTATTGATTATTTTTCTGCGTAGGTAATTTGTGTTTGTATAAATAGGTATTAATTATGTTAAAATTGCTTCTTTATTGTTTTTCCTTATTTAAATATACAGTAGTATATTTTTTTGTGTGGATCAAAAGGCAGACATTTATATATATAATACCTTTTGCAGTGTCTCGCGAGGGTTTACTAATTAAAAACAATAGTATAATTCAGATGCCATTACCGGGCATTTTTAATTTTAGAAAATATTTACGGAGCTGCCTACTGGTCGTGATAAATTAAAATAAATACTATATCTACTAAATAAATGCGTTTTATATTATTTGTTGTTTAAATAGGTAATACATTTACGTACATTCCCTCCCACAGCAGTTGCATTTATGATAATACCATATAGATTAAATATAGTACGCATTTAATCTATGCTACGACTTATAGAATACTTTTTGAGGTCATTTAAATACGTCATACAAATAATAATATACAAATGTATAAATAAAATGCACTATCCCAGCTCTGCTTGTGTATTATATACTATACAGAGTTGTATAGATAACTGATACATCAATAATTGTAACAGTTATGTGTTATAGATCAATATATGATAATATGTTTAGTGTTTACTATGGATACGCTGTAAGTCATAAATATCGATATTCTAAACTTGACATATGTATTTATCCAGATTGTTCCAGTTGGATGAATAATCAATTTTCATATGACCAAGAGTGTTGTAGCGGAATTGACTAGTTACCACGTTCTCGACTGAATTGTATTCTCCACTATTGGTCACGTAAGCTTGACAAAGTACAGAGTCCATGTCGCTAAAAACATATTAATAAATTATATTAATGGCTTTGTCATAGAGAAAAACGGAATTAAGTACCTATTAGACAATGTTTTATTTTATTATTACTTTTTTTTTTATCAAATACTCAACTGCAGATATCCTATTATTGTATGTATATACGTACAGTACACTTTTACAATACTAAATTAGCTTAAAATATTTTATTCGTGTACAACTGTAAAATACGAAACAATAAAGTATATTATCTCAATATCTAATACATATTTTGTAGATCATATTAAAACAATTAATATTTTTATAAACAGTTAAACTAAAATCATTAATAACTTTAATTTTATTTTCAATAAAACCCATTATTATTCCCAGCTCTTACAAGATTTAAAAAAATAGTTTCTCCGTTATAAAGTTTTGTATAATGAGTGTATTTTCCATACTGCATTATTCATTGTGCATAAAATCAATAGTCATTGTCGTTCAAAGTTCAAATAAGAAAAAAAAACTTCGTGTCATATACAAAGTTCCGTAACATTTTTTTATGTTGGTGAATCTTAATCTATAGCAATAATATTAACTAAAATATAAAATGTTTTTGAAACCTCTTTTATATAACGGGTGCTATTAAATGGAAATTACACTAATTGTAAAGCTCAAGTCTCAAATGCATTAAAATATTAATTATTATATTATCAACAAATAATCGAGTATGTACAATAAGACATAAGTACAATAAGTACATAGTATAAATTAATTTATATATATTCACTGTTTTTAAAGTTTTGATGAAATAGTGCTTTTTTTTCTAAAACGGAGAAATAACATGGTAAAATACTTATAATGTATACTAAAAAAAAAAGAAAAACTGTTTCTTATGTTCATTATTTCGGTATAGATATTTCAATTTAATCTCCCAAGAATCAATAAAATTCTACAGGAAGTTTTTAATAATTTCGTTCACATTATACGTATCTATATAACATTAGAATATAATCGTAATAATGTTTATAACGTGTGTAATGTAAAAAGTTTTCGATAGCATAGCTTTTTCAAACTTCCGGTAGAATGGTTTTACAGTTGAAATATTTTTAATAAAAATGGTATTTCAAAAAGGATTTACAAACTTTTATTCACACACACACACACACACACACACACACACATATATGCGGGATTTCTACATGGATGATTATCGCAGCAAACAACGGTTAGTTAATATCATCAACGGCTGTAATATTTACCAGACCATAACGATAAGTATAATACTATCATTACCGTGGTCGACCTTGATTTTTTGTCGGTCGTTCGTTATTTTTCTTAAGAATTTTACTGTGAACACAAGTGGTTCATCCCTCTATACCACGAAAAAATAAAATAATTATAATAACAACTTTACAGTGTAGTATAATCACTATAATTATATAGTACCTATATGGTACTATGGTATAATGCTATATACACCAGGGTTCTTGTGCGACGCTTAAATATCAGCGGAGAAACATTAACTATAGGTACAATTTTTTCACGATTATATGTAGGTACCACGATGATGTATAGACGATATTTTCTCTATATCGTGGTATGTACTTTAAGCGTACTGTTTACTCGCAGTGCAGCCTACAGGCTACAAATTTCGAAGTGTACGAACGAACATAATGTAATATATATTATTGAATTTTTCACACACACGAGTGGGTCTGATTCGTTTTTGGTGTGAAAAAAGCAATCTGAACAATAACGCATAGTGAACACTAAACACTTTTATACGCTAGACCACCGTAAGTGGAGTACTGAAGTCCATTGGAACTATAAATAATAATAATAATATTGTTATATATAACGGTCAAGTTGGATACAACAACAGTGTGAGGTGATTTTATTATTGTTTGGGGGTAGAGTTACTCCAATATATTGTGTAATTTGGCAATCTCGAAATATATTGCAATGTACAAGCTTTTAGTCAGACACTCATAAGTCACAATGGACAAAGGTAGTGTGCCTACTCAAATATATGTATTATATATAAGACAAGGCACTATATTATCTTTGCATTATAATTAATTATAAAATGTTAATAACTAGGTTTTAATTGAAATGTTGGTACAAACATAAAAAAAATATAATCATTTAATATTAAGATAAATTGTGTTAGAATTTATACTTATATATTTTATTACGAACCACACGACTTATAATTACGATACGCCTAAAATATTTGTTACATAATCATTAATAAATAATAATATACGACGTTTCAGGACGGCACATGTGTATGAACACGCGTGTACGCGTGTATGCTCGATTCACGCTACAGCCCTACAGGTGTATAGAGTACAGAGTTCTACGGCGTTCACTAATTCATACATTTATAAAATATGATTAATACGCAAAGTATAGAAAAATATTAATACAGCTTAAGGCAGTTTATTACTTTATTTTGTGGTAAGAGTATATTCCTATCGTAGTATAATTAAATTCCACCAATGCGTGATGCTTGTACACTTTTTTTAGAGCGATAAAATTAAATTGCACATGTTACGTTGTTGGGAATAATTTAATAAGACTGAACACGGCTCCTACACAGTTTCGTCTGAAATATAATATAATAAAATAAATACGTGCAGAAAGTATAATAATACACCGTATTAACTACTGCACTATCCAGTAGACCGCAGTTGAGCTTGTGTGCCTGTATAATAATATATACGTCAATCATCAAATATTGAACGACATAACTGTACCAACAGACTACTATCATACTTCTCGAAAAATAAATTTATCATTATTTAGTATATACCTAATATTTTGAAATCGTTGCATAATGCGTGGTTTTCTATACCGTACAATTCATCTGTAACTAATAGTGTACAGCTATAAAGTTACACATTGAACTTACACTACCTATGTGGCTATGTGCCTATGTAAATATAATTAACCTACATACATCTAAGAAATCAGTTCAAATTTTAAAAGTCAATCTACCATGTATGTAAGAACAAAATTAAAAGACACTATACCTACGTGTTCTATTATTAACATTACGTAGATGAAAATATAATAATTGTGTATTCAATGGTTGAGTGCTATATTAGTACAAAAATAATATCAAAAGTACCTAATAAAATATGCTAGGTGTACCAAAAGTCAAAAGTTAAAAGCTTGCACCAGTTTTGCTTATACATAATATAGGTATATAGGTAATAAACTAATAAGGAATGACATATAATTTAAGAGAATTAAAAACTACCTATTGAAAATATTTATATAATTAAAAATTTCAGACGAGGTATTATCGTCGCATAACTTAAATACAGTAAGTGAGTAAGTGTGATAATAACAAAATATCAATATATTACATTATAATTCGTTGTTGTAGGCTGTGGTTAGTTTTTATTTCGATAAAAAATGTTATTTTATTTTAGTGGAATTCGAAACAACCGTGAACTATATAGGTACTGCTCGATGTAGGTGGGTACTCAATGTTATTGTTTATTTTTTCATTGTTGTTTTTTTCCACAGACTTCACAAAAATATCATTAATAATATAATTTATGTACCTATATCTGAGAAAGAGAACTGAATTATTACTTTATTTGTTACATTTCCATATTATTTTGTATGGTGGGTATACAACAAAATGTAGCTTGTTAACGTTTGTTTGAAAACAAATCTACACTCAAAAAAATGCCCAACTATTGTACTTGTTATAGTTATTATACTAATTGTTACTTCGCGATTTTTAAAATACCTTGTTGCTAAGACCATTTCACCTCGTCGGGTCACTAATTAATGAGTTTTCATGATGCTGAATGCTGATAGGTTATGGGCCTAAGATTATTTTTACTTTATTTAAAAATACTGTACCTATGTTTTATTACCATCATTACTCAATGTCTGTGCATTTTAAATGTTTAAACTAATATACCTATAATTGTATAAAACTGTCACGTGTGTTAAAACGTGATACGTATCACGTAGGTAAATAAACATAAAACTATAATTACATTATATTATAACTAGTAAATTGAACCTAATAAATATATTTTATTATTATTTCCATAATAATCTTGTTTATTTATTGTAAACCAAACAGTTATGTATTTTTTATATTTTGCTACATATTATACTAAACGCGAATAACGCTAAATATTATCCTTATATATTATATTATTATGTCTAAATATAACACAACGAGATAAGAGATTTGATGTCATATACGATTTGTATAATACCTGCATGCTTACAACAATTCCTGATGAATGATGATAATGAAAATGTTTTTAAAAAAACAATGTTTTTGAATCGATAAAGTTTAGTCAAAGCGCAATAGCTATGTATTAAACATTTTTTTTTTTTTTATAGAAATACTTGATATACGGGATCTTGACGGAGAATCGCAGGGAAAGGGGATAGTACCTATAGCCATGACTCGGTTAAGAAATTGGATGCGGTCCAATTACTATATATATACCCCCGTATCTGCGGTTTTTTTTTCAACGATTACTTCCAATCGATAATGAAATGTTTCTCATTCTGACATGAATTACACCTTATCTAATTAAAAATAAATTGAATTCGGTGTTATTTTAATTTCCACAATACCAGTTTGTTTGTTTTTTTTCGAATCTAAGCTATTTCAATTTTTCGGTGACAATCAAAGTATTTGGAGGGAAAATTAAATTATTTGTATATTCCGCTTATATTCTTTTCTTTTCAAGTTTTTTTATTTATTTATTCTTTTCTTTTTCTGACATAAATTACGTTGTATTTTATAAAAACATAAAATACGAATAAAATATACAAATATTGGATTTAAAAGGGTGCACACTATTTACTTTACGGCTTACGTTAAAATAATATAGGTGAACTATTATTATTATTATTTTTTCTTAATTGATCTTAAGCCCGGCGATTAAGGTCATTAGCTTCTGTAGGGGTTATGAATTGTGGTAGGTAAGGTTGGTACGGTTGTTATGGTAGGTTAGCAAGCACGAGCATGTGTGACAAGGTTTTTACTACTACGAACCCGGGTGGTCACCCATCTGGGAACTAGTAGCAGCGGGCGTTACTTAATCTCAGTCACATTGCGCGACTGATAGCAGCTAACGCGCCGCGCCGCGCCAAGCCACAAGTAAACTATTATAGGTACCTACTAATAAATTATTAATATAATAGTTTTATAATTGTTCGTATTAATTATGAGTAATGATATATTATACAATAGTTATTAATAGTTTTTTCTTCAAGATTATCATATAATAGGTGTACATCATAATAGTAATATACACAAATTGTATGTATCGTGTTTCTTGTTTCATGAAATGTGTTAACTAATTTAGTAAATCTGATCAACTATCACATTTCAATTTTTATAAGGCATTTACAATTATGTTGGTAGTGTCATAAATTGAGGTACAAACTGAGTAGGTACATAAAATAAAGAAAAAAAATCATTTAAAAACGAAAAAGAATAAATTTGTTTATTATTATGTACCGGTAAATTGCATTTGGACTAATTATGGATTTTTTCATTTTTTAGTTCAATCAAGTATTGACATATTGAACGAATTGTAAATTCGTTTCCAAATAATCGAACTTAAACTACATTCTAGATAAATTACTAAATATCTACCTCCGTTTGACATGTCTTTATACCTAGCTATCCATTTAGTATGAAAAGTTCTATTGTTTACATTAATGATTCTTAAAATGTACTCCATTCCACATTTCCAGTCCGGCATTTTATATTCGTGATTATATCGGATACAAATATTTTTGCATTATGAATTATCTCGTGACGAACGTAAAAATATTATCCCCTATATTATGATTTATGGCCTTTCAACTGCAGTGTTGTACAAAGATTACAAACAGTTATCTACACAATATAACACATAATTCATTGGAATTTCATCTAGATAGCATGATGGATAAAATTAAAAATATTTAACTAGATAAATAATGGATAATTTTAAACTCACATCAACTTGCATTAAATATCATTATTATAAATATAACAATAGCTTATAATATTAATATACCTAGTGTACCTATACTTAAGTCTAAATTTTTACAATCGTTGATATATGGCTGTTTTAAACTTAAATACGACTCATCGCTGTTTGGAGAGAATGAACAATATACTACGAAATAACAACCTACAGTAAAACAAACGTAATAATTAATGTATATAAAAGAACATGAAAATAAAATAAAATAAATCGGTTATAGGATTTTTTTTTGGAAAACTAACGACTCTGGCACAAAAAAAAATTGATATTTTTCATAAAAGTCCAAAATTCTAGATAACTTATCTCAGATAACCATTTTTTTCTAAATAGATTGATAAAAAGATTAATACCTATTTGTATTAGATAATGCACATCACTACTTTCAAGTACATATGTATTGTACACACGTCACAATAATTGGTTTAGCTAAAAGTAATTAAATAATAAGCTTATAACTTGTTTTATTTTTCATCATACACTACAACCAACTTTGTATAACATTATTAAGTATTTTGTAGATTAAAAAAAACCGTAACCATTTTCATTTCGTCTGCGATTATATATTTTGACATAATATGGCTAAAAAATAATATATTTTGCATTATACACTCTAAAACAATGTACGTGGTTTTGATTTCATGTGAGTACCACAGTCAAAATTACATTATAATGATCAGGGCCGATATCATATAATAGAGGTTGTTAACTTGTAACCTTCCCTGGTACACGATTCCAATAATATTGACAAATTACACGCTTCATCATATGCCTTGCATTATAATAATATTATTATGTCATTCCAACGTGTGCGACAATATTCCATTATGTACGATTTGTTTGGTAGTATTGTGCTTATATAGATTGTATCGTGCTATATAATGATAACTAATGTGACAATTCACCAGTTACGACGTTAAAAGGCATAATAGTATTTTATTTAGATTTTTTTTTCGTTTTCGATTTCACTAGACGGCAAGAGAAATTGAAAAATACAAACATGCAATACTTACACATTACCTACACTATATTATAGTTGTTAAATAATATTGCGATATACATATTAATATATCGTAAAAATGGACTACTATTGGTAGGCGTATATTGAGAATTTTAACTATAAAACGGTTCCGTGGAGAAATTTGATACTATGTTATTATAGGTATATGAAAAATAACAATTTAATCGTGGTTGAATTACTGTTTTAATGAATGGCCTGGCATTATGTTACGCTGCAGTTGAATTGATTTTCACGCAGACCAAATGCTGAAGACGTATATTAAAACTATTTCAGTTTTGCAAGGATTAAACCATAACTGGTATTTAAAATAGCACTGTTGAACAATAACAATATTATGTTTAACTAGATAATAATAATTTAACACAACCACTGTCCAGTAACAATGCAATATTTACTATACCTACTCAAAAACTCGAATGAACAATTGTTGACATTGTTCAATACCACGTGGTTAACAGACGTCGAACTCATTTATAGACATCTAAATCGTATATTACGGGACCTATGTGATTACGTAAAAAGGATAGAAATAGTATTTGGTGTGTGGCGGAAGCCAAACATTTGAAATGTAGTCGAACACTCGAACATCATAAAAAAAAAAAAAACAATAACAATATATTTTTGGTAAAAACCGCAATACAAATTACATATATTTTATGACACGAAATTGACAGTGAAATGAAGTGTGTGAAATGGATTTGTATAGTTATAGAGTGTTGCATATATGTTACTTGCATCGATCTGTTTAAAAAAAAACACGATTTTTAAGCAAGTATTTTAATTGAAAAAAGTTAAAACACCACACAATAGAATTCTTCAATACAATCAAAATACTACCTTTAATATAGCCAAACAATCTAAAACTGTATATTTTTTTATCTCCTCTTTAATATATTTTAAGTAGGTAATGTATAAAAAAATGTAATGCAAATAATGGCCTTAGTAGTCGAAACGGACATTTTTTATAATTTCAAGACCAATAAAAAAAAAATATTATTACTATATTATATGTATAATATGTTTTTCTTAATAAAATATATTATTAGGTATAATTGTTATATATTACTTATTACTTATTAGGAATCTTTAAAGTCAATACTGATGCACTCTAAAACGGTGTCGTTGTGTCGATGTGAATAAGGTAGTGAAATAAGAAACTTAATAGAACATTCTGTGTTATTACTTATTAGTTATTAATATTAGGTTCTCATGTAGTTATATCCTTATACCCTACTATCAGAACGTGTAGGTACCTAGTACCTACTATCGAAAGAATAATCGATTTGAATTTTGGTTCAAATTACATATCTATATTTCGGTGCAAATTATACAAACGCATTTCAAAAATGTTTGTTCAAATTGTATATTATGTAGTATATACTTTGGGTCAAGTTTGTTGCAAGTTTACTACAGCAACCAATACGGTTCCTGATGAATTATGCATATTATGATTTTATATGTGCATGTACCTGCCTACACGAGTGTAGGTATGCGTCTTGTGTAGTCGTGTCTACCTACATAATAAATTATAGGGTGGTACTCGAAATAAACATATACGACTCGAAAATATTTTATAAGCCGATTATAAAGCATTCTCTCCTCCTGGGGTTAGGTTAGGTATCCCCGGTATTACGCGAAATAATCGATTAAAACATAATGCTCGAAACACATCGCGCATCCACGCCACCATCATAAAACGGAAAATATAAAATGCATAATGCACGCAGTAAATAATAATATTAAATCATACATGCCTACGTATCGACGAAACCCGTCGTTGTATAGCTTTTGAGATTCGATCGGTTCCTAGTTCGATATACCTAATAATAATATATTATGTAGATTCTCGACCAAGCACGTGCATCGCCCCACATCATACTATTATATATAATTGCGGGTGAGTTGACGATATCTGACACCTGTCGACATGGAACTACGTCGAGACGTCTCACGTTTTAAGAACGTGATGTACGGAAGTGCCCGGGGTCGGGGCAAGGAGTCTTACGTCATATTTTCCGGGTTATTCCTGAACGCGTGTCACGAAAGCCACCAAATGTGCAGACTCCCGAGTGCAGCATTTCCCTAGAAGACGTGTACGGAAAAAATCAAAATAAATAATGAAAAATTGTCTTTATTTTAAGATGGTCGTATACGACATACCTACGTATATTGGATACGGGTTTCCTAATACATTGTCAAATATAAGAGGAGTAACACAATTGGGAAATATCGAGTGCATTGTTAGATTTTCTCATATATTTGGTATTTTAAAGGAAAGTTTCTATAGAAAATTGTAATAAATTTAAAATATAAAATGCAAGACTACACGTGTTATATTGTTATTTTCTCCGAAAAAGTGTTCTTATGCGGTAAACAATCCAAAGGAATACTCAATTTATACAACATATACGTACGAGGTAGATAATAACTTTATATTATGTGTGATAGAAGATGTGTTTTTTTTAGTCTTACATTTTTTCAACTGCTATTGTTGTTTTACTTTTTCTTAGAAAAAAAGTTTTTAAGCATTTGTGACATAAAATAAACGTATTCGGCATTGGAAACATTTATTTATATTCACGTTTAAGAATTTTGTATTTTAAATTAGAGTGAATATTATAAGTTATAATTTATAACCAACGGGCAATGGGCAATGAGGTATAGGTATGTACATATTATATGGAGTGGCGTATCCAAGATTATGTAATAGAGAGGAGGTTACTAAGTTTTTACAGTTTTTGTTAGGATTGGTATATATAATATTATGAATAATTATATTACATTTAAAAAGGCAATTTGGGAGTGGGTTATAACTTATAACACCCACCCTCCCCCTATCAACTCCACTAGGCATATAGTTATTTCCCGGATAAAATAGTATTTAGGTACCCTTAAATGGTATACGTTTTGTATAAATTATCTTGCAATTTATTACGTAACAACAAACCTAACGCTAGCAATTCAAGACCATTAGTCAACAATTTTGTTTTTATTATTATTTCGTTGAAATGACCTTTATCAAGTATCAACCCATTCAAGTATTCAAACCCTTAAAAAAAGCGTTAGTCAGATGTCTTTATTAGTATTATAGTTTGTATATATATACTTTATAACTGTTTGTATTCAGCAGACGAATATTTGGCACATACTAAGAATAAAGATTATTTTGATATAAAAAAAATCCAAATATTTTAATGACTTCTTTTACAGAGTGTTTGTTATTGTAATATACATAATCACAGAGAACATTGCGCATATAAACATTAAACGCCAAATCCTTATTTATAAGGAGATGACGTAGAAAACGATCATCTTGCGTTCTTCGGCAAGCACAATATAAAATTGCATTATACATTTTACCTGATAATATGTATACACACATGACACATATAAAATATATTTATATATATAGGTAATATATAAATGTATATTGTATATTTAGGATTTATTTCCTTAACCCCACCTGGGATGACGTTCACGGGTCTCTGAAGAGAAATAACGATCTCTGGTCTAATTTATATGTAGGTGAATCTCGATTCTCTTTATTTGCGTTTTGGACTTTTTGCACTTCTTATTTATCCATAGTTACTATCTAGACTCTAGAGGATTATTGACGGTAGTAACTAGCTGCTGAGTACCACTATAGTTTAGCCTAGTTAGGATTGGTTGTTGGAATATAATTGTGACCCTTCCAAAAAATTATTCAAAATAGTTTTTATTAATTCATCGTAAAAATGATTTTAAAGATACCATAGTCGTGGGTGTTGTACTGTTATGATTTAATAATATCGGTGAGATACACCGTAATAACCTACGAGAGCCACGACTGATTAGTGCGACTTCAAGATGATAAACTTAAGAGTATGTAACACGGGAATTTGTTGTCTCCGTCTTACAAGTGCTTAACATACCAAAAAATGTATGCTCAGCAGATCATATTTAGCTTTGCAGTTAGTTTAAAAATTACAGTGAATTGACCTATTATGAAACTCGATGGTAAGAATAATCTGTGTTTATATGTGAGTTTTTACGATATTTTCACTTTGCTTTATATATTTAGATATCCTAAATATTTTAATAATGAAATTTAATAAGATTTGTAGTCCTAAGTTTTTTTAACATAATATTCCAATGTATCCGTAATGATTTTTAGATAATCATTGGCAGAATAATTATCGAAATCATTACTTTTCGTACTAGATTTATATCGGAATTTGTAATAAAAATCAATCACCAGATGGATACTTCCCACTTGGGTGTTGAGTGTGCTGAATAAAACATTGTGCATAGTAATGCGAGTGAAATGTCAAAAACCAATTGATGGTTGTATTTACTATTTGGATTATTATAAGGTTGCCTCATCACTAAATTAGAAAGAAAAATATTAATTGATTCTATCTGAATTTTTCAGAATCACATTGTGTTTCTAGAATAATACATTAATATGCAAATTTAATGTCGTCATATTTTGGAGTTATTGCATTTTTTAATTTTGCATATCAACTACATAATATACCGAGCTCAGGGACTGTAATATAATTTATAATATACGTTTATAGATTAATTGTAATAATACAAATTATCATAGGCTTACCCGTTATTGTAACGCGAGTTCCGGCGGACTTCTGGCCTGGAGACGTTGTATAGTAAACGGCATTGTTGTTTCGAAGATCCGCCGCCGCCGCCGCCGCCATCAACGACCGGGTAGAAATGTTTGTCGACCGCGGGATACCTGCAGTAAGGCGGTGGTTTGCAACCAGCTTCCCAATACTCATATAGATTTTCGTCTAGAAAAATCACAAGAGGACAAGGTGAAATGTATTTTATTTATATTGCAGACAATGCGAGTGACTAAATTAAAATTCGAGAGAAGAAAAAAAATTTTGAATTATCCTCGAGAATAATTTTGAGTTCATAAAGTTTTGTTTTTTCAATTAAGTATATAGTAATTATTCTTGTAGGTAAATATTCAAATATGTGTAAATAAAAATAATATACTAATATATCAATAATAATAGCCTATAATCTAATCAGTGTTAACCTGCTACTGTATAATTTATGCAGACTCCATGATATCTATATCAAACCTTATTAATAGTAATAAAGATAATGTTATAGTTAATAAAATAATAAACTTGAACAATAAATTTCAAAATAATATAAGATTCTCGTGGATACCCGGGCACTGTGATATAACTCAATAACTGTAAATGAAAGGCGGACGTACTTGCCAAAGAAAATGCAAACAACCAATATAAACGCTACTAACGGAATACCTAGACAAAGACTAAAAAAAATATATCTACAACAGATTAAAAAATAAATGGACAAATTTCAAGATAATAGTTAAAAATGGACAATATATTAAATTGTGTTAATAATTTAATTTATTTAAAATAAAAACAGAAAAATGAAATAATCCAAAGGTACTCAAACGAAGTTACGGAGTTGTATTAAATCATTTCAGAATAAGTCATACACACTACACACACATACCCATCTTGTGAAATGTATCAAACATATTTTCATGAAATATAGAGAGTCAAAAGTCACAAAAGTCCTGGCCAAAAATTTGATACACCAAAACACCTCCACAACGCACTTGGCTCCGATGAAAACATTACTAAAAAAAACCCTTCATCTATTTTTTTTGTTGTTTGTTGTTTATTCTTGTTTTTCATTAAAAATGTTTTATTATTTGAAATTTTGAACGCAAAACAGAATCGATGTTATTCGATATTCACAACTGTACTGGCCACTTGAACGCGTGTCACCCTTTGATACGTACATTTTTTCTCTGACATACCTTCACAAATAATGACGATTTTTAAGCATCTCAAATGTAGGTAATTCATAATAATGGGCCTAGTAGTCTCCGATATCATTACTGTATTGCAATAGCAGGCCGTGTTCGGTATAACGACATCCGTTGCATCGATCCGAGTAAATATTCTAGGATGATTCACAAAGCATGCTCCTTTTCCGACAAACGACAATATTTACAAACTCTTGAGATTTGTTATACTGTTCAAAGAGTGCCATGTGAATGTACAATACATTTGTTTTTCAAATGATAACCCCCCTTTTAACTGTAAATTATTCAATGAGTATAAATCTAAAAATGTTGACGCATCAAAATCGAACTTACAGTATATTTAAAAATTACAAAAATCAGATTTTGAATAAATTCATTATTAAATAAAAAAATGGTAGTACGAGTTCTTGGTGAATCATATTGTATATTATTATTGCTATCACGAAGCATGACAGATATTTCGTTTATCGTAGTATTGTACACGCATATACTCAAATCTATAGTAAGATCACGAAAGGTTACCAAATGGGATCCTATTTTTCTAATGTTTATGTATGCCCTATGTACATCCTATATCCATCCTATCAGTAATACATTCTTTTTTATAGTCATAAAAAAGGACCTCATATTTTAAATTTCTATAAGCGAAAGATAACAAAGAAATAATAGAAAAAATTACTATCTAAGACTCGTGACTGCGCATGGGTCTCAATGATGAATAATAATTTTTATGAAATTTCGTTGTTTGGTACATACAATATATAATACATTATATAGCATCAATCCCAGTATACTACTGGCGCAAGTCAGAATTCGTCAGAAATTCTTGAACCACGATATGGTCGGTGAATCTATACAAACACAGTGAATACAAAGTGAATTTTATACATGCTCATTTATATACCTACATTAGGACATTCCTTAAATACCATACAAAATTATATAAAAAGTATTTGGAAATATGGTCTTAAATAGTAAGTATACCATACCTAGATATTTTAAGAATCAGAATTTTACAACAAATAGTGAAACCTCTGAATAGCGGACACACTTGATCACCAAAATTTCGTCCTCTATTCAGAGAGGGTTTTAAAATTCATAAAATAACTAAACAGCAGTTCCTAAACTTTTTTGAAGTACGTCGAACCCTGATGACAATTTTTTTCAAACCGTCGGACCTTCCCAATATTCTTCCGGATAACCTTTTTATTTTTTTTTAACTAAACTTTTTACAATAAATCTCATGTTATAATAATCTGCTATACTACAAACCACTTAAGAAGGTTATAAAAACATACACGTTTCATAATTATTTTTAATTAACTTAATATTATACTGACATTTAAAATTTAATTTTTTTTTTTGGATTTTAGGTACAAATTTTACAGGTTCCACCTGACATAGGTTTTTGAACATCGGGGTCAATACTTGAAAGCTTTAATTATAGTTCAGTCTCCATGTTTTCCAAGTGGTTTCTAAACTTGTTTCAATATAAATAATATCTAAGAAGACTTTTTCACATAAATAAGCTGCGGGGAATGGAATTAAAACTTTCAAAACCTTACTTAATACCACCGCGGACTCCCTTCATGAGTGTCAGGGTCCCCTGGGGGGTCGTGCACCATAGCTTAATAAGCGCAAAAATAGGCCATAATATACAGGTCAATAGAAAAAAAACACTGAATATATACAATTTTGATAACCTTTTATAAATTGTTACAGGTGTGTCGTAAGAAGTGACAAAACATTCATCAAAATATTAGATAATAGAAATGTACTAACAAAGCTATATAATAGTTTATTATATATTAAGAAGTAGGAACACATTTAGGTGAATGACTCGAAAATTGGCCAATATTTATAATATATATTTATTTATGTATAAATATTATTTTTTTTACATTATTGAAAAATCAAAATATGAAAAATCGTGAATTCAAACCATAAAATCGAGACATATCATAGAAATAAAAAATTTCAAATTTACCAAATTGTATAAAAATAGCATAATAAAATGTAACATAAATATTTTATACAATTCTAAGCCATAGAGGAATATTTCATGAATGTTTATAAAAACAAAAAAATGGGCAAATAATGTTTCATGAAGTTCATATAATATTATGTAGTCAATCCGTTGACTGATATCGTAATAACGGTAATGTGCTTACTTGAATCGTTTGGGACGAGGGCCAAAGACGATGAACTAGGTGAGCATTGGCAACAATCGTACCGGGCTACCGATCGAGCTCTTGTTCTACCGGCGCCCAACTTGTTGCTCTTCGCCGGACCCGGCACGTATACGAATTCGGATCGCGTGGACACGGGCCCGGCCGCTGACGACAGTGACACTACTTGGTGGTCAGCCGAACAATCTGTAGTGTCACTAGAGTGCCTCCACGAAACCTCTCGTAGGTCCAGGTCCCAAGGGTCAACGTACTTGCGGTGCTGAAAAAATGTAATTATAATAATAAATAAAATTACTTTAAAATCTTGCTATAATATTATATTTAATATAAATATGTTAATAGTTTATGTAGGTATCTATAACTTTGCCCATCACTGATATGTGCCTAAAATTACATAGGTTTTATTAAATTTCAACTATGCCTGCGACAGAATTTTAAATGAAAATCGTAAGATTATCTCCTACTACAACTGTTGCCAACACGTGAAATTTCAAAAAAAAAAAATGAGATAAAATCGCTAACACAATATTAACGCCTATAGTATTTTGTCAGTATTTGACTTCGAAGGTATAATATACTTATATATTTAGAGATGAAAAAAATCTAATGAACACTTCAGTAACAACGGGTTTTGTCCAAAAGAATTTAAAGCCACAATGACTTGGAAATTGGAATACTTTAACCACTTACACAAACACTACTATCCAATCCACAAGATATTTTAGTATTATACCATATACATACTGTGAAAAGTTATTAAATTGAAAAACGCGTAGTACAAAAACTATAATATTTGATTTTTTTTCACTTCTCTGAAAATTCTGATTTAAAACCAACAGCAAATCTTTAAATGTGATGAAAAAAAAACATGTCAACTTACTGAACCGAAAGCAAAATGTTGTTTTTTTTTATAAACACCTATTATCGTTTATGTTCGTAAATATATATAACATACGCTTTTTCGTATTCCAACACTTTTTTAAATTATCTTTTGGATCATCTTTCACATTTTCCTCCTCGGTGCCTTTAAGGTGCGTAAAACTTTTAAAAAGAAAGTTTTTTTTTAATGTTGGTACTTTATTTTGAATATGAACGACGATCATAAACGTTTTATCAATTTTTAAACACCAGCGGTAGGTATTCTTTTCTTTTTTTATGTTCACCCGACTAATGGAAATAATAAAAAGATTAATTACCATAATGAAAGTTTACTTTGTATAGCTTAGCATTACAGTTAATGGTGTTTGTATTGATAAAGTTATCTAAAAAAGGTTAGTTTTACGAATATTGGATAATCTACCTACCTCTACTTAAATGAATGGCTTTAAGTGATAAAAATAAAAATTTAAATTACACTTACATTTAGACTGTTTATTTAACTATTTTAAAATAATAAGTTATTTATTTTCGATTAAGTACCTAAATTAAAACACCGTGCAAACTGCCGAAAATACCGACTATCTATGGAACGCCGTTTTCGATCAGTAGCATACTAGCATGACATTTTTGTAGCATTCCTTACCGATTTATAAGTAGAAACTTGGTAAGAAAATTTATAATCTTTGTAACTCGTAATTACCAAAACTAAACTAAATTTTTTATTTTTAAAAAACAGAATATCGGGCATCGGTTTTTCATGCGATCGATTTATATAAAATAAGGAAACGAAAATAATATCTATGAATTTCGCTTACCATTGTAATCGAAGACGAATCGGACATTTTAGCGGTTTGGTGTCGGTGGTGGCGACGACGACCTCTGTCTTCGGCGACAATGCGTATTATAGTAGCAACAGTATTAGTATACCTAGTGATAATAATAGCAGTATTAATGGTGTAGTAGTAATGGTAGAAATAATGGTAGTAGTAATATTAGTAGTAATAGTAGTAGTAGTAGTAGTATATATTAGGTAGTAGGTACACGCGAAGAAATTGATAGTGGTGAGTGTTATAATACCTATATGCACGGAGACCGATCCGACTATCGAGAGGTATATTATAATACACAGGTATACAGACTGTAGGTATATTATACTTTCTTCTTTCGAAACCAGCTTCACGGTATTAACGCGTGACCAGCGTGAAGAATTGCCATGGAGGGATAAAATAATTGGAAATGGATGAAATTCTGTTTTTTTTTTTTTCATATTTCAAAATCCAGAGAAATGTGTCTTACGCGAATTACTTTATAGTATTATTATTACTATTATTATATTCGCTGCAATCGGTCCATACGCGATTGCGGTCATTATATACGGGATGTCGTGCAGCATTCCACATCGTCGTATGTCGGTCGAGATTCTTTATCACCTTTTTTTTTTCTTTCATTTTTTGTTCCCGATATAGTTCATACGAGTATGTAGTATAATAATAATAATAATATAATATCCAGCTATAGGTACTACACGGCGTATAATGGATCATCATCGGTTGCGTGATTTGTATATAAAACTCACTAAATATTCGAATTTATATAATACAACATGAGCATTTTACTATTTCATAATATAATGTACAAACGTGATTTTTTTTCAATGAGTTTGTTATAGCCGTTAATTCGGAGAAAAACAAAAAAGATGAATTAAAAAAAAATCCATACACGTTAAGCTTTGATTATACTAGTACAATATTATAATTTACTATTATCGTGTGCATATAATAATAATTATATTATAAACTGAAATATTATAATTTATATTTTATACTAAGCACCTATACATCATGTAATAATGTTTATTATAGCGTTCAAGTATTATCGTTATATCGACAAAACAGGACGGTCTCGCTGGTAGCCATTTGAAGATTATTGTAAAAAAAAAAAAACATTCTCAACAATTATATTATATACTCATAGTACAATAATAGGTACCAGCTAATATTAAATTGAATCGCAGTCAGTGGATTTATTTTTTTCATGACGAGTACACTTTTTAGTTTTCATGGAGAAATATCTATAGGTATTTTATTTTTTGTTGCAAGCAGAGAATAGAGATTCGAATTGTTTTTTTTAAGGTACATCTGGATAATATATTTTTCCTTTTTGCATACATAATGTTGCAGTTACACGATTTTAAGTGACTGAATTATGACAGTCACTACTTGCTTAGAATAAAAATATGTAGTACAGTAGTGCACGCATACATATATTTTGTAATATTTACTCAGCTGCTACGTATTATACAATTTATATTTGAAAATGTATGTAGTTATTTTTAATTAGATAGGTAAGTTAGGCTTAGGTATAACATTATTTTTTGTGCAATTTAAAGCCAGTCTGTTACAGCTGAATTCTTTAAGTTACCAACATTTTTATCATAATAAGTAATTACTTACGTAATCCTGTTTAATTGTTAACTTTTTATAGGTATATTATGTTTATAAGTTATATAAGTACCTACTTATTTTTATGATAGTTTAACTAACTTTTGTTTACATATTATAGGTATATAGTGATCTACTCTAAATATTACAAATATTTATATTTATACACATTTTGTGTTTAAAAGGTTACCTATATGTTATACTTTTTCAATAAAGTCTTCTGAAATGAGGGGAATAATATATTTTGGTACAATGACATATTAACTTGTTAATGTGTGTAAATTATAAATATTTTTTATCCATTTGTACGTTAGGTATTAAAAAAAAAACATATTGTTATTTGTTTTCGTGGTCTGCAATATAGATTCCATATAATTAGGTACCATTAAACTAAGGAAATAAAAAAGATTTACATCAATAATGCCACGAGAGTATCTATATCCTATACCCTCGTCTCGCCAATATTAAAAATATTAAAACATTGCATAGCTGTGCCAAGAAAAAAAAATGTTTTCTGAAACAAATAAAAATTCTAAACTATTTAAAAAAAAAAAAAACAAAATAAAAATATAAATATAGATGGTACTAGTTACTAGTATATTATATATTTGGTATAACTTTAATTTGGTTTCATATTTTTTTAAATAAACTTTTTAATGTTTTTTTTTACAAATATTGTTTTAATTATAACTTTTTAATCGTTTATGTTTCATAATAATTTAAACAACCTGTTTTTTTCTCAATCTTATATTTGTTTTTAAATAGTATATATTTGGCATAATTTTTTTTGTATAAAATAAAATATTTCTCTCTACAGTATTATTATTATTAAAACGCATTAATATAAATCAAAGTGGATTGATTTTGAAGTTCAGTGATCTGTTATATTTGGTTTCAATCATCATAACTATATATACAGTACAGTGTATACACAGTGTAAACACACTATAACATATTATTTCATATTATATACTATATAGAGTTTGTCAAAAGAGGGAGACCTCGTCAATCGTTCCAGTTTGAAAAAGTACATCAATATAATTATAAAAAGGGCCTGTTCAACTGTACTCACTTGAGTACCTTACTAAAAAACACATCAAAAATATTGTTTACCATTTCTTAACCTGAAAAATAAAGAATTTCAGGCCCGTCGGCCGTCACATCGATTACGTCTTGGACCTTACGGTTTTAGCCACGTATTTAAAATTCACAACTTTGTACACATGATTAATCATTTGTGAAGTAAAAAATTAAAATACACGTGATTGAGTAGGTACATGTTGTTATAAATACTTATAATTTATGAGTTTAACGTTTATGTGTAATTTAATATTCGCCCATTTAGTAATTTTTTTAATTGTATGTTCACTTTCACTCTTACATATTTTAATAAAAAAATTAATGTAGTTTCAGACATTTATGGGAGGCACTTGTAAATTGTAACCACTTGATGATTCACCAAAAGGTACAATTTGGAACTGATATAAATGCCCTATAAATAACAACTAACGAAAATGCTATAAAATTAGCCAACTCTACCTTTTGACCTCATATAATGCACTATCAAAAATTAACTAAAAATGTTTTTTCTTTTTATTACAAAAAATCAATTTATTACATATTTTAATATTTTAATATTTAATGCAGTTTAATAATTAAAAAATTAAAATGATGACGATAAAAATATGACACATCAGTGATTGTTTTTATCGATACACGTATTGTGGTTTGTTAAAAAAGTTCATTCAAAGTTCAAAACATACAAAAATATAAAACTAAGATAAAATGGTACGTATAACTATTTTATAACTGTTAAATTACGACAGTGCATTTAACCTTATTTCTAGAGATAATATTTTGAATTACCCATCTAATTATACCCTAAACCTCAAAAACTCGAAAAATCAATAAATATAATTTAATCTATAAGCTTTGAAAGTTGCGGATCTGTTTTCCATCCAAGAACTTGGAAAGTTGATTGCATTTACAGATTATTGTTATTATCAAATTACCTAACACTAAATTGTGTACACTTCTAAGTTTTGTACTGTAAAATCTAAAAAAACCTACATAAAACTCTATTACAATACATTTCTTATTGCTCCGCTCACATTCTAATATTGGGTGATCTTTATTTTTTTTTTAGTCAACAGTAGTACCGTTGTTGCGTACTATATATTTTTAATATAATATATTCATAGTTATGAGAATAAGATCTTCAACATGATAATATCATACTATATTATAGTACATAAGTACTATACTACGGCTACAGCTAGTGTAGTATTGCTGAATGCTAAGTCATAGAAAAAAAACCTAAAATTATTTCTCCACTCAGGAAATAATCAGGGTCACTTGATTTCCGGGAGATTGTTTTTCCTTAGACTTTATAGCTGGACATCCTTTATAGTTAATTTTATACTATCCATTACCCTGCATATCGAAAGCTAACACTGTTCAATGTTCACAGTATTAACATACTATAAACTGTATACCGTGTGATCCATATAACGTATGACACTCGTAAATCATTATTAATAATAAATAATACATAATTTTTTTTTGACTTGAAATTTGATTTTTATAGACTAAACACCCTATGCACCCCCTAGTGGTGCCAATTTAGGATAAGTGGAAACCAATGAATACGTCTTAATCTCTTATTTATAATAATATATAATATACAATTTATTTCTATTTTATAATAATATATATTAGTGATTCCAATTATTATGCTACTACAACATGTTGTTGCTTTGGCAATAGCTTAAGGGTGTAATATAATCATGCTTGTATAGTTTTTAGGAATCCGTGAACACCGCACATAGTATTAAATAATATCATTCCACGGAAAATGGTTGATATTTTAACATTAAATAGTAAATACAATACTTCAATTTGAAAGTTGGAAAAAATACCCGGAGGGTAAATGTACGATATTTTTTAGTTAATATACATTAATAAATTGCATTAAAAAGATTTTTATAAATCATTATAAATTAGATCAGTATTTGAATTAAAATAGACCATTTACGTACATTATAAAAATATTTTTACATAAATTATTGAAAAATTTTATAAAATGTATTAAAATCACTATTTTAATTTTAAACCTAACCTGTAAATAATTTAACTCGGCCATCACGGTTATATTCGGTATTTTAATTAGGTAACAACCCAAATTTTGCAACTGCCATCAGAGTTTTATATCCTAGATAGTATTACTTTTCCAAATCAAGCACTGTAACAAATAAATACGATGTACAAGATATTATATCGACCCCGAAAACGTATCACCACCGTCGACCGACATGATCTGTATTTTCAATAGGTATATTATACGATATAATACAATATAATATATTACTACCGAATGTTAAACAAACAATATTGGTGAATGCGGATGGTACTATATGGCCATGTGGATTCAGGCTGATATGAAAATAAATATAATTCAGCTATACCTACACTCCACACGTATGCTTGCTAATATATTATGCATTTACCTATGCACATACGGAGAGTGTTAAGATTGATCCTTTATGCGGCCGTCAATATAGCACATTATATTCCCTTATAATATACAATATACATATTATAGTATAATCAATTTCAATTTATCTCGTGCATAAATAGGCACACACAACGTAATTGGTATAATATAATAATATAGATTATAGTTGGCTTTTGAGACATGAAAACTACTCATTTGACATTATCATTACCCGCGTCGTTGTGGATATAGGATTTACTCTAGAAAGGAAATAATGTTATTTATTGCCGCCGAGTTATCGAGCGTTCGTAGTATTATAAAATTAATTATGTATTATTATTATTATGAGATGCGGTCTCGAGACGAAAAACAAGACACTAAATTACAAACAACGGGATATTTTATTTATAAATTCTTTTCTTCTTTTATACGAATTTAATAAAATTAAAAATACGAGTGTATCCAACCAATTTTGTATAGGTTCAGTTTTTAAATTAACATCAACATTCAACGGTATAATGTCTTCTCTCAATACCTGTGACGAGCGTCAACGTATACAGTGTGATTCCTTTTAAAGGTAACACTAAATAATTCTATCCAGTGGTATCGGATTGATATGCGGTTTTCGGGAGGAGATAGGGAATACATAAATACACATTTCTTGATGATTTTTAAGTTTTTAGATTTTTCCGTGCGCAATACATCTTACATTTTTTAAATTGCAACAGGTGTTTTGAATTCTAAATTCAGATAAAACGAATTTTTTTAAGTCAATTTGATCCTTTTTATCATAGCTCTAAAATAAAAATTGACTAAATGACAACGAGTTAAAGTTTCGATTAAAATTATTGAATTTTTCAACAATCATACTAGAATTTAATGAATTATTATGAAATTTCAAGTATTTTTTTGTATCCGTAGGTTTGCAGACATCATTAAATCATTTAAATTTAATTTTGAGGAATTTCATAAAATTCAATAATTGTAATCGAAACTTTAACTCGTTGTAATTTAGTCAATTTTTATTTTAGAACTATGGTAAAACGGATCAAATTGACTTAAACAAATTCGTTCTATCTGAATTTGGTATTTAAAACACCTGTTGCCGTTTAAAAAAATGTAAGATGTATTGCACATGCGCATACGGAAAAATGTAAAAATGTAAAAATCATCAAGAAATGTGTATTTATGTATTCCCTATCTCCTCCCGAAAACCGCATGTCAATCCGATGTCACTGGACAGAACTATTTAGTGTTACCTTTAAAAGGAACCACACTGTATACTATTTGTTTTAGAAAAAAAAAATAGCAATAAAAACGCACGTTTACCAAAAAAACAGTTGTGAATCACGTGGTCCGTAAATAAATAATAATAATTACATTGGTCGAGGTAAATTGGACATGCGTAAAATGCTATGTGGTTCATATTCCAGTGGTTACAAGCGAAACCCTTAACAACGCAAACATTATTACTTCTTTTTTATATAAGATATTAGCTGAATTATCCGGCGTTTGCCTGAAAAAAATTGGGATTATTCAACTCTTTTTTGGTGTAACTCGCTATGGAAGCAATTTTTTTTCAAGTGCAAACTATATAATATTTGACTTTATAGCCATTTATAGCCTGTGAGTCTCGCTTATGATTATGCCAGCAGTATATTATCAGGTATGCCGTATTATAACGGATCCAGCAAGTCACGTACGTATAAGTGTATAATTTAACTTTAAAGTATAAAAGTTATACCAAGTCTGTCGTTTTTATTTAATCTAAACTATCGCGGATTGGATACAATTTGGGGGTTTTTCATCGTCCAGGAAAAAATTATCAATCAATACAACATTTTTTTTCCTTAGGTAATCTATTTGTTAGTTGTAATTACCAATTATTTTTTAACAATGGCACTGTTGTAGAATTTTATCGACCTTTAAGATTTGAAACAAATACATTAATACATTAACAAATAATACACATTAATACATTAATTATTAATCGTTTATGTAAAAAAAAATATATATTTCTTACCTAATAATAAGTAATTTCTACTATTACTATTAAAATCTGTAACCAATGGCAACCATTTATAAGAAAAAAAAGACATTTTGTCTTTTTGTTCGGATCATACAGATCCTCGAGTAATGTTAAAAAACCTATAACATTTCCTTAAGAATTGGGCTATCAAATACAAAAATAATTTTTCAAATCCGACTGGTAGTTCCAGAAATTACCTCGAGCAAACCATCTGAATGCCTACGTCTTCATATATTAAAATATAATTAATTTTCCCAAAATAATAAAACACTGAAAAATTAAATTAATGTTATTACTGATCATTGATCAAAGTAAGTAAATAAATGTGCTATTCACACCAAATAATTCCAGAAAATAACATGTATTTTGTAACATTTTCTGTATTTGTTAATTGAAATGATTTCAAAGTCTTTATCAATGCCCAAGTGGGTAGTAAGGAGATCATGTGATTTATTTATCTATGTACTTATCACTATATGCACGAAATACTACTCCCTTCTCCAAGAGAAGATATGTGCAGACATCACTCCCAGTGTAGTGGGACCTAGAAATAACATAAATAACAATTAGTTTCGTAGATATTAGTTTAAATGAGCGTATAATAGTATAATACTACAAACGTACCGTAACTTTAATATCTATGTAATTACTAGTATATGTACCTATAAAATAAATAATATTTTATTATATTAAAAAACAGCACGACGCGTACCTAATTAATTTTAACTTCTATAAATCTAGATAGAAACTCCTAGAATTCTATTCAATTGCAAACATGGTACAAGGGAAATAATAATGTTTTGTTTATTTTATTAACATATTTAATAGTTTTATGATATTGAAACCGTATTTTGTGATTATATATGTATAATATACGGTAATATTTATTTTATACGGTCAGTCGTCAGTATAATTGTTCTATTTAACATTATCATTATTACATTGTATTACACACCTGTGCATCGGTTTTAATTACAGTTTATTAAAGACTGATAATTTGATAATAATTTTGCTTCTGGTGTAGATGATAAATAATTGTTATTCCTCCGTAATTTATATTTTAATAGGAGCTTTTCAATAAGAAAATAATAATCACCAATATTTTTAATAAAAATATGTGGTAACATGAAAAATAAATAGATACAATTGTCGTGCTACCTACAATCTGTTTCATATTTTCAATCTATAAACTATATTATTGATATCATAACATGAAGAAATAAGATATTATTGCAGTTAATAGTAAGTATTATAATAGGTATACTATTATAATGTGCCCAATGACTGATGTGATTATATTTAAATAGTTTTATTACTCGTGTTTATTTGAATATTTGATATATCCATCAATCTAAGGTATGTAATCTAAAATATCTTCGATAAACGTTTGTAACATTAATTTTCAGTCCACACGGAAACAGTGAACTACCTACTCTAGTACTCTCAGAAATACGTAATGTTAAATAATAATTGATAATCGGTATAGATATGAAACATACAAATGGACTTTACAGGTTTTACGCTCTTGAACCCGAGCGTTTGCGCAACATCCAATCATTATAATATTTGATTTTGGCCTGGAAAAATCTACTCGTCATTATAATATTATCATAATGAGATACCTACATACAATATATTGTTATAGCCGGCGGGAGCACTATAATATTGTATGTCTGCATTTATTAGGCTCACTTCGACGCGAGTATCAAAATATGTTATGTAAGTATATAAAAATGAGTTAAACTTGTTTTACTCGCTGTTTTAGTTAGCGCGGTGAAAAGCTCTACCGTGAAACCGAGTATACATGTCATGCGAAAATTATAGCTTGCAGGTCAGATACCTACATGCCATATGGTAAATGAAACCATCAAACTGCAAACTTCGTTATTGTGCCGTACTGCAGCGGTAATATATTATTGCCGTTCAGGTTCAGGATTTGTTTGAAAACATTTTTTGAAATCCCTGCAGGACGAGTTGAATTCGTTTTAGTTTGCATATTTTGTGCACTCTGCTTCGAGACCCCGTCGCGCGTCGTATCCGAGTTAATTATATAATATGTACAATGTACATCATAAGACACTTACGCAGTTACGCGTACGGGGGCGTAATTTGATCATGTTTGTGCGAGGGGGGGGGGGTATAACTGTTGTAAATTTTAGCTAACAACGATCCCACAAAAAAAATGTTTAATATTTGTATGTAATTACTAGTTTGTATATGTACCATAAATACCTCTCAATATAACCATTGAAGTATGTATAATATTATAAGTACTTGTATAAAATATGTAACCATACATGGAAACAAATAATTACATAATATTATAATATTTAAATATTCAAATACAATATTGATAATTGTGTACCTATAGCGTAAGCGTAATATATTATACGGCGTTGCTGATAAGTGTTGTTGTCGCTCCACGATAAAATCATTTTCGACCACTTGTGGTTTATTTTTTTACCGCAATATAATATAATTTAATAATATATTTTTGAAATAGTGTTTTAACGAAGTAATATTATCTTAGTTAGGTATGCACACCGTACCAGCGGAGTATCAAAAAAAAAAAATGGCGTTGCTCAAATAATTTTAGATGACTTATCCCGGTTATATAAACCGACCTATAAAATGTCCTATTATCCTTCTATCACTACCCACCCACTCACCATTCCATAATTAAGGTGTTGCCTGAGCAACACTCGGACCCTATGTTCACGCCACTGCACAGCTAGCATAAGAATTCGGTTTTTTTTTAATATTATTTCTATAGAAATACACTGTACGTCTGTAGGTACGGTCGTTATATGGTGTTAAATAAGTACATAAATTGATAAATGCGGTGTGCCGGTCTTTAAAAAAAATGTCAAAGGGAGGATACGACGCCCAAATCCCCCACTCGCAATTACGTCACTGTACACGTGAATAGTGAACTCGGTGAGTATAATAATATATTACCGAAGGCAACGCGAGTGTGTGCGTGAACTTATATCGACCACCGCAGTGCGTTAGAGGTTAGACTCTATAACCGTTAGAGCGTACCTATATATATAAGATGCAGACGGTATATTATAATATACTGCAGGAGTATAAATAATTGATAAATAGTATAATATTCGTATGAGTATTTGGGTGCATTGTAATATTACACGAATAGAAGTCAAAATTTGCACACCATACAGTTGGAAACGTGGCGATTTTATTTCATTTTCTCCTGTGTATGTGTACACCATCATCGTGCATGCAACTGTACAATATACGTGTGTGTATGTGTGTGATAGTGGATTGTATGAATTGGGTTTATTATAATATATTCCACTTAAATACCGAGTTTGATTGAACGAACTAAATACGTATATCGATCGTCGCACCGTATTATGTTTTATAAAATATTATATAAATGCGTGTAGTGTTCCAATAAGCGGCAGCGATTTTATTACGATATATACCTATTGTATACTTTACTTAGTTGAAAGAACGCATTATACATTTATACATTGTATTTAGAATACGACGGATTTCGCTTTGAAGTATCTATTATATTCTCGTGTTATAATATAAGTCTATTGACATTTTTCCGAGACGCTATTAGGTACACATGTGTGTTTTTCTTATAGGTATAAAATATATTTTAAATTTTGTATTTTTCTTTGATAGTTTAAATCATACATTTTTGTGTTTTACGTTGTCATATTATTTTTCAGAAAAAACAACTATTTATTTATTTACAAAATTTGTTACGAGCTATTTATATATTTTTTATGACATCGTCAGCGCTTATATTTACATTTATACACCTTAGTATACCTCTGATACATATACATACGCATGAGCATACTATCAAAGTAATACATATCATTATTACACGGCGATTTTAACAAAGCACAATAATAAAATATGTTGAACTGTGTACTTACTGTTCTTTTTTTGTCGCAATACCGTTACAAAGACAATTACTATTAAAATGAATATAGATTGCCGGTACTATTATAATATTATACACACGATGTAAATAATGTAATAATATCGTTCAGGTTATATATTAACATTACACTACATATTATATACAACTAAATCGAAGAGCACTTAGTAAACGTTAAAAAATATTACCATGTAAACCGTTAGTGTACCATAGTGCTCCTATTCCTATACCAATATAATAGCTCAGTTAAAAAATTTTTTTTTTCTATTTATCCGTGGTTGTTCTACATCGAAATAAGCCACCAACGGGCTATTAAAACATGTTTGAAAAGTGTACGAGACTATAAAGTGCCATCGGAAATCAAATCCCAAGTCCACCTTATTCTGTGAAAATTTGTCAGTACAGGTAATATAATTATACAAGCAATATCATTGGACAAACGCACTCGGTCATTATATTATAATATAATCACATGCGTACATTAATCGGGATCGATCGAGAACGGCGCAGTTCTAAACTATCGTGTTAGTCGTAGATAGGTGTATACTATAGGTACCTATATAATACTAGTGAGTAACATTATATACGATACTATATTAGATAGGTCCCTATTATTCTAGTCTGAAAAACGAAGTGTGGTCAAAACTTTGTACATGAGACGTTCAAAGGCATTTAATGCCTTCTTAATTGCGACGGAGTTGCGCAAACTAAGTTGAAATTAATAAAGCCTTTTGCATAATTATAGGTACCTACCTATTGTAAATGCACCCTATGTAAAACAATCGACGAGCAGATTTTGTTTTAGTTGTTGTCGAAACACAACATTGCAATGCACAAAGTATATTATTTCAATTTAATAATATTTATTTACAGTATCTACAGTAGCTCTGATATCCGGTCCGATGTGTATGAGTGTGATGTTCAATAATAGAACATAAACCTAAACAATAGTCGAATATAATAAAAAGAAACTAGATACTTCGGAACTTCGCTACAACAAAACATCGACGTTATTTTCTTTGTGATCGTCGAAACTTTGTTTCGTATTATTGAAATATAATATTGTATTGTATAACGAGCTCATTAGAATAATTAATATGGGTTATAATAATAATATTAATAATAAACTATATAGTAGTATACATATATATATATCATGGGAAACTGTTATAAACTCATTAAATTATGTATTACTATTACTGTACTCACAGTTTTCCCTTTTATAGTATGTATTATTATAATTGAAATGTTACATAAGACTCTGATTTTCTTTTGTAATTTTAAACAAACATAATAATATGTTATAGTAGATATATATAAATGATTCCAGTGAAGCTAAATAAGCATTTATATTATTATTTTCAAGTTATTATATGATATAATATTTAATTGATGTAAATCAGTAATTCTAATTAATATTACGAACCCATTAAAATTTTCTCTTGAAATACCACTCGTATATTTACGTATTACGTTGCATGATGTAAAATATTAATATTCTCGAGTGTTGAGTTTAAAATATAATTTTTGACTTTGAGCTTATATTTTTGTAACAATACTGAAATAATTATATTAGGTTCTAACTTCTAATTTTCTAAGGACATAGTGAAACACGTTGCTATGTTGTCCGGGAAAAATACCAGCTTCGAATGGATTTAATGATTTTTAATATCTAGGATGAATTCACATCGGATGAATGTTTAATAGTTATATTTTATTTTAGTCTCCGCGTTTTTATTGAATTAAAAAATTGTGGTAATATAATAAAAATAAAAATACCGCATAAATATAATGTTATAATAATAATAACACAGCCCACAGTGCGCCGGCCGCCGAGGTGGTATGTATCGTCACCGCGCATTGCGTTGTTATTATTTTAATGGGATAAAATATAATATTATATTGTGCGTGAATAGGGAGAAAAGCGATTGGCCGGGAACACGCGGGGATAAAAAAAAAACAAATCCGAAGTGCACCATCTCTGCGTGCCAGGGCTCGTTATAAATTATTCTTTATATCCGTAAACCCATATAGAGTATAGCTAGCTGGTTGTGCGTATGATAAAATAATACTATATTGTATATCCGATATCCCCATATCATACCAGATTCCAGCAGAAAACCCTCCTCAAACGTGCCGTCTCGTTTGTAGATAATTTTTGTATTTTCCATCGCGGCATGTTGACAAGAAGTTATTACGACCGCACATGGAAACGTATGTTATATTACGACAGACACACATGCACGGATGCACAGCTATAATATAGCCATATAGGTACGGTTAGTAATACAATATTATGATGGTGATTATATTTTTATCACAGTGACTGTAATGCAGTTATTTTCTTGGTATATTAAATATATCTATTTTTAAAAATTTTTTTAAGTCATTTATTTATAGGTAGGTACAATACAAAATTATTGAAAGGAAATATTATATTTTTACTTTTCTTTTAATCTTAATCATTTTTTTTGCAAAAACAATATTGTATAGCTGATACTTTTTCAACTTTATATTTCAAAGCAGAATATTTTTATGAGAATTTCGATATAAAATCTTATATTAGATCAATGTCCAATGTTTAATTCATATTATTTAAATGTTGTAATTTTTTATGAGCTTAGAATACAAATCAAAAAATATAATATTTTCATTTAAAGAAAAATGCTTAAGAAATAGTAAAAAATGTTGTGTTGGCTTCAAATTACATAAACAAATTTCAAAAATACATATATTTACCGATAAAATGGTAGAATAACTATATAGGGATAAAAAACATCACCCTGTATATATTACATCCCGTAAAATCTGAAGGCTCCCTTTCCGCGGTGACGCTCAAGCCTCGAGGTTTCTAGATATTATTACGAGAAAATTATTGATTCTTAGATGCCACAATAACCTCAACAGAGATTCGTTGATATCAAACGTTTTGATAACATAATATTATATAATATACGTACTGCATATTTGACAATTCTGGTGTGCAATACCTATACGTTTGGTCTTGTCTCGCAGTTGTAAATATCTTCATCGTAATAACATGTTTGGTATTATATACTGTGTACAAACGTACAGTGTACCTACACTATACTGACATTACAAAGAAACCGAACGGATCGAATTAATACGGTTTTAAAGTTCATCCACGGTAGTTGTTCATAAGAGAGAAACATATAGAGTGGGAGAGAGAGAAATGCCAACATGAATATTTTATAATAATACGTGTCACGTGTCACAACAGTTAATCAAGTTTGAAATCAGATCGAATCGGACTTGTATGGAATACAATTAAGATGATAACATAATATTATATGGATCTCCATTTGAAATATAATTTAATAATCACCGTAACTTAGTGATTACTTATAAACTGTAAAAAGTAACAATATATTTTATAGTGAAATATAGAGTTACTTACGTGTAGAGTTTTAATTGGGGAGAGGGAAATGTGATTGATATTCATTTATCAGACAAGATAACGATAGATGGCGGATTTGTCCATTAGTCAGCTGGAAAGTACCTAAGTATAAATTATATTTTTTGTAATAACTATTCATTCAAGTGGAACAGTTATTATTTGTGAAATTCGAGTAAAAACAAAATAGCATGCAGAAGTATAGAGGTATCTACTACCTATGCAAGTATATAATATAATATGAGCTATTCAATGAATATTTAATGACTTTATTGGGAATAAACAACATGCATCTTATAGTTTATAAGTACATAGTGGATATTTTCTGTTCAAATTTGTATTTAAGGCAAACTATGTACAGATATTTAACCTTTACGAGTTTATTCGCAGGTTTAAAAACTCTTGAACATTTGATACCATGTACCAGTCATCCTATAAAGTAGATGTATTAAGTTACCATACAAAGTCAGTGGTAGTCTAAAATTCTGTGGGGGTTAACCGGCTTTTGTATGTGCCTAAATATAACGCATTTTGAGCTTTCGCCTCGGGAGCAATATTTGGTTGATAAAGGCACTACGTATAACACAATCCGTGGCCGATACATTTTCTTTTAATTGTACAATGCGATCCCAATGATCCCATAACGATTTTGAATAACGACATGCCATCTTCAGAGTTTATCGAAATCGAGACCTAAATCAATGGTTATAGTGACAACTGTCACAATAAATACGCCATGCATAATATTGAAGTATATTAATATTCGATGGTTAAATAAATGTCAATATTGTTTGTAACCGAAAGCAAAAAAAAAAAAGGTTTAGAATTACCATCTGTGATAAGGTGTTTTTTTTTCGAATAAAATAATTTATTTTTTACATATTTTATTAATTAAGACAATTTTTTACAGCTGTGTGTATCGATTTATTCAACTTAATATAATTATATTTGATACAGTGGTAAACTTCAAAGTTTGACCCACTCTTGACTCTTCGCAAAAGAAATAATTAATAACGAAAAAACTGCAGATTATACCTACATAATTCTTAATCTTGTTTTATAGTTATGATAATGTACATTGTACAAAACTTTTTGCTTATCTTGATAATGGAAAAACGCCGTATACCTACAAATATAATGTAGTTTAAAAAAACAACACGCTAAAAATTAAATAAAAAACTTTTTTATCGAAAACTTATATTTGATGAGTCTTTAACTTTAAAAAGTAAAATATTCCCTATAGGTAAATTTCATTCGGTTTTATTTTATTTTTAATACAAAAAAAACCATTATATTTAGGTATTATTAAATAATACAATAGTATGACGATGTATGTATTTTAAATTGAAAATACAATTAGAATAGAATAACATGTAATGGCATAGGTAACTAGGTTGTCGTAAGGTTTTTAGAATATTGTTTTTTACACCTTATAGAAAACAAATGTTTCAATAGAACGTGTAAAATGTAAATAAGTAATTTGTATAAAACTGAAAAACTTAAAATAAAACTTAAATAAACATTTACATATCATAGGTATGTAAAATAAAACCATTCAAATAACAATACATTTAATTTAAAAAAAAAAATGTAAACACATAACTTCACGATAATAACCATTGCTGTTGAAGTGTTATTGATCAATGAAAAAAAATTAATAAAAAAAAATACATTTAATTTGTGTAAGTAAAACATTATTTAACACACAAAAAAATAATATGCGTAACATTTATGCTAATAAGTATAGACATTTTTTTTTATAAACGTCATAACTATTTGAATAACAAAATTATACTTAAGCTCTTGATAAAAATAGATAATAGATTTATGACATCTGTAAGTAAACCAAATAATAAGCGAGTTAGTATAAAGAAGATACAAATCAAAAACTATAGTAATAGATTTTACTTCTTTATCACAGAAGAGCAAATATTATGTTTTGACAAAACTCTCCTTTTCTACAATACGTGTATGGTATCAATCTGAAGACCGCAATAATAAAAAAAATCAACATTGTAAGTATTAGTTTCGGGAAGAATAATTTGTTTAATTTTGTCAACTGTTTTTTTTTATGTTATTTGGACAATTGATATAAAATACATATAATAATATTATTGAATAATTTAAATGATATAATAATAATAATACGTATGATGATTGATGATATTATGTTATATCATTATTATCTGGCAAATGATCGATAGAAACTAGGATTGAAATGTTTAATGTGTATAATATTATATCACAGGAAAAAAATAGAACAGTCAATGGAGAAGGGCAAGGGGTTTGTCCCTCCGACCTTTATGGGATTACATGGCCCTGGAAGCGTATTAGAAACATTCGCGAATTTGTTTCAGTAAGATCGCGAAAATACAAAAATGCGTATATATAGGAATATACCGAAGAAAAGTGATAAATGTTTTTACAGTAAACAGCCCTTTTGCCAGTCACTCAAAAATAGACCGACGTCCTGTATAAAGTCAACTTAAATCATCAATCGATAGGTATCTCTTACAAATATCACATGGTTACTGAACCGTGTAGTGTCTCACTCACTCCGTCCCTGTAAAGAAGTAAGTATAACGTAGGTATCAAGGATTGTTTCAGGCGCGTTTATACACAAGTAGTTATATATATATATATATATATAGTATACGAGCATTAGTAAATTAAAAATAGGAGTACAGAAAACGTCGAGTTATTAAAATTATAGTTATTATTCGATTTAGAGTACGTGAAGGTTTCCGCAAGACTTCGACTTGGAATCGAGTAAACACATTTTTTGCAATATTTCCTTAGCGATATGTAATGATAGTGAAGTTTTCGATCCGTGTATAGCCGTTTTTCGTTGGTTCTGTTTCTTTTTGTCCCTGGTCTCGCGCAAACGGATTTGTTTCAGCACACCAACCAAAAGCTCGTCCACATTATGTTGAATACCACTAGAAGTTTCAATGAATTTACATTCCCGCGAGCATGCCAATTGTTTTCCCTCTAAAACGAAAATAAAGTATCCATCTAATAATTATTTTTGAATTAATTTCGATTCAAAGGCCAATGAAATTCTTGGACGGCGAGTCTAGTCTAGGCATTTGAATAAGTCTACCGGTCGGAGCACGATACGGCCATTATCGTTAATAAGCAACAATAAATGCATATTATAATTATAACAATATACATAAATTATTATAAAAACACTTAGTTTAGTTATAAATTATTTACGAGATTAAACCATTTTTTATAATTTTATTTATGTATACCGTATAGTATTAAATACGAACAATAACGATTGATGGAATTCCGAAAGTTACCAACTTTGGGAGAAATCATGAATTTATTAGTACGGTATTATAGTGCACCATTGACCATTAGTATACTACATCTGAGTGTTAAATAAATAATTTATTGAGTTCATATTTACGCCGAGAAGTAAATCCTAAATAGATTTAATGTAGACTGCAATTTAACAGTAGGTACCTACAAAATGTTTTTTTCCTGTCACATACTGAATCAAATTTCACATACGAATCGAATTTTCATTTGATGAACATATCTCATTTCCAATACCCTTAGAATACTTACAAATTTAATTTGAACGGGTCACACCACATACCTTTTAGAGGCTTTATTAATCCCCAACCTGTGAACTACATAATTTACATGTAATATGACACTTGTAAACATAACGCCTTTAAACTAGGGGTATGAAATAGAAAACCATTTCGTCTGCTGGCGTCAATATATTATCACCGGGCTTTAAACTATTTAAATATTGTTTACCTTCGGTAGTAATACATCTTGCTCTCATCAGATCCGCCTTGTTGCCGACCACAATGACCGTCTTCTCGCGAGTATAGTTCTCTTGCCACAGATAGTTTAATATTTCTTCGGCTACTTTGAACGATCCTTTAGACACTACCGAGTACACCACGATGCAAGCATGCGGTTCGTATGTAGCAATTGAATTTTCTACCTGAAATCAACATTTTCATATATATATTATTACTATAATATGTTTATCATTACCTATATATTATAATATAATAATAAAAATAATATTTTACACAACTGAGGTAAATTTAAGTTTATAAAGAATGTTTTTTGTATAAATCACATTATTCAACATTCAAATTATTTATGGAAATTTAAAAGCATATACATTGTTGTAGTTTTTAGAATTCCATACTTTGTGTACCTATTTAAATATTTAAACAATTACAAACAGTTCTCTAGACAATGTAAAATGTATAAAGGGTGGATAACATGGAAATCGAGTAAAGTATACAAATAATACAGATATTAATAAAAAAAAAACAAATATTTAAAAAATACGTTGTTTAAAAATAATTTTATCAATAAATTGTTTCATATTATTTTATTCTAAAATAAAATATAAATCAAAAATTAGAATTTAACAAATTTTTGACTATCGTCAAAGTTCATTTTGATAAAGCTGCCTACTATGTGTATGTAGAAGATTGAATTTGATAAGTGTACTTCACAAACCGAATTCGTATCTGTTTGTATCAAGTATATATTTTATTTGTATCACTTACATACAAATCATTGTACGTACTTGAAGTAAATACAATTTTAAAAAGTACACAGCAAATTATAAGTAGGTAGGTACCTATTATAATCTATACGCCGAGAATAGTACAGTAAAAAGTAATCTAAAAATTATTAGATATTTAGATCACGACATCACGTCAACGTTATTGGCACCGAATTAGTGCGACGTCGTTACGACCCGTTTGAATATATATTTTGGTAATCTTTACAATAACTATTGGGTTTTATTCCCTTAGGTTTCCAAGTAGATATTCGTCATTGATTTTGACGGACCAAGAACAAACAATGTAATAACAACAAAAACAAAGTTAGTTTAAACAAATTTGCAGTGTGCATAATTACTGCGCACCAGAAAATCTTATTTTATAACTATTGAAAAAATATCCCTCTTTATATAATAGTTATTACATTTTAAATCCTAAATGTGTACACCGTAAAATCTTTCTGTAACTCCAACACAGTGGCGTACTAATGAGAGGATACGAGGGTGGATCTTACCATGACCTTTTTTTTTAAAAAATAACTTTTTGCATTGCAAGAAAGTATTTATTCATATATTGCTATTTTTGGGAAATTGTAGAAAAAAAAATGAGTTCTTAGTAACTGACGATTTGGTCGACGAATATCAAATAACATTAAGAATTAATGCTCAAATACCCAATGTTGATTCCGAGAAAATGAACATTCTAAATTCATACACTATTCACTATATTATTTTGTTAAGTATATTATATTATATTATTTGCCTTATGGGTACTTATTTGGTAAATCACCAAATAAATATAAATATAAAAATTAGGTTTGCCAAATTAAGTCATTCATGAGAATAGACAAAAAAGTAGACTGTTGGATTTTTTGTTATTTATTTGTTATTTTATTTTATTTTGTATTTTATTTTTTTTTTAGACTATTACTATGACTACCATGAACTATGTATTGATAATATTATAATAAAGTAATAATGTTTAAATACTATATATTAACTATAATAAGGTATAACTATAAAAGCTGCATTTCAAATAACATTGAAATTTCCTACTCGCAGGAGCTCATGCCTACACTATCGTATTTTTTGTCACGCCTCTGCTGCATCCGAACCACCTCTATCGATATTACGGTACCTAATCCATGAATAACTGTCTAATTTTTTCTGTCCTCGGTTTCTAGATTCACCTGCAAATTTATTCATAGAAAATCACGGGACTAAGGTAGTAACCCGCCTACTAGCAATTTTAAATTCAGTAATTAAGTTATACAATAAATCACTTCCACTTTCCACTATTTCTGTGAAAAAAAAATATTAGTTATTAGCGTTAACTAAAGTCCACGAATAATGATTCAATCTAGAAAAATTCTGAAACAAATTGAAACTGAAAAATAGTATAGAAAGTATTTTTTAAATATTAATTCTAATGACTAATGGATAAAAAGTTTCATGAGGATTTTCCAAATAAGCTAAAAGTTGCCTCGAATTGAACAAGAATTAGTATTTCTCAACTCTTTTACTTTATCTCCTAATTAAATCATTAATCAACTAAAACTTTTCCTAAAATCTCTATGGGATTATTATAATACTAAATATAATATAATATAGTGTTTTAGATAATAAAGCTAAAAATACAAAAAAAATAAATTATCCTTTTTTGGAACCCTATTCAATTTCGTTGGAAAACTAGATAACATATGCGATGAATTACCACTTACTACCATCGAGGTAACTACGATAAGTTGAATAAATTCTACTTTAATACAGCAGTGGCACTGAATACCGACAATTCAAATAGTTTGATTGACCTACTCATCCCTTCAAACGACTTTGTAACAGGCTTAACTAATTATATATAAATAATTTAATGATATTCCTATGTATAGTGAAATTATAGTAAAAATATTAGGAAGTAGGTATACTCTATTGTCTTACCAACCCGGCACCCACCCATCCATTTTTTATGGCAGTTCAATTAAACTACCTGAAGTACGTGTTCGGGGCCACTGAATAGTAGTGTCGATGTAATCTGACATCCATAAATGAGACCCGAGTATTGTGGGTTTATTCAATTTATCATATTCTTTGAAATAAAAAATATTAAAATATTAAATTACATGCATATAGGTAGGCACATATAGTTATTATTTATTGTAATATATAAGAACCGAGAAAGTAGCTCTGCTATATATAGTATAAGTACTATCTAAGTGTCCAGTGTTCCTCGTCCATTGAGTAAGTCACTGTAATAAATGTATTCAATATGAACTCATGTATTTTTGAGATTATAATAGTTACTGCGTATTAACAACTTATGAAGACCCAGGACCCTTGGTATAAAATGCTCAAGCCTTAGCTATTAAAATTTAAAATTGTGTAAGTTATTAACTATAAAATAGTTTGCAAATTGTGATTTTGATACAATTAAAACTTAAAATGCTTATAAAAAATATAAAAAGGTCAACAATTTTAAATATCCATAAAAAGCTCAAAACGAAGCAAAATAATATGTAAATATTATTATATTTGGTGAATATTTCAAGTTCTTAGGGTTGTTTATTTTTGTATTACAATAACAATTTAAAAAAAATAAAATCGATTTTTTCGAAAAAAGGTCTTGCAGAAATGTCTACATTTTGATTTTCCCGATTATTTTGAAGTATACTTTTTAACCCCGCTCCCCCCTCTGGCCTCATGTACAAACTAGATCCTATTCGCTGCAAAAAATCAACCTCAATATAGAAGATCGATGCATTTCTCTAATGTAAAAATGTCCTGCGACAAAAAATAAAAATAATACATCACTGTAAAACATTCAAAGCTCAATATCTAATACTACATACTATAATTATATTTAATTATTTTGTTTGGTTTTGTACTATCTTTATATATTGTCTTGAATTTTTTAAGATAAAATATCTATAATCGGTTTATCGTGGTTGTCCAGTCGAATTTATTGATTTTATAAGCTATTTGGTCATCATTATCGAAAATAAAAGGGTACCGGATTACTGGACGTGTCGGATTATCACGTAGCCGGATTACCTAGGCTCTATTGTACGTGAATTACTAATTTTTGTTTATTTTCTTGATACCACGAATGCATGAGGTTTCATAATTCATTTAAAACAACATTAAAATGTTGATCAATGATTATTACAGTAAAATAAAATTTAATAATTAAATATATAATATGTACATAAAAACCATCCCGTTCTAGTTGTATACTCGTAGTTTACGTAATTTTGGAATACTTTAAGACTTTTTTTTAAACAGTATGTGATACTCAAGCCCGAATTAAGACCTTTATAGCGGCCTTGGGGCAGATACTCGATAGTGGGCCCCCAATCCCTCCACCAATGAAAAAAATGCATTCCACTACTTTTACCTGTTTGAAAATTATATATTATAATAAAATAACAAAAAAAAAATACTATTTATTATTATTATATTAATTCATACAAACATTTAAGGTTTTGAGTGGAGCGATGAATGCATTGATTTTACAATGACGCAAGTTTTTTTTTTAATTTGTGTCTATCATCAGATTATATACCTACTTTATTATATACTCCTTATTGAGTAAGTCACTAATATAATGTATATGTTAGTTTTGAATTCAATGATAAATCATTGTATATGAAAAACGATCCTGAGTTAAGGTACCTAATAATGTTAATAATTAATTATTATATTAATTACTTTCTTTTAGAAGACTTTTATTTTTATTTTTGATGCGTTGACATCTATATGGGCCCTTCCCAGAAAATATATGACTTGCATAAATGTTAACGTTAATGGCATTTACAACATTTATTTTATAATATTTTGGGATTTGGTAGCTGGTTTGATCCTACGGCTACTAATTATATATATTTACCCCCCTCGCCATTATGACATTGGATTGTTTAATTGTATATAAAATATATTTTATGTAAAGTATGAAATCACAAGTGAATAGAAAAACATATCCTTGAGTTTACAAATTGTGAGTTACCTATATATATGTATACTTGTATGCTTAAAGAAATTACTTTTTATTGTAAAATATGTCCTTAAAACCACCACCACTTAAAACAAGGAATTTCTAATTTATACCTGATATACTATAAATTTTATTTAGTTATATTTAATTAGTTAAATTGTTTTTATAAATGTGAATGAGGTTAAATTGTGTAGACTATATTATGATGTGGCACTTTAAGTTGCTGTTAAATAAATTTTAAATGACTTGAATTCGTCATTAGGGATTAAATAATTTATGTTACGACCACGTTTAATAAATATTTAAAATTAGTAATCGATTCTTCATTTATAAACTACGTAATTATGTAGCAAGTTATAAACACTAAAATACTCATCATCAATAGAGATTAGAGAATAAGGTTATTGCTTTATTAAAATAGTTTTCAAAAGTGATAAATCTTCGTATTAAAATTTAAATCTAACTATACACACATCTGCATAAGACTAGGTGTTCTATTATTCACAATTTTTTCCGAGCATAAAAAAATCCGAAGTTATTTAATTGATGAGTTACATTACATAATATCAACTTTTACAAAGTCTTAGTCACGTATTTTCAATATTGCTGCACAGAAATATAAAAATCAAATGTCTGACTGTTTTAATTTTTTTCATAATTAAATAATAACAAGAAGTAATGATGTTTGAATACAATGGATATATTTAAATTCATCTCAGCTTATATTAAATTTAAAATTTAAACAAATATAACTTCCAATATTCTATTAAAACTCAACAGTCATCATCATCAAAAGATAGTTATGAACCAACTTAATGGTTTATCTAATAAAAAGTAAGGATTCATATTTTTGTAAATAAATTCAATCCAAATGAAGTTTAACACTTGTATTGATATAATTTATTTAAAATATTATATAATTAGTATAAGCATATTATAAATTATAATATCTGATGGCATTTCAAGTCAAAGTCAATAAACACAATAGTTTAAAAAATATATAATATATTATAACTTTTATACTATTTATATATTTAGTTATACCTAATATATACATTATACACATATGTATTAGGTATTAATTATTATACATTTATACCGTATACTAATAATATTATGATATCAATAAATATCTAATAGAATAAACCAATGTTTAAAAGAAAAGTGTATATACCTATACGTTTATATGAATTAATTCATCATTAAGTTACATAATAAATAGTCACCGAGGTTTCTTCGTTTTTAATTATTTTTTAGTAAACGGATTTAAGTTTAAATGTCTTTTTCCCAAGAACCAGAGATTATCTAAGAACCCTCTTTGGCAACAACGCAAGTAATAATTAATTTATAGAATGCACTCCCCAGGGTAATTACTGATTACATTTTCATACATCATACGGTATATCGATTATTTTACTGACTACCTATGAGAATAACGTGCATTTAAATTTAAAATAAAACAAATAATATAGGTTTTTAATGATCATAAAAATAATAATAAAAACTCTGGAACTCGGTCTACAGTAGAGTGTAACTACTAACTATAGTCATTGAGTAAGTCACTGTAACGGACGTGTTAAATTTTAATTCAATGATAAATCATTGTATATTAAAAGCGATTCTTAGTGGAGACAGTATTTCTACCTATTATAGTGGTTTATTGTACTACTGGTAATACAGTAGGTTGTATTAATTATTTGGCGAGAACATCACAACATATTGTATAATATTACAATTTATTGTTATTAATTTTTGATTCAATACCAACTTACCTTAAAACGGTGTGATTGGTTTATGGTATAATTTTAATTTATATATATTTTATATATTTTTATATATTTTTGGCCTCTTATAAAGCTTTGCCTAACAGCGTTCCGTATTTTAAATACTACTAAGAGAAATATAAGAATCAAAGTTTTGACTGCTGTTAAATTTTTTTCATAATTAAATAATAATAGATTACCTGGGTAATATAATATAGAAGTTACACTACTTAAATACAAATTATTTTAATTCAAATGTAAGTCATAATTTTTATATGTATAAGCTAATTTTATATACGACTTACAATGAGTTAATTCATTAAAGTTTTAAAAATATGAGGTACAATAAATACTCAAATAGTACATCCTTCAATATGAAAAGAAAACCATTTAAGTTTAATCATATTAAGTAAGTTTAAATGATAAATTTAATATAAGAATATGAACTATTGAATAAAAAAGAGTAAGCTCAATAATTTTTACTATACATTTTACAGGCAATACACATGTATAAAAAATTTAAACATAAAACTATTTTTTTCCTATTAAAAAATAAACATAAAATATGTCATATTTATTGAAAGAATAACACGTACAGAAAATACTTATTCCAGAGAGCCGAAGGATCTTACTTCAATACATTTTATTATTTTTATTATTTCTATAATATATTGCAGAAAAAAACAATAATACATTTTTATGTTTCAAAAATATATTGTATAATAATGAACAAGATAAAAATAATACGATGTAAAATGTGAATCTTGTAAAAAATATATCGTCTTTAATATTGAATTTCTTAAATTCTTATCGTCATTGTCGTATTAATTTTTTTTCATTTCAATAACCGTATACAAATTACATAACATAGTAGAAACTGTAAAGTAAATTACATAAGAATTAAAAATGTTACTAAAAAAATAATGTGGTTAATCCTAGTTTAAACCTCGTTTACTTTCCATACAAAATAAAATATGTTTAGGTACACAAAAATATATAAATGACTATCCACCAGTAACTGCTGCGAATGAATCATCCTTGAAGTCTGAAGACTTTATAATTCAAGCTATGCTTACCTTAAAATATTGTTTATATTTTATTAAAGTTTAGTTTTAAACCTAATATAAATATATGACAGTTAATAGGTAAGTTTTATATAGTATTGAAATTATTTTCTAAACTTTTACTTTTTAATAGAACTGATTATATTAAAAACTATATTATTCTATTTTATTTTTATACATAATTTATTTAACCATCCACTCATCTGAACTTTAAATAACTATAAGACTATAATAAGAGCTAAGAGCATTAGTCTATAACTAATTAATTATTATTATTTATTATTACTAGTTTGAAATCCGATTTCAGATTCAAAATGGAGCGATGAATGTATACCTACTGTATAGGTGTTTTTTTAAAATCAATTTTTCATGTGCCCGAAGACACTTTATAGTATTAAGAATGGTCCGATCTTTAACTCTGAAGGAGGTTTCTGGTAACAAATTGGATCTAAAAAAAAAAAAAAGAGTCCTTTGATCCACTTTTGTAGTTTAACCTACTCAATTAAGAGTAGGTATAGGTACACTTGACAGTTGACACTTCTATACATCAGAAGGACTACCCTAGTTTTTATATTCTTGGAAAAATAATCTATTTTGAAATATGAAATTAATTATATATTCTAACACAAAAAAGTTGAAATAAACCTTAAAAATAACAAGTAGGTAGTAAAAATAGATTTACTATTCAATTTTTTCTATCTGCACTATAATATATAGTTTGAAAAAAATAATTCAATATTTTTCGAAATAATGAGTGTATAGCAAATGTTAAATATTAAAAGTATCACTGGATCATAGCATGATGTCTTTACTGGCTTTATATTTAAAGGTATGATGAAAATTTACAAATTTAATTTTTAGAAGGTGTTTTCAAAATGTTCGGCTCTTTTTAATTGGCTTATCATATATTTAATTCATATAGACAATCATATTATATATACATGTAATATGTATATACATGGTTTGCACCTCCGTCATAATGTGTGATATTTTTATAGTATTCGACCCTATACGCACTTATTACTGATAATTCGTTTCACTATTCATTTACGCAAGTCCTATTTAACTTCATTATATATATATTATAATATATTGCCGCATAAATCATAATAATACGATTTTGGAGTACGGATAATACACGCACGTATACATATATAATATATATATATACTTACTATCGTTAAATTTACTCATAAATAAATGCACGGGTGCAAAAAAAAATGTCGATTGTATAATTTCTTTATAGCCGCGTATAATAACCATTTAAAATTATTCCATCGTTTCGCCGTCATAGGTAGCGATCGAATTAGACTGATATTGGACTTATAATATCAGGCATCCCGCACAACAGCTCAGTGGGCGCAATATCTCAGCGGGCGTGTAATATTCGCTATAATTTCCGAAGCGTGTGCACTATGGTATTAAACTCGTATAATATTATTGTAATCGCGGCTACAGCGTAGCCATGTAAACATAACACTATAAAAGTGTACAGCTCGATCGCGGCGTTAATAATAGGACGCGACATGTGAACACGCGATAACATCAATAATAATAACAGTGGCGGAAAATTTCGCGTGCAGCAGAAAACTAGCTTTTTGGGATAACGAAAACCGTCGCTTCTGTGTCCTGCGGGAATTATAATGTGTACATGCGGTATATTATTATTTTAAGTTGTGTTACGATGCGTGTATAAGTGTATACAAATTATAAATATTTTATTTATACCTCTACCTCACTGACTGCCTACGCCCCATCTCAGAAAACCATTAGTAGTTTTTTTTTTTTTTTAAAGGGGGAGGCTGTCGTGTGAAGTGAGAAAATTACAATAATAGTCACTATAGTTAGTAGTTAGTGACCAACTTCCTCCATTTAACAAAACCAAGAACACCAAAGCACCACATCGTGAAATGGCGATACAACACGATTGGCGTTTTTACATTTTAAATATTCAAAGAGCCTGTACATTGAATTCCATTTTTTTTATAATTTATTGTTTTAGTCTATTTTGTCAAGCTAATATATAAAAATAAACTTGAAATTGTGGAAAACGTACAAATATATTAGTTTAACTTTGAATTACATTTAATCGTTAGGTTAAACGTAGCCTACGTTATAATTTAATTTTCTTTATAAACGTAGCACGTAGCCCACGTGGGCTACGATATAATGGTTCGTTAATTCGTTGTCATCAAATAAAGAATAAAATTAATCGTATATTAGAAACGACAGTCAACGACAGCGGTAAGTGACCGTTGAGACTTTTGTACTCGTTATCATTACCTGTATAATGATTGCACTAAATTAGATTATATGTTATTATAATAAATTGTTTCCTGTCCCGAAACTCTGGTGCATATTGGAAACAAGTCTATAAGAATTAAGATTTTTGGCAATAACCAATAATCAAACGTGTTTTAAATATTTTAAGCTCAATAATCGATTTATTGTCTTGTATGATTAGTATATAATATAATATGTATCTATGTTTTTATAGCATATATTTTTGGTGGATTATGGTAGACTATGGTCGATTTTGTTTTTTTTTGTTGAAATTGGTTGCTAAATTAAGTAACTATTGATCTATTGGATAAGTTTGGCAAAATGTATTAAAAAAAAGTGAAAACAACACTTCGACGGTAAACCTAACTTCTTGAGTACTGAAGTTTTTTACTTGAAAAAATATGATTTATTTAACTCTTATAGTTACCTATCTAAAATATTTTTATTTTATAATATTTCAATGTAGGTATGAAAAACGTTGGGTTTAAATAAAACAAATAATAAGTTGAAATTATATACACATCTGTTGTATTGTAATTTGTAGCCCTTTGTAAACATTGTGGTTATAACTTATAATTATTAATTCTTCGACACACCTTTTGTCAACAGTCAACAGGTCACCTCAATACAACTACAAGGGAGCTCTACGACAGAGGTCTAAATACTCCTGCACTGTAATATAATCTAAACGCAAGAAAACCACCATCTTCCAAAATGAATAGAAAACGATTTTGAGCTATAGTAGAAGCTTAAAGTGACGAGAGATGCCGCACTGTAGAATTTGAGGTCTCACTTGTCCATTCCTCTTGTCTAACATCAAAATATAAGTACAACACAAAACATATAGAATACGATAAATATATTTGGCGCTGTACCCAATACCTATACAGTTTACAAATTGCGTATAATACTACAATATAATAATATAGTGTTCTTCTTATTCTATCGGGGCACGCGCGTCCGCCGCAGGCCGTGGCGGTATAATATAATAACCATAGAAATAGAATAATGCAATAACGACTTTTAACGTTCGTTTTATGTTTTTGTCTTGTGGACGATAGAACGATGACTATCGCCGCCACTCCCTCCATTCCCTCCACTGCCACTATGCCACCGGTTGCAGGACCGGCAGAAGCGGCCTCGCTAACGGCCAGAGTACAAAATATATTAATACTATTATATAAATTATATACCTATATATTTACAGTCTCCCCTGCGCGCACGCATCGACTAGCGTTTCCTTCCGACACTCATTACCCCATCGCCCCCCCCCCTCCGCCGCCGCGATAGGCCCCGGTCGGGGGTCGCCGGAGCGTAACAAAAGGAACGCGGCAGCTGCCGATGCGCGTGTATTTTGTAACGACGTTACGTGTGTGTTGCCCGTTGGCCGATTGCTTTTTGCCGTTGCACTGCAGTATAGGCAGTCGGTCGGGTGGCAGAGGGGACGGACTATATATACTCGCGCGCGCCACGAGTCTAACGGTCGGAAGGCGCGGGGATCAGAATGTACCAGTACCACCCTCCCCTGCCGCCACCACTAATACCAAACCGAAATATTTGTACATAGTATAACATTATGTTATATTGCACGTTACCTATATAGCCGGAAGGATATCGTGAAGTCGTAATATAGGTATTGCATGTAAGGCGGAGATGTCAATTTTACCGTTGATTTAAAAATTAAACTGTTTGGAAGTTGTGACTTGTGGGGGAGGAGTGCAGACATTTCAACGTTCCTATATAGTATATTATATTATATTCTGTACAATTGTACCATAAAATCCAGTACCGTACAATTAAATGCACTTGTATAAGTTATATACACATTTATCAACACACCCCGACCCCCGTCTTGACGTCTTGTAAGATGAATCTCCGCATTTTTTTTTTAATTTACTAAATATAATAAATCACCAAAATTAAATTCTAATTGCTTGAATTACTTACATATTATTACATACACGCTTGTACTGTATTCTGGTCTACGCGGTTCCTGCAATCCTGCCTAAATCGCGTCAGTACCTTACACCAGTGGTAAGTATATCATGTACTTACTACGAAACACGATACTATGTCGATATTAATAAGAAGGTTATAGTGTTTAAGATTATATTCACTACATTGCGATTGCGATTCTCCGGTTTACCTTTCTAACGCGTGTTCACGCCATCGAGTACAAATTACGTCCCCGCCGCTCATTATTCGCACAATAAATATTATATTACTAGTTTCGACCTGCAGCTTTTGACGATATCTCGATTTAACCAATTTTTTGAGATCATGTTTTAAAAATCGACGAACTGCATCTTACGCGGTGTGGTGTCGGTATACAATAGCGTATAAATGTATATTATATCAATGTTATAGATATATATATTTACGAAGACGTTCGCAAAAACCGTTTCTAGTTTGACGCACAGTCAACTCGCGCGTTTTCTCGCGCCAATAACAACCGCCGCAAAAGGGTTTTTGCGACCATAATAATCCTTTACAACATACAGTTGTATTATATTAATATATTGTATACCTACGTCGCATTACGCGCGTTTCTATAGGTCTACGGCGCCGCCCGCATATAAGCGTACACACAATACTCGCATGATACACGTACACTAAGAGCATACACACACACACACACACACACACACACACACACACACACACACACACACACACACACACACACACACACAACTCACCCTCTCATACGCGATATCATAATATTATACGTAGGTAGGTATAGGTACATGTACGAGCGCGCGCACACACACACAACACAAGTTTATGTGCACAAAATTATTCGGTTTGCAGCTGTCACCGGCGGTCGCGTGCCCAAACATCTGCCCCGCGCTCCGTCAAAACACATGGCCCGCCTCTCAAGCCCGCCGCCAAACGCTAGACCGGTTGTTTGCGTCGCAGCCGTCTATATACCGACAGTCAAACGTCGTCGTCAACGCGAGCGCACGCCAGCAGACACTGCCGTGATAATAGTGATCGTAATAATTAATAATAATAATATCGCTGCCGACGAGAGTCGTCTCGACCGTCGAGTGTGGAGCCGCTCGCCGGACGAAGGATTTTCCAGGACGTTCCAGACGATATTTATACGTTTATATAATATAATATATCGAATCACGTCACCAGGTCAGTTTGCACATTTTAGGTTTATCAAAGTTCGTTCTGACTAAAAAAAAAACATAACGAACAACGCTCATAAAATCATAATAAAAAAAGACAGTGTATATAGCGACTATAGGTTGCTTTCGTATTTTGTGCCGTTCGGCGACGATGTGGGACGGCGGTACGAAAAGCGCGGTCGGGGTGCAAAGTTCCGTTTTTATAAAAGACCTTTAACTTTAGTTGTTATAAGTTATACTACCACTGACACAACTCTGAACTAACGCCTCGCAAACCCGACCATCGAACTTGTTTTCGTAAGACTGGCACACAAGTCACAAACTTTTCATTGGGTGAAACATGATTGCACACCTTTGCCTTTTTTAAATATAGAAAACCATCATTTGTCTACCCAATCATAGCCTTAGGACTGAAAATAAAAATATACTGTTGATTTTTTTGAAAATCCTTTTTCATTTTTCAATTTTTTTTCTTTGCAAATAATAATAATGTAAAAGTCATATAAAATGGAAATTGCATTTATTCAATGTGTAATACATAAATTAAATATAGGCATGAATAGGTTTTTTTCTATTTAAATTAAAGTGTATTATTTATTATAAATATTAAATATATTATAAAGGTACAAATAAGTATAAACATTAAACATAGGTAATAAATAAGTAGAAAGTATATAAACTTTATATTTAAGTTATTACAACTTTTCACCACAAAATTGTGTTCCGGTCTTTACCATTACCTGCAGTATAGGTAATAATAACAGATATTTCGATTTCATTATATTGTGCTCAATTTCGAACATCGAATATCGCTAAGGATAATTATTGTGAACTTACTTTATTTCGGTTCGTGTAAGGCGATTGTTTAGTGGTTAATTTAGATTAAAAAAAAAGTAAAAACGTACAATTATGATTCACCGATTTTCATTTTAATTTGTCACCACTCGCCAATGAACTTTTTAATTACTCTCAAAGTATGCGTGCGTCCTCGCGTCCGACATCTCTTATTCTTCTTTTGGAAACCGGATGTAATGAATGGTTCATGTGTCTTGAACACAGAACACTCGACTCATATGGAAAGAAAATTTGTTTTGCTTCCGAGAAACACGCACTTCTCTACAATTCGCGTTTAGTTAATGTAAGGAAACTTTATTGATACACCGACCAAACTGATACAATTATGAACTATTTTTTCAAAATGGCCAAACTTTTGCCTTTTTTTAAGTTGGTCACATTAGTTCAGATACACTGGGTCCTCTTTCCAACTTCAGCAAAATACTAAAATAATGACAATAAAGTGCTTTGCAATTTAAATTTGACCAAAAAGTAATATTGGCCCTTCTTGTATCAAGCCGCAGAATTATACTACGTAACTCACTATAACACCAGCTGCCACAACTGTGTTTATTATCCCTCCTGGTTGTATAAAAATTCAAATTAAACTTAATTGTTATTCTATTTATAAGTTTCATAAAATTTACGAATGTCATGTGTTACAATAATTATTTTTGAACATAAAATATGGATGCTGTAATTTAATATGATTTATTGTTAGTACTTGGTTGAATATTGTAAAAAATCTATCTTAACATACTATTACTATATTGTAAAAATATTCTAATTTTCCTACTTCTCATATTTTAACGATGTGCACAGAACAAGTAATGGCTTAACATTATTGTTATTTTTATTTTTAATCCACATGTTAATCTTATAACTATGATTACGTAATTTACGAAGAACTGTTAGGGTTCTTGACTTTTTGTACTAAAATGTTTTTTTTTCCGGAATTTTCTTTAAGATTTTTCATTTATTTTTCAACATCAATATAATTCAATAGAAAATATATATATGACTTAGACGTTTATATGATTTGCATTTTCCTAATAACGAAATAGTATAACCCAGGAACTCATGATTTTTAATCGGGGGAAGGGCTTAAACATTTTCCTATTTCCCATTACACACAAATACATAATTACCATTTATATTCGAATTTCATGACATCATCAGGCAAGAGTAATAATATTTTTTTATCGTCGTCATCGATCAAAGGCGACGACCTACGACAGCGCACCGACCTAACCACCAATATGTAAATATAATAATAATTTTCAACAAAATAATCGATAGGCGTTGATATACCTAGTAATCTGTATCTAATTTATTATTAAAAAATATCATCATTGTAATATATTAGTGACAAAACAAAATACTATTATAATGTATAATTTAATATAAAAAAAGGTTTTTTTTTTGGGATGAAGGTCTTCCGCACAATTGGTATAACTTCAAAATTAATGTTCTATACACTAATTATACTTCCATCTTCCATATAGTAATAATTCAACTAATATACTAAATACTAATAATACATACTAATAATATTTCAATTTTCATCTATATGTATATATTTTTGTATTCTTGCTAAATATTTCAAGCAATACATTTATTTGTATATATAAAAAAAAAAACATTATTCATAAAAACATAACCTAACATAGTTTAATTGCAGATGATAGGTAAATCTCAGATTGTATGTTTATTTAATAACTGACTAACCCAACCTAACCGCAGATGAGGTTGGTCGTTGATACTCGATATTAGCTTAAAATAATAAAAAAAATTAACTGGTTAGCATATGATAATTTAAATGACACAAAATCATATTTGATTTATTCAAGTATTTAACTAGATACTTAAATTAGATTTTATAGTCACTATTAGTGGTGCGGGACTATTCATTAAGACATTTTACGCGTTAATTGAAAAATATACCCACTATAGGACATGATATTATAATATATATTGCTGTTAAAAGTTTAAACGGTACTCGAAATATGACTGAGATTTATAAGTTAACTATAAAGACAACCCAAACAAAACAAAAAACATAGTTGGAAAACTTTGCCAAAAATACGGATTTTGACGGTTTTGCAAACGAATAAAATGACTGAGAAGAGTAATCATTATCTAACCACAACCACAAAACGCGTAGAAAATGTACAAAACTTAGAACGCGAACGCCTTCCAAATTCGTAAACCCTCCATCGCCAATGAAAACTTTACCCCATATTGGTGTATTTATATATTTTTCCACTCGATCGATAATGTATAATGTATCGTAAATGGTATAAGAAATGCGGTTCACGTTGCTTACCACTATGATGGTAGGATTATTTTAATGCCACGAGAACTTATGAAACAGTAGTGTCAATGCGTAATAAGCTTGAATTGTCACTACTTATAATTCTTTTTTCGTTGAAAATATTTAAAAATGGAAAAGCAAGAACATCACTTCCATTGTTTTTTTCAGACAAATAGAACAAAGAAATTTTGTATTAACCCAGAAAACACCAATGGTATACTTTAGTATTAATGTTTTATAAATAATTGTTAACCGATTTAATTTTTACTAAAATACCGGATTTCATAATATGCAAATAATAATATTCTAATTAAACTAGGTAGGTACCTATTGTTTTGTTTTATTTAATAACCTATTATTGTCTTTCAGCCTGATATGGTTTATATATTTGTTAAAAAATATTATGTGCATAATTCAAAGAACTACTTTACATAGGTAGTTGTACTTGTTTTTTTTATTCAAATCATGTGAGTTAATGTGGCAATTATCTTAGAAACCTACTTCATTAAGATAGTGTATTTAGTAAACTACTAAAATATTTCTGTATATTTATTAAAAAATGCTACTGCTTAAAATAAATATATAATACCATAAGTTTTATGTTCAAATAATAATATCAAACATATATAGGGATTATAAAAATATATATAATTTAAGTCAAAAACCCAACATTAAAACTGTCAACTTGATAAATGACAGAAGTTTTATTAAAATCTGTTGCACATGGTTGATTTTTTTTATAAAATATTTATGGATCTCATTTCGAAAAAAAAATGATGATTCTAAAAAAAGTGCAAATCGTTATGAATAAATTACAAAAAAATCGTGTCAAAGAAGTGAAAAACCCAATTGGAGGATGATTACAATATTGGATCAATGGTTGATACACTTTTCAACCACGATTATAGATTTATACATACAACTATAAAGTAACAAATTTTTTTCCTTTACGTTTCCGATTATAATTTATAAGCATAAAGCATTGAAAATTAAAATACGATTTGAATACCTAAATCGATATTGACTTGTTGGGCTTTCTCGTAAAAAATGATTAAAAAAATATACACCTACAATTATTTACAAAATTAAAACATAATATAATGATAAAAAGATAAAAAAATTGTCTAGGAATTAATTATTATAGCTATCAATAAAATTAAAAAAAAAATACATTTCCTGGACAAAAATGTTAGTATATGATTAAAATTAATTATTCAAAACTTGTGTCTAAGGTATTTTATTTATTAAAAAACTTAAAAGACTTATGTAATTAATTAAAAAAAGAAAAAGAAAAGTCTTTGTCCCACAAATGTCGATTTAATTCAGTTAAATTTATTTCTCAAAGTTTTGTTAAGCAGCTCGGTATGAAACACAAAAATTTTTTTTAGTTTCATTAAAAACTAAAGTAAATCTGTCAAGTACTCGAACAAGTTTTTATACAAACTTAATTACTATTATATATAATTATTAAATTATGTTTCCTTATTTAACACTAAAAAAAAAATTATAAATAAATATTTACATCCCTTATCTGAGTAAATGAAACTGTAAAAAAAAAAATAAATAATTAGTGTTTTATAAAGTATCAGATGTTTCTGATTCAGATTGTCATCAACTATCAAGAATTAATTTTGGTACTCAATTTTATTTTTTATAAACATTACTAATCTATAGGTAATTAAAATCGATAGTAAACTTTAATAAGAATATTTTTGATTTTACAAAATATTTATTAATTTATAAAAAGTTATTTTGTCTAAAAAAAACTTGAATTTGAATCCAAATTGGTATTGAATAGCTCAATTTGAGCATATTCTATATTATAATATCATAGCAAATTCCATAATAAGGTACCTACTAATTCTTTTTTTGATTTTGAATTAAATTCATACCATTCAAATTATACTAGAGTATATTGTTTAATATACGAGTATAATGTATAATGTATATGATGAAACAATATTTTAACATTGAAATGAGGTATGTGAAAATTGATAATTATTTGCAATAGTCACATGGAGTGTCAGAGTACATATAATTCCGATTTTCGGTTATAATATGGAACGAACAAATTTATCATGATCAATTAAACACAGTTCAGATTGAAGAGCAATATTATCTAATACCGTAGTTAAACACAAAGAGCGTATGCAACTAGTGTGTGGAATTCATTATCATTATAATTAATGCTAGGATCCCGAAATTATAAACGAACAGCGATAGAAAAGCGCCACGGGAGGTCGCCACCATCGATTAATGAAAGCAGCTTTGCGCACAACATAAGCACACACACACACACACACACACACACACACACACACACACACACACACACACACACACACACACACACACACACACGCACGCACACACACACGCACACTCGCACACACACACATTATTAATTTCTGCCTAGACAAACAGAGGAAATTTTGCAACAGTTTTGCTGGAACTCGTAAGACATGCGTATGAAGCAGAAATGTCCCTGTAAATTGAGAATTTGAAATAGAACCGATTTTCGACAAATTAACTAAACGATAATATTTATGGAATCATCATGGAGCTATTCTGCCAAAATAGTACACTACAGTTAATGAATGGGGATCAGCCAGTTAGAGTGATCAAATTAATAAAAATTCCATGTTCCAGTTAATTTAGTAGTTTTTATACGAATAATGTAGATCATGCATAAAATATTCATTATACTTTTACTGTCTTGACTAATGTGTGTTAAGAGGATATAACATGGACATTTGTTGTCAATCATCTTACAAGTGCGTAACATACTAACATAGCAAATTTATGATCACGTTTACATTATTTTAAAAATTAGAGTGAATCGACCTATTATGAAACCTAATGGTAAGAATATTATCTGTGTTTGTTTATGTGTATATATGTAATTTGTACAAATATCAAATCACCATAGCTCTCATAACTTATAAAACAATATTTTTACGAATATTTTATCCTTAGAACACAAAGTTAAATAACTCAAAAACTACTTTTCCAAATGTCGATTTTGATACGTACATTTTTAATAGAAAAATTATCCATTGAATAATTTACAGTTGTTCCACAGAATATTCCTTAAACAGTAAAAAAAACCTCAAAAATTTGAAAATACTATGGTCTTTAATTATATTTAAATTCCAAAAATCATTGTTTAAATAACTGCATTATTGAAGAAAAAAGGGGTGAGCATGCCTGGTGAATCACCCTATGTATACAAAACTTGCTAAAAATTTGACCGTCGTAAAAAACCCACATACAAGATAGGCAACATAGGCTATTGGGTGTTGTAGGGTTGGGACGGTTTATGGTTGGTTAAGAACACGTGTATGTGCTGTGGCAAGGTTTTTGCGCGCTACGAATCCCTGGTGGTCATCCATCTGAGTACTAGTGGCAGCGGCCGTTGCTTATTCTCAATTACGTCGCGTGATCAATTTTAGCCATTGCGCTGCGCCGAGCTACAAATTATGTATTATTAATATTATTAGGTACCTAATATTAAAAAATATTTTGGAATTATACAGATGATTGTTCGTAGTTTACTATAATAATCGTAGTAAGTCCCGTTTCAATTTACATTGTTAAAAGTTTATATATATTATAGTCTATAATTCGCAAACGGGTCGCGTTTTGGTATAAAATGGTCAAACGAGTTGTTCAATTGAAAATTTGCATAAAAACCGACAGATACCATGATACACAAAAAGGTATAGTAAACATTTTCAATTTTTCGCCTTTATATTACAAAAAAAATTTGTAACATCTCAGTTTATCTACCATATATGATAAGACAAACCGGTGTTATTTAAAGTTACTGTCCAAACTAATTAATGGTGAATTTGACGCCCTTGCCAACTAAAGTTAATTTTAGAGTCCCAACATTTAGATCCAGACATTTTTTCCCGTTTGCATAGGTGCAAATAGTGTTTAAGAATTAGGGTAGGGGGTAAAGCTCAGGTGCGTACCGGACTCTTTGAAAAAAATCTTCAAGTGTTTTTGGGAGGTGTGGGCTTAGCCCTCTATTTGTGCCTATGCCCGTTTCGTGTTTCTTTCAGTACTTAATTGTAATTATTTGACATTATGACCAATCGCTGTATCCTTACTTATAGTGAAAAAATTACTCAACGAGAAGTTGAGAACCTATCATGCCTTAGTTATTTGCGTAAATAATACAATTTTTGATATGAATGGTTGAACATTCACTAAACATTCAACGAATCAATAGTAAGATAATGGTCCATTAAACATAATTTAGTGACCAACGATTGGTCCATTCAACTTTATTGAATCATTAAATTAATACATTTTTAATGCAACCCGGCTTTAGTGTATCTTTTTATATCTATATAAAATATATATGTAATGTTTTTAATAAATTCGAACATTTTTAAATGTAGATATAGCATGTTCATGTAATTGGGTTCGTTCCGTATTTAAATATAAATAAATAACGCAATCATTTAACCAATGTTTAACTTTTATTTTACAAAATATGCATATATAGTGGTATTTTAATACGTCAGCACTCGGCATTATAAATAGTGTGTATTTTGGCTAGAAATGTCTACCTCTTTTATACAAGGAACCAGTAAACATGCCATAAAGTGCAATTTACCTCAGGAAATCCTTGAGTCTCAGGATATGGGTGACGAGTATTTATCAAACCAGAAATTATGAGGCTCACAAATATACGTACAAGACTCGTTTTGATGACATTTTACCACACTGCACACCAATATAAATATAATATGTATGCTCGGGGACGACGTGAAAAAATAGATTAATAAAATTGAAAGCCAAAGTCGAAATGGCACGACATACATAGAGAAACAAGCTGCTGAAGATGACAGTCGAAAACTGTCAAGAAATATCGTAGTTACCTACTCGTGAGTATATCGTATCCCATTATTTGAACCACGGTCGCAGATTGTGTACCACAGTTGATGTGGCACTGCTGCAGAGCTGATTAAAGGCGACCGCCGTCCATATAGTTATTACGTTATTCGCGATTGAATATGGCTGCGATATTTTCCGATGGTAACGCCTCAACGACTGTTCTTCACAATACATACATTGTAGTTGTATTCAACATTATAGTGTATTCAATGTGCGAGTATAGTCTTTAGAATCCAAATTGTTTCATCCCTATGTTTATTTATTCTTTATTCATTATTGAATTTGTTTTTCCATTTGAGTAGGTATGTAATGAGCATGAAATTAGTTTGTAATTTTAACATTTATTTTTACAAGGACAGAAAGGGGTAATAAATTACCATTGGGATGTGAAAGTTCCGAAATTCTGAATACGTCTCTGTATAGCACGGCATGACGGATGAAACGTGTGTCACAGATTGACTGATATTTGAAGGAATACCAACAACACATATCAACGACGGGACGCGACCGTCGGATTTTATAGCTCGACTCTATATAAACGATTACAACGTTCATAATGTAGGAAGAGACGTCGGATATCCATCATCATTCTGGCCATCGGGGTGTACATATTATATGTATATATTTTACTATCACCTTTGCAGTTCATTTCCGTTAAGCCTTTTTATTACGTTTATATATAACGCTTTCAGCGGTTATCAAAGTGTGGCATTTGTCAACGCTATTTTCGACGACAAGATTCCAGAAATCGGCTTATTCAATCTTCGGTTTGTACTCGCCCCGATTCCCTTACATAATATATTATTATATATGTATCATGTATATATATATATATAAATGCGAGTAAAATACATTTTCTGAGCATCTCCTGTTCTGAAGTACCATTTATTGTGAATTTAATACGGTACTTATTTATATAAGGTAGAATACCTATATACTGACGCAGATTCAGATGTGCCGACTATCGATTTTTATTTTTTCGAACCGTAATAAAACGCAGCGCCAAGTTCATAATTATTTGCAATTTGCTGTTTGTCGCATTTTGGTAATGAGAGTCATAATATACAAACACGAACAATAATAACGTTTTATTAAATCAGGATTCTTTCTATGATAAATAATAGAAAATACTCTACGTTTTTCAGTTTTTCAGTTGTATCAAAAGATCTAACAGTATATATTAAATAGCAGAATATGGTAATAACACATCGTGCAAATTATTTTATAATTTGCTTCAACATTTTAATTTGTATGGTTTGTTTTATGTATAAATATTAAATAGTTACCTGCATAGAATGATGAAATTAAGAATAACCAACATTTAAGTTTCGTTTTTGATAAATCCAAAAGCGCCAATATTAATTGTATGTAAAGTATACACTTATAAATCACTCCTGTAGACTACATTCTTAAAAATATGAAGAATATAACATAGTAAAAATAATATTAGCAATGTTGAACCCTGTATAAAGTATAATTAATAATAATAATTGATTTTTAGTATTAAAATATTCAATAACTTGTGTAATATTTGCTTAACTGATGATTGTGTAAAACTTTGAATACAACTTTTCTATTTAACTCAAGGTTTACGTAAATATAAATCTGAATATATACCAGTTGATGTACGATATACCAAACAAATAAAAACAGCAATATCACAAACAATAAAATAACATTTTTTAATAGAAAAAATAATTAGCTAACCTAGGTAGCTATAGGATTTATCAATTTAAAAGTAGTTATCATATTTTTACCTGAAAAACATTTAAATTATTGTGTGCAATGTGCATATTCTATGAATTGTTTAAATAAAGCTTATTTTGTAAATCATAGTAGGTACCTACTTTAAAAATGCAATAACGAAGTAATTGTATTCAATATAATATAATATATTAATATTATTGTGGAAGCGATTAATTTTTATATTTTACGTGCAATTAAACGAATTTTGAAGTAAGAGTTAGTTATAACTTATAATAATATCAAGAAAATAATTTAAGATTAAAGAAAAGTTATTGCGGGATTTAAACGGATGCCTTATGAAACTGTAACGATTTCAAAATTCTATTATCTTCAGAAGAGCTTTGATTGAGTAAAATAAGAAATTAATACCTTATGCGGGTGTACGAAATTACAGTTTTTGAAAGGATCGATTTTGGTAGAACTATATATAAGTAAAACATATAAATAAAGATGTGAAAATGAAAAATAAATTGGATAAAAATATATAAAGGAAACAAAGAAGAATGCTATGATGGAAGTGAAAGGAAAATAATAAAAGCGATAAATCCAAAGTTCTCTCAAATATCTTTAATCCCAAGAATGTCAGGGAATTTAAAAAGCTAGAGATTTTATTTAAAGATTTACAAAATGTCCTAATCCATGTAAATTAAACTGTACAATATTAACCAGTATTAAAAATTCATTAGAATTATTTCAGTTCCGTTATTATGAAGAGAATGTTGATCGCGTGTATCGTGATGTATTGTGTAAACATTAGATTTCATTTAATTTTGATAAATTTATTATAATGGAGGATCGAAGATGAGAATCCCACACTATGGGAAATTTAGGCCCTTGTACAAGTCTAATTTAAAAAATACAAATATATATAGATGACAGTATTGTATGTACGAGAATTACTGATTAATTTTGAAATTTATTTATTTTTATTTTACACACAAGTATATGGAAACAGAATCTGTTCAATTTTGATCGAGAATATCCGTGTAATTTTGTCCATATTTGACCAAAAATGATAAATAATATTTCAAATGTATGTACCTAATACATCACAAAATGCTGGCATTTACCAATATGTCTAAATTATCCCAATATTTACCAGATGATGGACAGGCGATTACATAATATATAATATCTAGAACAGTTGAGCCTATATTTTACCCTCCAGTGATCGGTAACAATTTTATTACTTCGGCATGTTGTGATAACTGATAACATAGTATAATTTATATGGTATTAGACTAAGTATAAATCATATTTTTCAGAAATTCTGTTAAGAGTAGTTATATAGGATGTCTGTACAATATATGTATAAAAAGTGAAACGAAACTATTTGAACGTAATACAATTTAAATTAAAATAGTTATTTGAATAATTCGCAACGAGTATTTAAAATAATATTATTAATAAATTATGTTTTATTTAAAATTGATGATTAAGATTTTGTAGATACACGTCAATTTAATATTTAGAAATATAATAATATTACGCCCAAAACGAAAAACAATCGAAAGTTAGGTTACGTATGATAAGTGATGACAGTAGGTAGGCATTAATTATTTGTAATACTGCTTTAAAACTACAGGAAAAACTTAGAACAACAAATTTCTATCGATATTTAAAAAAACAAAATTAAAATTTTCGAATGTCTATTAATATCTTTAAATGAGTAAAAATATGTTTAAAACAATATTGCATGAAATAGAAACATTTTGTGAACATTTAAAGTATATCTACGGTCGTTCTTTTTTTGAATTACAACAAAATGATAAAATCGTTCGATGAGAAATCGTGAATTTAAGGATGAATATCCAATGTCGTTGAACAGAGTATAATAAATAAAAATATTATACCCAATTATACTAAATATTTTACAGCGCGAGTGCCATGTTTTCAGGCTCGCGGGTTAGGTTTGTGCCTCGTTTGACTTTCGTTCGTCAGTCAGAAACGAAGCTACTCTATAAAACAATACAATAATAATAATAATAATAATAATAACAATTCTATATTATAGCGGAGTAGCGCCATGTCGCGCGGCTACTACAACGGTGGTTACAACCACGCGTGCGAAGTGGATCAACACCACCGGTACGAAGAGATACCGGACATCGACCCGTCCATGGACTTCCTGCAGGCCGACGACACGTCTGCTTCGTTCTACTACATGGAGTCGCCCACACGGTTGCGCAGGCCTTCGGACGCCGCGGACCCTGCTGAGCGGACGTTGCTCCTGCGCGCCCAACAGCACAACCACTACCAACAGCTACAGCAAATGCAGATGAACGGGTGCCCGCCCCCGCTACCGGCCGCCCGAGCAAGGCGCAACACCCCGCCACCCGCGGCCGGCGGTGACCGGTCCGTGGCGGCCGTCACGCCGTGCAAGGCCAGACGCCGGTTGGACGTGTACGGTGACGAGTCAGGCACCGTCAGCCTCCCGTCCACGCCGTCCGGGGCCGGCCGAACCGCCGACGTGTTCGCACCGATGATGGCGCAAACGGCGGCCGCGTTCAGGCCGGTCACCGTGCGCCGCGCACGGTCGTCGGCCGCCCTCTACAACAAGCACAAGCGGCCGCCCGAGTTTCTGTCCGAATACAATCTGGACACGTGCGTGCCGGTCACCGGCGTCCAATATGACCGGCCCAGGAACACGGCCGTCATACAACCGATCTACAATAAGGCGCCACTACCATCCGTGTTTCAGGTATATTAATATTATGTATAACTTAACGAATCGATGATTATTGATCCGAGTTAGTAATCTTATAGAGCCAGTATTTCAACTGTGGTTTATTTTAGGTTTAAGTTAATCCAAAAACCATGATTAAGGTGAACTTAAAAGGTAAAAACGTGTAGTTCAATTAATGTCAACCATCACTTTGTTAAGCTTAAAAAAAACTATATTTTGTTAGACTCGCCGGCATCATTTTTATCATAATTCAAGTAACTAAAGTAACAATTTTGGATTTTTCAATTTGAATTTAATTTGTGTATTTGAACTGCTTTGTATGTTTCATGATATAATAATAATACACCATGGCCTGTTCGTAATTTTAAAAAATTACTTTTAATGAAAAAAATTGCTGTACATCCCTTTTCCTACTCAAAACTAATATTTTCCAAATTTTTTTTTATAAAAATATAACTTACTAGCCCCTTTAACTCTCTAGTTTTGTTTTAAAATTCGCTCGGAAATCCTTCTGCCGTAAAATTCAAAAGTGAGTAAAATAATTATGGAAACGGTCAGCAACAGGTTCTTAAGTTAAAGAAAAAAAATTAACATTTTTTGGAAAAACTCGTTAGGTACTTAAACTATACTTAGAGCGTTCCTTAAGATAAACCGAAGCTATGTATCTAAGACTAAGATATATACTTATACTTCTATTGAAATCCAGAAAAATATATTAAGCCTCACAGCCTTAAGCTTTAGCTTATGTAGATATTGAAACACCGGTCCTTAGAACGTCTTAACCCTTTAAAACTAACATGACCAATTCGACTAAGCCCACACCGTATAATATTACGAAACACGTGATTGTGTTATACTTGTACTTGCAGACTTAAACCGTCTTGTTCCTGATTTCTTGATGGTAACTTCATAACAAAATACAATGTTTAAGTGTCTTCCGTATGATATTATTTTGTTTTCTGCTAGAAATGTTTTTTTTTATCTATACACAAATCGTTACAACGGAAGGGCCAAAAACCCGATAAAAATATCTTAGTATATAGAAACCGTTTTTTTAATCATTTTTTTCAAAATTTCGTTTAATATTATAAATAGTAATATTGTGGACCACACAAAACATATTATTGCAGTTTTTACAGTCAAATTATATGAATATGAAAAAATGTTTACCTTCAAAAACGTGTATCTATATACATACAGAGAATAAACCAAAAAAAAAAGTGTAGGTTTTAGTGAAAATTGTAATTTTCTTATTTCTCAATAGTACATTAATAGAACAATAAAGGATGGGCATAGTTAATAATAATAATGAATTGTATTTTTTCGATAAATGTATGATATACTTATATACATGTTAGTTGTTACCTGTGCACAGTAAACGAATATTTTTTGCTCTTTATACGTATTAAAATAATTATGATACTAACTACCAAGTACTAACATACCTAGGTAACTATAGTTATAACAGTATTATTTAAGTGAAATTTTTCATAACTTTTAACCCATGAATCGGGGTTAACAATTATTATTCGATGATATTTCGTTGTACCTACTCAATTTTAGTCAATCGCCGATTGTCATCGGGACGGAAATTTGTGAATTTGCATTATTCTCTCGCGGTTGGTGCGGAGCAATTTGTGGGGGTCATATTAAAGGTAAAATATAGACGCCGCACTGAGCCCCAAACAATAATGCTGTGTCACGTAGTTGTTCGTCGGTCAGAGCCAAACGTTATTTCCTATATAGATTGTGCAATGTGCGGAGGGGTTTTGCTGGTTTTCACTTGGCGTCGTGACACGAAAATCCCGATTGGCTGAATAATAATTGTGCGCGTGCTCTGCCGCTACGTCGGTTCGTGCTGTCTGCCGACAAATTTCCGGTAATGCGAAAACAGCCGAACGCGTGTATACAAATATTGTACGATAATAATAATGCGTACCTATAGTATTATACAGACGTAATAATATATACGAATAGTGACGCATCTGTATGCACCGCCTGCACGCTATATTAATACATCTTAATGATATATCGTATAGACGAGTCTCTTTTTCCGCCGGGGGAGATCGAACGACGACGACGACGACGACGACAGATCTGTTCATGCGGTTTATCTTAATACACCGAGAATATTGAACTTCATCATATAATATTACAATATTATTACATAACTGTTTATGAACTACGCGTTGGAAGCCAAATTTGTTTGAAGCGGGTTTTTTTTTTTCGTATGGCACTACTATCTCCGGGAGTGGATAGTGGGTGATACTCGTGTAAATGTGTAATATATAACGTGTTATATGCGTATGTTATAAATTATAATATTGGCGTTCGACGATTAGTGGGTGCGATTTTCACCGTGTTCTGTCGTTCCGAGTTTTCTACGGCTGTATTAAAAAGTTTCGCGCGTTAACTGCGTTATACACGCACACACACATACATAAATATATAACAATAATACTATTACACGGGTTAGGTACCGTCTACAGCGAGGTGTGTAATATACGAATGCGGAATGGTATTATTATCCATATACAGTATATAGATAGATATTATACAGGTATACTCGAAGCCAGTCGGTGGCATAATGGTGTCTGAACGACTGAACCTCACAAAAGTTTTTGGTATTTTGGTTGCCGCTGCAGACGGCGATAACAATATACACGTCAAACATATACGCTTTTAACGCGCACGTATTGTTTATAAAGTCATTTCCGAACGTCTCTTAATAATTAGAAAGCCAACTACAACACACACACGCGCACACATTGCTTAGCATAATAATATAATAATAATATGGTTTATGGTGTTGTGTGCGTACGGCGGTATCGAGTAGATTTTCAATTATCTTGCTTCGCACGGAAAAGTCAACGCACTCCCGAATCGCGTATATAATATTATTAAATTCGTTTTGGCGCTGTTTTAGCCGGCGGCGCGAATTTGAGACGTTGTTTCATGTTTACCACGCGCCATGAGACCTTCGTCAGTTGACGGGACCACGATATTATATTATTGTATATTATAATATTATAACGTTAATGAATTACAAACACGCGGTAGGTGCTGAAGGACTTTTAGGAAGGGTAGTTGAACCGAAATTGAGCAGTAGGTAGGATATTGTATCAAAAGTTCAGATGACTTACAGATATGAGGGTGGATATGGATATAGAAATAACTTTGGAGTTAATATATTCGATGATCTTTAAAATTTCCGACAAATTTAATACTTGGACAGTTTGACAGCATCGACCTCGGGTGGATAGGAAAAATCCTAACCATTTAACGATGTACATTATATTATTATAATATTTTCACAGTTTGATACCTTTCGGAAGAGTATAATATTATAGATAGTCAAAGTCACTGTTGAAATACTAATGTGTAAGTGGTGTAACACTAATATTTACAAAATTCAAACTATAAATATTAAACTGGATGTAACAGAAAGAGCTATTAGATTCAATTGACCCATTATGTAATAACTAATAACTTTTCATGTGTTAACTTTTGTTGAGATCAATTCTTTGTTTTTTTATATGATTGATGTTAAGTACCTATAAATTATTATAATAAAAAAAATTATAATATTGATTAGAACAAAAGTTATTTCATAGGTGATAACTGCATGATAAGTTAATACTCAATTATATTTTTCAGTTAGTTAACTACACTAACTAGGAAACTATTTCTATTACACTCTGTACATCAAAATTCAAAACATTTTTTAAAAACCACAAATTATTATTATGGCCGGATACTAAGGGTTCCAAAAGTCTTCAACATAGTTTTTTTTTTAAATTTAAAATAGATAACAGTATAAGACACCACCCAAGACATGCAAATTACAGCTGACATCCTCTCTGAGACAAGGTTATCAGCCTATATTATTAGGTATCACTAGCTGTATCAGTCGCGCTTGATATGCTGTTGATGATAATCAAAAAACGTTGGCTGATATTTTAATAAAATATAATTTTAGGGTTTAATGTGATAACTGATGATCTATAATACTCTATATAGTCTATAGCCTCTACAACGCAAATAATAACGAGTGTGGGTGTATATGATTTAGCTATTAGCTGCATACCCATCGACCGTCACTAACACCCGAAAACAAGCGCACACATGTCATATGAGTGTGCCGACATAGGCAATACAGCTGTTGTAAAACGGTTAAAGCGTGATTCGTCGCAGTCGGCCATGACTATAAGATTATATTTTTGATATTTTTGTATATTCGCAGGTTGAAGAGAAAATGACGCCGCATCAAGCCGAGTCACCCGCCAAGCCGTCGTGGTCGCGGACTCCGCCGGCCCGGACGCCCGTCCAGTCGCTGCCCGTGTGCACGCTGTGGTCGGCCGCCATGGTTTTGGTGGTGTCAGGCACGGCCAGCTGCATGCTGTGCTTCTACCTAATGTCGCGGCGCGGCCGCCTATACTATCTGAACGCCGGGCTGCTGGCGGCCGCCGTGTGCCTGGTGCTCGGGTTCCCCGGGTTCCGGTCGCAGCAGTGGCGGTGGCTGCCCAACCGCAACTACGTGACCGGTTACATACTGGTGGCCATGTTCAGCGGGCTGGAGACGTGTGCGCTGTGGCTCATGTGCCAGAGCACCGTGCTGGACCCCGCGCTCAACGACATCGGGGCCGGCGTCGTGTGCGGCATATCCGCCCTGTCCGTCACGCTCGCCTGTCTGGGCGTCAGCACGTCGTACTGTTGCCGGTATCCGCCGCCCGACAACCGAGTCGCGCACGCTGTCGAGGGGTTCGTCGTGTAGACGGTTCAGTAGGTGTGCCACCACCCATCACACCCGTCCACCGGATTGACGAATATCTTTTACCGTTGTCACGCGCTCCGAGTGATTGTACCCATCCGCTGCCGTTAAGTTCGTTGTGTGAATAGTTATTTTTTATTTCAAAAATTCAGAATAGTATCAATATGCATACAATATATAAACAAAACTAAGTTACACAACATTCGTTTTTCGACATGTGACAACAATTTATAGAGAAGCGACGAGTCGCGAGCACAACGAATTCCAATGAACATGAGTGTATATATAATATAATAATAATTGTAAATAGCGGTGAACTATTTCGTCGATATGAAGCCAACAAATGTATTTATAATACCTAAGCGCCTGTGTGTATAATATGTGTATGTACTACAGACTACAGTGTAAATGGATGAGAAATCAAACTTTTAAAAATAATATTTTAATGAGTGAATATTTACAATTAAGACAAATAACGGTACTTATTTCAAATTCGATGCTATTCGTCCATCAGTTAAGTCAACTAGTTTAACTTATTTTTTGATTTCACAAAAACCATTAAGATTTTTGATTTATGGTTTTTTGTATTTTATCATACTTATTCCAGTACATATAACTAAAAGATATTCTTTGAAAAAAGCACCATTCTTCGAAGTTAAACTTTCATACATTCAACTTCATAATTTGACTTAGTGCCCGACTTATCTACGAACTATAACAAATTAATACTACATTACAAGCGAATAACATTTTTTGATTACATAAATATTTGTTAAAAATATTTTTAACTATAATTGAATATTTACCTAATGTGTGTAAATAGTCATAATTCATATTGGATACTAAATAATACAAATGTAATTTGTAATTTAATTATTATAACCTGTGTACAGTATTAAAAGTGTCAAAAATACAGCCAATTAAATTTAAATATATATGTATATATATATTTAAAATTAATTTATGTGTACATATAAATATATATTGTACCTACGTTCAAATAAATAATTATACGAACAACTAACAAGCTATATTAAGTCATTTATATACGTTAATTTAAGTACAGTTAATACTTTAGAATGCCAATTTATATTTTGAAAAAAATTAATATGTCATAAAATGTTATGTTCAAAAGAAATGTAAAAACAAATTTTTGATAATCTTAAACATTTTTAATTTGTAATTTTATGAACCTACTTAATGCCATCAATTATGTAAACAGAATACTCATAACTATTGAACTATTTATGAGATTTATAAGTTATTAGTTAAAAATGTAACTATTTAGTTTTATTAGATATCCGTTTTTATTAGAGTTGTTGAGATTAAATGTCAATAAGTTAGTAAAGTAAGAAAGGATAAGTTTATTATATATTTGTTCAGTAATATTTCAATGTTTATTTAATACACACAAGTTTATATTATTATTTACACGGTTTTGATATTGATTCCTAAAATAACCTAACTGATTTGAAAAATAGTTTTTAATGACATTTAATTAAATTTCATCAAATGATAACCTAATCACAAATTGTGGGCATATTTATGGTAAATGGTAATAATGATTCTCAACCAAATCATATAATATGGAACCTACTTCTTAAGTCTTAAATCCTAAACAATTATTTGAAAAATGTAGCAACAAATAATATACATAATGGTTATTATATGTTATAAAAAACAAGTAGGTACGCATCTAGGTATAGTTTTATTTAACCCACTGAACGACGTTATTAGTTAAATTAAATGGAATCAAAAGAACCAAAAGAGTTTGAATAAAATAAGTTTGTATAGTATTATGATTTATATCTAATAAAAGGCTTGATTTAACGTATCAAACATATTAAACATTTTTGTATACATATAATAAATTCGTTACTTTGGGATACTGAAAACATCTTTCAAAGTATTCATTTCATCCTTTTTCAATTTAAATATAATACATACCTATATACATTTTAGTGGAATTCCTTACAAACGTATAAACTTTGTATTAGAGAAATACTGAGAATAATTATTAAATACTTCTGAGAAAACCTTATGAGTTATAAGTTAAAAAAAAAATACAAAAAGTATAATATTAAAACGTCTTAAAGGCATTATAAAAAAAAAAAAAATCTACCTATAAACACACATAAAAATAAAATAAAATAAAATGTAAACGACCGGTTTTTTTTTTAGGTATCAGTATACACATTCACCTTTGGTACGTAAATAAATTGTACATGTACTCACCGACATTTCGATGCTAGGGTGATCAATGAACACCATTTCAGACTCTTCGCCATCCAGTAGTATGGAGACGGTTTTTTCACCAAACTCGTCATCTGCAAACGTAATTGAAAATTTACCATATAAAGGTATACATTGTACGTTGCTACTAGGTACGTAATAATACATTATTCATTCAGTGCTTTTATTAAATCCATTCCAAGACAGAAAATAAAATGTACTAGAGTTTCCGTTGCCCATTCCAAAGAACTTCATTATACCATAAAATAACGTAGGTATGTACATAGTATAAGCCCGTCATTCAAAGGCCAACAGTATACACTGTGTACAGTGGACGTTTACCTCCGAGTTGCGTACACTTCAAAAACAATTCAGGAAAAATAAATAAATATAAATAGTTGGGATAAAGTGGATTGGAACGATTTTATTGGTAACTTGACATCAATTCGAGTGTTTTTATTAGGCATGTCATCTAACAATATTATAAGGGATTTTGTTTGCTTTTTATTGTGAAGTTTATTGCTAACAAATAACAACGACCAATATTGTAATGACTGACTTACGTGACGTTGAGATGTATGGTACAAGTATATAACTAATAAAATTCACTTTCGTAGTAGGTGCATAATATATAGGTATCAACATGCTTATAATATGTATTTTCATTAAGTAGGAAAATAATATGTATTATAGTTTACAAGTTTTAAACTTCTATTTTTTAACTAATTGACAATAATATAGTGTGATCATAATCTTTTTTAAACTGTGAATATTTAGTGAAAGTTAATAAAGGTAGATATAATAATTAATAATAAAGAAAAACTATCTAATAATGTTAATATTCTTTGAAAAAGAGTTCACTGTTAATAATGGGGAGAACGAATTTGAATTCTACATAGTCAGTTCGAAAATTATAGGTAATAGGTATAAAATATTTCATTGTGAAATTAAATGCAATTAAAATGTTAATTAGTTTTTATTATCTATAGTTTTTTTTATTTTTCATAGTACAATTTACAATCTGTTACAATATAGAACAAGTAAAAAGGATGGATGATTTAATGGCCTGAAAAAAAAACGGATTTAAGAAGCCTTCAGTTGAGGGCACTTAGTCAGTTATTTATATACATATATTTTTATATTTATTTATTGTGTAATAAGTTTACAATAATATGTTTAGTGTTTACTATAATGTTATAAAATAAATACATAATGGATATAGGTCCCGACACCACTACCTTTTCAGTCATCACTCATTATCTATAGTAAATACGAATTGATTTAATAAAAATGTATACATATCACTAGAAACTACTATTTTTTTTTTAAATATGTATTATCCTAAATTATAATATTGGTAGTTCTAAGCACTGATTTATAAGAAAATTATTCCAATCATTGGGTAATATTCTGTTGGTTAATTGACATTTGACACAACATTTAAATATATATTTTCTTTTATATTATTTTTATAAAGTGTAGTGTAGCCGCTGGGTTACTCCTTTTATCAAGTAATTCATGTCATACTTATTATAGCTCATATTTTTATTGTAAAAACTAATTTACAGATTGTATATATTCTAATAAAAAATAAAAAAATATTATTTTAATTTAATTTTGATGATTACGCTATTATAATTTTCTGGTATTTCGTTTTCTTTAAAAATATAGTTATGTAGTATGATAAAATATATTACAAAAAATAAAGTTCAAAATTAATAATGATTAAATAACTCAACAAATAATGTAGGTACATTATAATATTATTACCAGATTACCTACCTACTATATTAATAATAGCATTAACCACAAAAGCGGCTTATTTTCGCTGTTTGATATTATATAGAGATAGGATCAATAAACTATATATATGCAAATCATAGTCTGAAGTTCAGTGGGAGACTCTCCAGTTAAGTTGATCTCCAATAGTTATTTCTAGGCACAAGTTTAATTTATAGTTGCAACACAGATGGCCGTTCTTTATTAACATAATATTAACCATCATTGTTGCAGAACAGATAACAAATACTAAATAAGAATATATATTGTAGTATATTGTACATTACATCGTTCCAAATTGAACCCGTTTTTGTCCTGCAACGGTAATTTATTGAAATAATGTTAGATAACAAACAGAACGCGAGTAATTAAATTGAATTAAAACATTAGTCGAAATTCATTTTAATATTCTTTCTACGCCAAAACTTGCATGTTATAGGTAAATATTTTGTATTGCCAATTGCCATGTTGTTATTTGTGGACTCAATAATTAATTCCATGTAATTATTTTACACGCCAGAGATTACTGAAAGGTTGGATTGGGTTTATTATTATGGTCTTACCTATATACCTACTGGCTTTTAAGCCTGCATATTATTTTAATTTGCAAAAATTCTATTTATTATTATTTGATTATATTATACTCTACCTAATTGTTAGTGCTATTAAAAAAAAACTATCAATCAACCAATCCAAATGTAGGTAGGTATAATATTATAATATAAAGGTACGCATCTATACAGAACTTTATTAATTTCGATTAAAATTTCAAGTTTCTTATGCATCTTTTCATATTATTATCTAAGACCACAAGATTTATCTATTGCGATAAAGGTCTTACAAAAACACATAGACTTACTGCGTAGATAGTCGTATACTCTTATGATTGAAATTTCAAATTATGTAAAATTCAGCAAAGAAAAATATGATTGTCTGAATCAGTATCAAGGTATGTAAAATAATAGAAAATAATTTTAGTCTCATAACATTTACATAAATATAGCTAAAAATATCATGTAACAACCGCCAAATAAAAACATTTAAGAACAACAGATAAAAATTTAGGTACAGACTACAGGGGTATAAATATAAAATTACTTTTGTGAACCACAAAAATTAAATAAAAACCCATCTTATAGTATCTATTTTTTTTTTAAATTTTTAAATTTTAAATGTGTCATATTTGGGTTGAAAAAAGCTCCATACATTATTCAGGAAAGGTAATATATCTAAGTACCAAAATACCAAAGTTAATAATATTTTTACATATCAGAGGCAATATTATAACTGGGGAAATGGTGAAACAATTTTAATTTGATGACACGACTTGCTTTTCGCGAAAAGCGAGTGTAGTATAGAAGTATGTGTTAAAATTTTAAATACTATAAAATAAGCGTTCAGGCCGTTCATTATCGTGATACACAGGCTAAACATGAAAATCAATTGCTAGATTGATAAAAAAAAAAAAAAAAAAAAAACGCTAGATTTTTTTTTTAAATTTAAAAATATTTTCTTGTTATTTTTATAGAGCATATTTGAGTACAAACTCGAGTACATTTCTGCAGATGAAAAACTTGTAAATATTATTTTAGATAATTGCTTTTTTATGTATAAATTTTTGAATATTTTTAAAAAAAACTTTCATGACATTGTATTTTAAGACTAACGAAACGACAAAGCACAGTAAATTAGCTTTCACATAACATGGGATTATAATTTAATACGGGATTAAAATAAGTAATCAGTTACCACTTACTACTTCAAGTATTGAATAACGTGCCTATATAAATAACTATACATAAGACCTGATTTTAACATTTTCTCACTTTATAAAGTGGTACATTACATATAGATAGGCCATTTCAATTATTCTAAAAGCAATGATATCCTTGATCACGCACATAATTCTAAACCCGAGAGATTCTCAAAAGTATAGTCAGTTAAAAAACAAATACATACTATAATACTTTATAAATTTTATCCAAAGTTATTAATAATTTTGTTATTTTATCTTGCACTATATAATATATTATATACTATTTTATATTTTGATTGTTGTTATTATAACAAATATAAGGAATGGTATCATTGGAATAATCAGCTCCCCAGACAGCATTTTTTAATGATATTTTTATAATAATATTTTTAGACAACAAATTGCTGTCTGTGTTATATATACCAGATACCTATTGTTACATTATTGCCCATATGTATAGTTTTTAAATGCTCACTAATGAATAAATACTGAAATACAGTAGGTAAAGGTAGTAAAGGTACTATCATCACGCAACTTATAGTACCTACCTAATTATTCTCAATGTATGTACCTACTGTTATATACTGTTTATAAATATAAGTTGATATTTACAAAGTACAAAGTCATTAATAAATACAAAAATATCAAACTTCTTTTGTAAATTAAAATTTTTATTCAAAATAATTTTATTTTTAGAACTGAAGTGTTACTTTATAATAATTTTAATCGTTGCATGTTTTTCCCTTCATCCTTTTTCTTATTTATACTACAGGTAGGCTTCAATAATATTTTATCTATAGCACTTATATTATAATATTAGAAATAAAAAATAAAAATAAAATAAAATATGGTATCAAGCACATGATTTACGAACACATTATTTAAAATTTTAATTTTCTAAACCTATGTTTATTATGTAAAACATGTGATAGGTACAAACAATAAAATATATGTATTTTTCAACATTGTGTTTACGATAACCTATTTTAAACTCGCTGATACATAATAACTTTATACTGCAGTTCATAAACCTATGGTTGTGTCTGGTAATTTTCAATCTGTTTTACTTATACAGGGTGGGTCATTGCTCCCAGGGTCCCAGTTTTCTTGTTTTAGTTATACGATTTACTAAGAAAAATATCACAACCCACACTGTGTATACTAATTTAATCTCAATTTATTGATCTTTAAATAAAAGTAAGACATGAAGTAATATTATATCAGATTAATTCTTTCATCTTGAACCTGGGTTATATTGGGTTATGAAAGAAATTATATTATTTTCTTTTACTACGTATTTTTTAAAGCAAACATTAATAATAAAATAATAGTTATATTTATTATTTTGTTACTTAACATTTGGTTTTATGTAATAAAATGACTGTAGGCCTATGGATAAAAAATAAGCATGTTAGTCTTAGTTTAATTTAGTTTGTTAAAATATATAGGAAATTTAAGGGTTTTAATCAGTATAAGATTATCCGGTATAGATAATTTGAAAAAAAAATCTCATAAAAAGGCACGCGGTAAAAAGATTAGTGACGATTTCCGTAACTGCATGGTTTAGTTAAAAATTAAATGGATCATAACTGCGACTATTTAGTATATTTTATGCACTTAAAAAGCATATATCTAGTATCTACGCCGTTTAGTCTACTTTGATAAAAATATACATTGACAAATTTATATGGAAAATACTTGAAGTATTTATAATAAATTGTAGCATTATGCATTTAATGCTATTTTGAAAATCATCACGCTAAACAAACTTACTTATAGTAATATTCCATTTTAATACCATATTTTGACCCTATACAATATTTCGTTTATTGAATTTACAAGTATACACTTTTATTACAGTCCAGTCAGATTTATTATGATAAGTAATAATATTTAATGTTTTTAAGCCATATACGCTAAAGTACAAAAGTGTATGGTATTAAATATAGTTAAATAGTTTACTTTTGTATAGTAATGGGCGACGCCCTAGATTAGGATCGAAAAGAAATCATGACATTGAGCAACAGTGTGCATTATTTAGGTTCGATCATAAAAAATTATCTTTAGGTAAATTTATCAAAAAACCCTGATGTTCTTACCTAAGGATGCGTCGTACGTATTCATGTATTCAGATGTCATGAACTGCGAAACCAAAGCAGTTTTGCCGACACCAGATTCGCCCAGAAGTACCACTCTGTACTTGGGTATCTCCTCGGCAACGCTAGACTCTCCAGAGCTTAGATCATTATAGCTGCTATTTCCACCGCAACACGAACTGTCAAAAGGTGATATCCCGCTTAGGTTACTGGGACTATGTCTAAAAAAAACAAAATCATAGTTTGGTTAAAAAAATAAAAATTAATGATTTTTAACGACGAGCGCAAGTCATCATCGTTACAAACAATCGTACATGTGAAAATGCTCGACATATAAAATATTATATCATATTAATTATTATTATGAGTTTCGTAAAATACAATCCTATAATAATATATCAAAAAGAAATTGTTGGCGCCTCGGCTACTTCTTTTATACGTATAATAACGTCGTATTATCACTATATAATGCCATATCTCCCGAAACACGAGAGACACCCATGGGAATATCACGCTACATCTACACCATAATATTATATAATATGTATCTATATATACACGCGTGTTGCGATTACGCCAGTGTGGTTGAACGAAATTGATTGATGCACGTTTATGTTGATACCTACCCACGTAGGTACTACGCTTTTTCTCGGTTCCGGTTTTAACCGACGTTAATTAAAATTATGTCAATGCAGACATGCAGTAATTACATTGCTCCTACAAAAATTGTTGACCGACATAAAATTTGCATTTTTATATTTTACATAAACCCTAGTAATTGTTGCCATTAAATTTACTAAAACTAACGAACCGTTTATGACATCACGAGTTATGGATAAAAATTAGTTTCGATCTTACGCCTTGCCTATGTGAATACATTATAAATACACAGTGCACACACATAACTTGTTAAGTGTTATCAGTTAGTTATTATATAAACTTAAAGCAATTTGAATAAATATTATTATTATGTAATTAAATTTTCAGAATGTTTGATTATAACATTTTATATAGTAATAATTATGTATTTATTAAATAAAAAATAATCAATAATTTAATATATTCTAAGTACTTAAAACAATAAATTTATTAATTTACACGTAAATAAACTATTTTCATTTTTGAGTCTAATTGTTTTTCGGTAAATATATATTACGTATTCATACGTAAATATTATGTAGGAACCTTTTAAAATTATAATATAATGATTATTATTAAAATCAGTCATAGGATAGCAGAATATTAAAGTAAACGAAATAAGATATTTATAATATATTGAATTATAACTATAGGTATCTAAAATAAAACAATTGTATTTTCTCAGTTATTGTAACAAGTATAAATATTCCATAGTCTCATCACAATAAAAAAAAAAACTAAAATTCGAATGTTTATATAACAGTTCTGACTCATACACTATTTGGCCCAACGCGAGCTAAATTCATACCTACATAGGTAATAAAATTGTATTTTGACTACGTCTTTTTATTTCATTTCAAAATGGCTGAAATATCAAATGTCGTATTTTCCAATACATTTATGAGTAACCGATTAAGCAATATTATTATAATTTATTAGTTATCAGTTATCACTTTTCACTTAATACCCATTTTTAATTAGTTTTGACATTTTAGCATTACCTATGCCATGTACCTAACTATGTATTATGTACCGAGGTTGTTTTATTAAACAAATGTTAACAGCATATTTGATAATTTAGTAATTTTATTGCATATTTACATGCCTTTTTTTAAGAGTTTTTAGTCTGAAAAGTCCCAAACACTAAATTTTTTTACCATACTATAATGTACCTATAGATACAGTCAATAAGTAGAGCTCTTGATAGCTCGTAGGTCGAATTTTCAATAGCAAGATTTTTTTTTCCCGGATCGACTCGAGTGACCGAGGTTTCACTGTGATACACGTTTTATAAAAATAATTAACAAGTAACTTTTTAATTAATTTCATAAAAATTAAGAAATTAATATTACAAAATTAAAACCAAAACTGAAACCAGAAAAACAAAAAAAAAATTATTACTAAAAATAATAAAAATTAAAACACAGCCCATCAATATATATTTATATATTAATTGGTTTGGAACTATTATTATTTTTTTTGGTTTATTCCAGGCCTCACCCTTCCTGTTTCCACTATGCCTCCTTGTCCGTAGCTTGCTCGTTGTTCTCCAAATCTTATTCCCAGGAGCTTAAGGTCTTCTTCTATGACTCCGTTTCTTTGTCGTCCTTTCGGTATTTTTTCTTCTGATTTAACCACATTGTGTTCACATAGGCAGTGACACCCTGTTTATCCTTATGGTTTTGAGAACTCTTATTATAACTGGCTCATTAAACATGGGACTCAACTCTGCATTTGTTCTTCGTACATAATTTCTGTGCATTCGCCTCCTCGTTTTGGTACTATACAGATTACGTAAGATTTTTCATTTTGAAGACTATCGATCTATTTTTGTCAGAGTTTGTAGATGCCAACGCTCTACATGCTTGCAGTATTAATGTAGGTACCTGCTATAAGTCTAATGAACCCTTTATATTATAGTCTTATTTTCATTATTTTGGACTGTGACTTTTACGTAAATAATGGTAGGTACTAATGAAAAATAGTAGTTATTTCATGTCATTATTCTCCAGTTAATCTCATCGTGGCTTTTTGTTTGTTGATTAATATAAACTCAAAAGTATTTACAATTTGATACCCTTTTGAAGGTTAAGTCTCCAACTCCTTGAGGATCTTTTAGATACATGTTCTCTTCGGGATATTATTAAATAGTTGGACTTTTGCTTGCTAACTAGTAGGCCAATACTTGTCCCGCTATTTTTTTGTTTATCAGCTTTTTCTCATTAAATTTTGTTCGGTTTCTCTTAGTTTAGAAATGCGACCTAGCCATAAAATAATTTTTTGAACAAAAACCGTTATAAAACTGAAATAATAGATAACTAATATGAATAAAAAATCGTAATAATTAAAATCCGGTAACCGAAATCGTTATAAAAGCCGATATAAATTATTTCAGTTTCTAGCTTTGGTATAATAATATATGAATAATGGTTGACCGCATGCTATTATACCTACTAGACATGCAGTAAACATTTCAGTAATTATTTTGGAGCCGCCAAAATACAATATACCACATATTAATAATGTACGGTTATGAAATAAATAATAGGATATAAAAAAAATATATAAATACGTAATATAATAATATGTTAGTCTGCTCATATCTTGTGAAAATATTTAATTACCACGGTGTATGTGCGCTACTATGCTTAACAGTGGTGTATAATTTTAATTACACGAATAAAAACTGTGATGTTGCTCTACGGTTCCTCTAAACCAAAAGGTTTATTATGTCGGATTTGACATAGGGTTTTAACTTTTAATTAAATATATTCAGTCATATACATACATGTTTAATGTCCAATACGAGTACATTCGCTTGTTCTAGCTATCAATCAAACCTAAGACATAATAATTTAGTGGTAGGAGAGCTGGCAGTAAATTGATGCGATCGCTTAGACTGCCAGAATCGGTTTAAGCGAAAAATGTCTGATGTTTATCGTCCAAAGAAAAACTGCAGAAAAAAAGAGAAGAATGCAAGAAAAAAGAATTTTAGAAAAAGCTTTATGTTGCACGTTTCCATTTCATCTAATAAAACAAATTGCGTTGTTCAATCTATTAGAAAGAATTTCAGTAACATAATGAAGACATTTCTTCAGCATTAACACGCAAATTAATAGATTAATACTTGACTGATGCGGTGTTCAACAAAAATTGTAAATAATTTTATATGGTATTTTGAAAAACGTAAGTACAACATTTTATTAGTACAAAAATAATATACTATAATATAGTATATAATATTATTATCAATATATTATGTTATTTTAAAATGATTGTTTGTTGTTTTTATAATAATTGTATGGTAATTATTTTTTAATAAAAGTTTAAAATTATATTTTAATTGTGTTTACAGTTTGATGCAGACAAAAATATTTTTAAAATATCAAAAAATATATTTTAATTTATCCGTCGGTTGGAATATATTAATAATATTTTATTTTTTAAATGAGTACAAAATTAATATACAATCAATATACCTTATACAGTTTATTTATTGTTTGCCCTCTGGCAAAAGAATTGGTACAAATATATTGAAATTCTCAGAGTAGCTTTTTTGTTTGGGTTGATAAAGTTGGATTATTTCTTGTTGTTTTATTCAATCAGAGTAAATTAAATATTTCATATAAGTCAAAATATTCAGTGTCCATCAATTATTAAAACACTAAAAAAATATATTTTTTTTATATAAAAACTGCAAACGGGGAAATAAAACTGATTGGAAAAAAAATTTTAAATATTTTTGGGCCTGAGTGGGACGAAGAAGAAGTATTTGGTTTAACGATTATATTTTATCCATCTGTATACTTTCCGAATGTTCCAGGACTTTCGTGTGATAGTTAAAACTTTTGGTTTATAAATTAAAAATGCAATATGGATGATATATAATAGAACGTTATCTGAAAATTAAATGTTCAGTGTAACTTTACAAAACAATCACCTTATATATAGGTAGCTAATTATCAGGCAGCTAAAATTTTCTGATTTTTTGATCGTATAAGTAGATTATATAATTATAATCACGTTATTTTTTTTAGATACCTAGTATGAAATTGTTCTATGTACTTAGCCCTAATATAAATATAATTAACACTCTACGAACAGCTATATAAAACTTTTATCAGTGAAATATTTTGAGATAAAAGGTTTTACCGAAGTTAATATTCTTTGAGGATAAAAACATTCTGCTAATATATTAAAAATGATTTTAAAACAGATAGGAAGTTTAAACAAAATTTAGTTTTTAAAAATTAAATAAAAATAAAAATTAGGTATTAAATAAGGGACTTCCAGAGTCTCTAATTCATTCAGTATTTTTTAAGAACATTTTAAAATATCACTAAAACCGCAACAAAACCATACAAAATTATAATAAAACCATGTAATTATATTAAAGTGTTTCAAAAATATAATATTATAATGTTCAAACGAACTGTTTTGTATGCCCGTATGGAACATATTTTCATTAATAATATTTTGAATTCAATTTAATTGTTGAATTTACTTTATACAAATCAAAAGCCATTTTCAAAATATACAAATATAATCAAATGTAGGTTCTAGGTACCAATTCAAAGATTTTTCGATTGTAATTTTCAAAATAAATACATTCAAAAGTAGATGTTTGTCTATCTGTATCTCTGTTTGTTTGACAGCTACAAACTCAAAAACTACAGGACAGTTTTCAATAAAAGTTATACCATTAGATTCTTTAAGACCTGGACTCTGCAGGGTGCTTTCAGATTTTTTTCAGGTAGATACTCGTTTGCGCATATTTTATTTTAATTTACAACAACTCGTTTGCAAAATTATGAACATTGTAAACCAGCTTGTAAGTACAGTTTTGGGTGTAAAGGGTTTCTTGTGTAGTCCCACAAGACTACTCGAGGCAATACCGTATACTCTTAATCTTTAAAGCGTAACAATTATTTTCAATCGTGGTTTCCTTCAGTTGTTATAATATATCAGTAACTCAATAATCGTGATTACAGTGTTCGGCGCTTTCCAAGTACCTATTTCGTGTTGAACAACCTTGAATCTCAATCAAACTCAAACCAATAAATAATATATATGTACCTGCTTAAAATTATATTAATGACGTTTTAATTGTAAAAGTGATTATAATTGTAATACATTTTTTTTAATCGTTAAAATTATAAATAATGGTCTACTAAGGAAGCTATGCTAAATTAAATAGCTCAGAAAAGATTTTTAACTCGCCATCTATCCTATGACACCAGAATATGAGTCCTAAGCCTTATAACGGATGAAGGAAAATGTTGTATGAGCAAATAATTTTCCCCCTATTAAGTAATGAGTTAAGACCAATTCGACCTATATGTGGTTAAATTTCTTTGAAAAAAGGTTTCTGTTGTTGCGCGAATGGGTTGTAAAAAAGATAACTATGCGCAAATGAGTTGTAGCCATTTTTTCAACCCTTATAGGTAGCTAAAGGTTAGCTCAGTACTCATACATGAATTAAGTTTTCAGTTCACGAAAATAAAACATTTTTTTGTTTATTTATTGGGTTACCGTTTTTTACATATTATACATTATATTACTATTATAATAATCAGTAGAAATATTCCATATACATTGTTTTACAAATAAATTTATAAAATAAACAAATCTTTGACAATGTTTCTATGTCATTTATGCATTCCTAAAACGTTCATCCGATTTCGATGAAATTTGGTTCAGAGATATATTAGACCCCGAGGAAGAAGATAGGCTTCATTTTATCGGAAAAGAAAGTAAACAAGTGGTTCAAACAGAGATTTTGAGATTTATGATGGACATTTTTGTTTATAAATGGTCGCTTTTGGTTTTAATAATAATTATTATTTATAATTACAACACTGAAAAGGCGTGAGCTGCTTTAGCAATATGTATGAAAATCGCAATCAGTTTTTTAATAATAATAATATTAGGTATTATTACTCATGCATTCTATATGTTTCATAGTTCATTACTATAATATTATCATTCATACGGTTATAGTTTTGATCCTTTAAAATAGACACATAAATGTTTTCAATTGATAATTATTAGCCATTAGCTTATTTCTACGGAATAATAATTAAAATATGTGTGTAGATATAATATTCACTTGCTAGTTGTTGAATTGACGCTGGTATTACTTCTAGATCTTCTGTTAATAATACTATCTCCACAATTTACCACGCCACCTTTATTAGTTATACTAAAAGTACGGAGTCGGTACAACTCATCTCCAGACCTTGGATTGTAAGGTTTTTCTGGAAGACTGCAAACACGAGGCCTTACGTGATCCGGAACTGAAAAAATAAATATTATTTATCATTATACTGCACGTAAGTCATCGCAGTTAAAGATTAAAATAAATACCCCCAATGTAACATAAATACACTGATCTCCTGTAGAACAGTAATATTGCAACTAAAATAAACTCTTGTACCACGCCAATATCTTTTTTATCCCATTATCTAATTTACTCAAAAAGATCCACGTACGTTAGCTATATAAAGAGGAAAAAAATTGGTGACGTATGATGTTCATAAATAACATAAATGTGTGTATAAATTGTATTGCGTGTTATTGTCAAAGCGAAATGAGAAATAAATACTCTATCTCAAAAAGTAAATATAATTTCACAATATTTTCAAGTAAATAATATTTGATTGTACGTATCTAACATTTGAGTGTATAAGGTATTTAAAATTATGTATAATATGTAAATTTAAAAATTATTATTATTTTGTATAAATCATGAATACTGAAACAAGTGAAATATTTCAAAGAGGACAATTGATATTATCTTAATTTATTTTCAGTTGCATAAAGTGAATCAATATGTTTTGACATAAAGGTTGTGCAGTCTAATTATTCTGGTTGGCCATTTATGTAGTACAACAAGATAATAATCCTCTTAAAATGTTCATTAAATTTGTTTTATCATCAAAATTTGTCGAACAGTTAAATTATCTTATGTAATGAAATTAAAAAATATAATATCAAAGAAATATTTTTATAAACTTTTGTCAATATTACGTTTATTTTTATTCTCATCAATATATATAATATGATATATCTAACCCTACCAATATTATAAAGAGATAAAAATTGTTTTTGTGTATGGAGTAATTTCTGTAATTATTGAGGCAGTTCTAAAAATTGAGAATTTAGAGCCACAGCATATTAAATCAATACAATGAAAAAGCGAGAAATTGCATGTTGCTCTACTGTACAGTAGCCAGTAGGTTACTAGTAGGTCACTATATAATGGATGGTATTAAATTTGAATTCAGTGATATAATATCATTGTATACGAAAAACGATTCTGAACTGAGACGGTTTGACAGTATGAATATTTTATATTATCTTTATATTGTTATTAAGTCATTATTAGTACGGTAGACGCTCGATCCGGTATAAGTTGAATTAATATTATACAATTACAACAAAATAACTAAAATCTTTATTTTTGGTTATTTAATATTATATAATTTTGCCCAAATTTGAACAAATATAACTAAAAAAATTTATGATTTCATATTTTTGAGAATTTTTGACTACAGAAAACCCTACTTAAGTGGAACCTTGTTTTAAATTTTTAATCCTTAGCTATAAAATTTAAACATTTTATAAATTTTTAACTACAAAATAATTTTTAAATTTTAAACTTGATAAATGTTGTAAAAATTTGAACTTCAAACGCTCATAAAACTTAATTGGACTTTCTTGAACATTTTTTTTTGATAGATTTAGAAAAAATTATTAGGAATCTTGTATTACATTTAAAATATTAGATTTAAAAAGAAAATTTTTTATGAATTTCTAACTCAAAATAATTTATAAATGTTCGTGATTTTCACGCCTTGAGTCAAAATTTGAACTTAAAATGTTCATAAAAAAAATTGTGGCTTTCTATTTTTAAATATTATTCAACTGTCATTGTAACAATAAATAGGAGTCTTGCATTAAATTTTCAAGTTTTTTACCTAACACATAACATTTTATTGACATTTACAGAAAAAAAAACTAAAAGAATTGGAAACTGAATTTGTTCGTAAACAAGTCAAAATATTTTTAAAATTTTATCATGTATAGGAAATGCCAATATAAATACTCTATGAAAATTTCATGTACCTATATTCAGTCATTTTTTTTTTTGAGTTACACCAACAACCAAAATCGATTTGGTCGAAAACCAATTTTGCGTAAAAGTTACCGTTTTTCCTTAATTTTTATTTTATTTTACCAGGTGCTTTTGACAACTATTTGGAATTTTAAATTTTTACCTCCCAAATCCACTAACTAGATTCACTTTCCTATCGAACAAGATACTGTTGAAGAAATCATTGTAAAATCAATACATTCATTGCTCCGCTAAGAATCTAAATGGGGGTGAGAATGATTAAAAATTAGTAATTTTTAATTACCCTGTATGATATAGTGTATTGAAATACCTTTTTTATTTCTCCGAAACTACTTGCTCAATGTAGATAAGTTTTCAACAATAAATTGTTGTATGTATGGACAATTACAATTAAGGGTGGCTCAGGCATGCATTTTATTTTTGGTCACAAAAATCGAATAATTGTTTTATTTATATAAGCTGGGATGCCTAGTTCAAATACCCGAATTAGATCTGAAAGCGAGGTACACATATTCGATACACATATTTTCACCATCGAAGATTTTCCCGTGAACTAAACCTGCGGTACTTACACTAAAACTATATATATAGATATACCAATATAGTGCCATATTTTATTGCTATTTAGTTACCTTGGTAATTACGCAATATTTGTACTTTTTTAAGTAATAGTTTGTGTCTTAAGATAATGTTGCGTTACGTTCAGTCAACAAAAAATACAGGATAATGATAAGAAATGTAAATAAAATAATTGTTGATTATCCAGTTTAAATTGAATACCCAATAATTGATTTAATCAAAAGCAAAAGTTCAAGAACGTAAGTCTCCGAAGTTTAATAATTATAAATTGTTCAGATTATAACTCTGCGGCTATAGTAGTATACCGTACATCTAAGTATGCAGCATTTCGAACTCCCTAATTACCAGTAGATACTTTTTTCCTTTACCAACGATACCTCAATTTGCCACAACCTATTGTTGTCATGTTCGTAGGTGTAGCTTTCTTAAATCCATAATATTATTATTATAATAATTGATTTATATTTTATACAATGTTAATAATAATATTTTATAGGTTCCGAAATTAATTGAGTTAATTGATTTAATTATGATTATGTTGTGGTAAACAAATTAGTAGAAACAGTTGATTATTATAATAATTGATTTTTAGGTTAGAATTATTATTCTATAGCAATTAAAATATACTATTGTCCAACTACATGTTTACGCTTAAGTTAAATCTGCGAGTCTGTAACAATAACAATAAGTAATAACAATCAAGTGCAGTATATAATATATCCATAATATTTTTCTTAATATTTATATTTAATTTAATTTAATTTTTTATTTGTTGACAAGTGCTATTTGGCAACAAAAATGTAAGTATAATATGTCTTCAAAGCCTTAAAAATACAAAAATATAATATACAAAATGAACTAGGAGTCATATGAAGACATTTTGACCAAATTAAATTTATTCTATGAACAAAAAAATAAACAAGTGAATACATTAAATTTTCAGTCTTGATGGAAAGAGGTACTGATAAAATTATTGTTATAGATCGATTTCATCGAAGTTTCATTCAACATATAACAATAAATATATTTAACATCGTAGAAAAATTTTAATATTTGTACCCTTTAAAATTTAAACGAGGAATATCGTAGTCTCTCTTTCGGTATAATTTTAATCTGAAATTCATTTTAGTGAATATTGTTTTGGATATATAAATACCTGAAAACCAAAAAAAGTACATTTTATATTGGTACAGACTTGTACAATTTAACAGAATTTATTACAAATAAATATACATTTTAATATATTTGTTAAAATTATAAGTACGAATAATAATGCAATAGATCTATACTAATGTAAAAAAATTGAATAATAATACATATATTTTAAATTACATTTTTAACTACCTAAAAAAAGTGAATTCCAAAGGATTTTTATTTTTGTGGATGTGTAAATACTAAATAATATTTTTATGTAGTAAATATAACCCACACGACGATTCACGAGTCTCGACCTACGCACATAATGTGTCTTTGAGTAGATAATTATTATCAGTGTGAATATTACACTATGATTTACACGACAGAACATAATTTACAAGTTTATCGGACATATTTCCAATACACATAGAAACATAATATACAATGTACATAATATGTTAAGTATATATTTAATGTTTTTTTTTCTTTTTTAGATCTAGTAGAAATGTACGCACCTATATTAAATTAAAGAGGACGCGTGAATTAGCTGCGTGTCCTGGCACTCAAATTTACGAGCATTCAGATAACAGACTACGTGGGTTTCATAAATTATATTTAACCGGTGACGTCGACCGGGAATATATTTATTGTGTCTAAACAATTTTATAATATTAAAACTTTTTCATTTCTGTATTTGTAATCTCCTTAAATATAAACAAAATGCATACGTAGTACGTTCATTATTCAGGAATGATAAAACAATAGAGTACCTATTACAATCATGTGATCTGTATTGACAGAACTAGTATATTATGTTAATACTTAAAGTTCAAAAAGTGCGAGTTGAAAGTAAAAGAGTTATCCGCTGTTGTCACGTCGTTGTAAACAGTGCCAGATTTAGGGATGGTGCAGGGGGTGCAATGTACCGGGACCTCAAGACTCAGATTATTTAATGTTAAAGTCTTAAATTGTATAACTTTGTAAATTGATGAATACAATTATTAGGTATAAATTATAATGAAATTAAATAATCGCTTATTTTAGACATTTGGGATTTGTTTGTACGATTTATCATTATTATTGCTAAATTTACATATTTATTTTTAAACATTAGTTCAAGTATACACTATACAGGTACATAGTACATCGTTAGACAATCGCAGGTACATATTTTACAGTTATAAATATTTTTCTAGGGCCATCGCCTGCAGTTCAGTCCCTCGCTGGATGAACAGATAACCATAATTTTGTTAATTTTATATTTTGTCGTATAGAATAATAACGGTCACTTGGTGTAGTTTAATTGTTATGATTATCTTATATTTCTTATTTTGTGCATTCTATACCTAGGTATTATATTTATTTTAAATTGACTTAATAAAAACATAATTTACCTTCTATATACTTTCGTCAATTATTGACTTTGAAAATAAAAAGTTGCACTCCTACCTCCTCTGACTTAAGACCGGCACTGGTTATAAAACGTGTTGATCTTCAAAAACTACTATTGTAAATACGAAAAATTCAAAGAACTTTTTTGTTTGACTTAAAGAGTCAACAACAAGACAAGTCCATTTTCATCAAAAATTAGTTTTATCTTGGAATATTATTCACGGAAGAAATACTATATTTTGATAGAAAAATCAGAAAAATAGCTTTATATTATTTCCAGATAGGTACCTCAAAATGAATTATTTCCCGCCAATAGTGGTAAATGAGATAAAGAATTTAATTTTGCTTATCATGAACAATTAGTAAAATGGCCTTGTCTTATGTTGCAGGGAGCCCTTCAGTTACTTTTCATAAACATTAGAGGTGGTCAAATATAAACTAATATGTTTTGAAAATTAACAATTTCATTCAGGTAATTTGTAAGTTGTAACCATACAGCATATAAATGTTGTGCTATGCAGACATGGATTTATTATTATCAATTAAATTGGTTTTAATATTATAATATAAATAACATATTAATTGTTTCTACAAATGTATGCTGTGTTTAAAAAACTTGTATAAACATTACATAATATCGAATTATAGTACTATAATAAGTAACATTAGTATACAATTATAATTTTAAAATAAGAATAAAATTAGCATTGGTTAAGCTTCATTAAATAAACTTTTAAAACACTTATAATGACTATTGACATCCTTAGCATATCTACATAGGTAGTACATAATAGTATTATTTTTATTAAATAGTTAAATTTTAGGCTTGAACAAATTAATCTGAATTCTCGTTATTTTTTTGGAGTATGATTCGTCATAAAAAAATATGATGTAAAATAATATACAAATAATTAAACTATCATGTTTATTCAAAATACAATACATTATTCATAATTTTGATACGTCAAATTCATTTTTAGAAGTTTAATAAGACAGTGAAGGAAATTGTGTTTGGACAATATTCTATAATCTTAAGTCATGGGACATTAAGCTCAAACAATAGACGTCCAAATATTATGCGACGGACCATGATATTATAAAATGGATAGGTAGGTACTATACCGAAAGCAAACATTTTGAATGATCCATTTTCTCGATAGTAGGTATAGTTTGTAGTACCTACCTTGTAAAAACATAAATTATTATTTAACAAAATACCTTCAATAGATACATCGAATAAAAATAGAAATATATTTAACTGATTTTTTGAAGATAAAGAAATATATATCTTGGACAAATTCTACGACACAATAACTCAATGTGGATTTTTTTTTTTATGTTTTTACTTATTTACTTGTCGGGTGGACATCCCTACGAGCAACTACCATAATTCATATTTGTACAACAAAAGAAAACGGACGTTTGAAACCCTAACGTTTATTACTCATCATCCCAGGGTTTTGTGTTTTCGTTCACGAAAATGGTCTACAGGTGTTGTGGTTGCATCGGATTCCATAATAAAAAACCTACATAAAGCTCTTGGAGAAAAAAGATAAAGAAAACCGCTTAAAAAACAGCTTTTGAAGTACAGAGTTTCTCTTCATAAAACCAAAATCAATATTAGCTCAACCCTTACCACAACGGTTTAATATATGTATTATTGTAGTTATATGAAAAACTGCAATTAAAAATATATTTCGTTTCTGCGTATTTTCTGAGATAAAAATATATAAAAATAAATATAAATTTATTATATTTTTTTTTTGTATATGAATATCATATTGAACTATTATTCAAGTTGATTGAAGATTTTTTTCTAAAGAGTCTTTAATAATCTGGAAATAAACTCAGTACTCACTTGTGAATGTTATATAAATTTAACCATTTACAATAGATGTGTTAGATTATATGATAGGTACCTATAGTCAAATATAAGAAATAATTATAAAATATAAAATATAATGCACATTTAGAACGTTAAATTTTTTTAGCAGTCAGGAGTTGTGACTCATGATAATATTGACGAACTAAACACTGCAGCTGTACGAAAGAAAAGTATACATATGTATATAAATGTAAGCCTTCGCCAATAATTCCATTATCACAATGTTACTATGTATATTGAACAACCTATTATGTAAAAAGTGTGCAGCCATAAAAAATATTGGTACGGATGAAACGAGAGTGACCTATTATCCCGTCATTTAATTACCATTGTTCTCTCAAAAGGCCTAAACAATTTACAATGGCAGTATTTTCTGTTACCAATACATTAACAGGTACGTTCGTGCTCTGATAGTATTATATTAACTATTATTCAAACGAGCTAAATAGTATTATAGTACCTATAAAACCTAGCTATTAGATGACATGGCGTAAATACCATTGATTTGTTATTATAATTAATAACCAATATTTCATTGAAATAATAATAAGTTTATTGACGCTCATTTAAGAGCAATACAATGTACAAATTCAATCTATTATGTTAAAAAAAAACATAAAAAATATACAATATTATTTAATATTAGCTGCGTATAACCAGACTTCAGTCGGGGAAAAATGATCAAACATAAAATATGGCGCTATATCGGTGTATCTTGGTTTTAGTGAACCTCATTTCACTGGTAAATAGTAGGTACCTACCTCACTTTGTGAACTAATTCAACCAAGATGGGTCAACCACCTGTGGCGGATTGGATATACCACTTGCTATATTTTCAAACATGGTTTAAACTAATCTCTAAACTTTTTTGATATCTCTAAGAACAATAAATATCTGAAACTTTTGTCAAAATTGGTCGAGCAGGTTTTGAGTTACAATCATTTACAATCATTCAAACATTGCCTTTGGTTGAACATTTGAATAACAAACAATAAATTACATACTATTTTATTTTGTTTTAAAATAACCCCCATAGAAATGCATGTTGGATTGGCTAATCTATACCCGGTTTTGTTGGTTAATTTTATTTTATTTTATGTAGCCAGTGCCTATATTGTAGGTATAGACCAAAAAAAAATTCGATTTTTATGAGGAAAAATGAAATTCGTGCGTGAGCAGCCCTTAATTACAAATGTCCATACTTACAATCTTGCCTTTATTCGTTGTCGAAAAATGATTTACAAAATAAAATAAACCACGTGTAAATTGAGCCAATAGTTTCCGAGAATATCTCAAAAATAAAAAAGGCACTTCAACATACTTTATTATACACCTACTTAAATTACTATTACAAATGTTACCACCTAAGTTACTTAGGGCTAGTATATATTTCTAATACTGAAAGTGGTTTTATAATCGGTTCAATAGTTACAAATATTACCTCTACATACAAAAAAAATCTTACCTCTTTATAATATTAGTATAGACATAGATAGGTATATAATAATATTATGTTATATAAAAGTTTAAATAAATATTTTATGATTATTATTTATTTATATTTTAGATTCTGAACAGAGCGATGAATGTATTGATTTTACAAAGATGTATGTTTTATTTATTATTATTATTTTGTGTCTTTTCTAACATTCGAGGCAATTAAAATGCTTTAATTAGTACTGTGAGGGCCGGGGGGTCGAGAGCAAAAAAATTCTTATAGTTTTTCTACATACCTACAAACAAATATTTCCTCTTTATAATATAATATAATATTACATAAAAAAAGCTAGTAATTCTTTTAAACAAAAACTGATTATTTATTACAACGAGAAAGACTTATTAATCAAAATTTAAATATAAATGCCAGCGTTTATCAAAATTGAAGTTGAAATTATTAAGGCTATTTTACATACCCGTAGAATACGGTTTTTGGGTTCGTAAATATTTAAAACTATAGCATTGCGTGTGTAATGACTCATTAATAAGAGTCTTAGACTCTTAGACTGGGTGCAGTAATTATAAAGTATAATAATATATTATGTACCTAGGTAGTAGGTATAAACAATAAACATGTGTTCTAAATTATAATATTAGTTATTGGTAGGATTAGTGTAATGAGTGTAACATAGGTAGGTCATACACACGGAATAAAATCATTTTCTGAAACACCTACACGGCTAAACGTATCTACAACACTTATGAATTGGTGGATATAATAATTATACATTTACGATGAATAAAAATACATCAAATATTTTAATGTTAAGATATTTGTATAGTTAACTTTTAGGAATAATTATAATCAATTTAGTATTATAAATATGTATATTACTCGCAATACCAAAATATTATAAGGGTGCGTTTATTTGCTCAGTTCATATAGGAAATAGAAATGACAGGAAATTATATAAAATAAACTCATATAAAAGCAACAATAAACCACTATATAAGGGTAGATGGAAATATTTATATTACTTATTAACTCCTATCATGGATATAATACATATAGTGTAAACTATCAATACCTAAATAATATTTAAGTATGTTTACTGATGCAGATAGAGTTATACTACGTACTTACATGTTTGTATAGCTAAAATAAAAATCGTGAAATTGTGGTAATAATCGCCAATAGTAATAATACGAACCTTTCCTTTAGCATTTTTAAAGTAAACCTATTTGGTTTTATCACTAATATATTTTTATATATATAAACAATTTAAATTTTTTTGATACCTTTTGAAAACTTTTTTCGCCGTCCCGAAAATATACATAATAGGTACATAAATTATATAATAAACTGTACAACACACATGAACACGGACAACCCATTAGCAAACCATACAATACGAACGCATGAAAGTATTTGTCATAAGCCACATCGTATTAAATTACTGCAGCGGCAGTGGTTGATATTATGTAAAATACTAACTAGTCCCGCGCACTTCGTTGCCTGTAAAAATTACAACTTTAAAAAAAATTATGATTGTTCAACTCTTTTTGAGTGTAACTCAGCCTCCCTGTTAGACAATGTGCGAAAACTCTATTTGATACAAGCTTGCACCAGATCTGCCCTATTTATCAATAGTAACAATAACATAATAAATACCTACTAATTTCTATTAATTAACCAATAGCAACTATTTATTGTACACACAAAAACTTTTATCATAGAATAACAGACATGAATAAATGATAACTTTATCTTATACATCTTTCTATATAGTTAATTGTTGTACAACTGTACAAAAATAAAAGATATAGATAAATAACCTGATTAAAACATTACCAAATAACATATAAATTTAAGAAAATATTTTATGTTATACAAAATATGGTAATTTTAATATACACCAAGTTATGGTATTGTTCCACAAAGATCAAAATGTTCACCAAATGATGTATTCAAGTACAAATACATCCAAGTAGAACTGTATAAGACCGTGCATTTAACATACTATATAAATCAAATTACGTCCAATGTTTATGTCTAAAGGGTTTGTCACTTTGACGTTACGACGTTACGTACTGCCGTTAGTTCACTGATGAAAGTTGCAAATACACTTAGTTCAGAATCTCTAATTAAACCAATAGCTGCCAACTAGTTTGGATAACACACGACTTACAATATTGAATATTCTAACCAGATGCTCACAATAACGAGCATAAAATATAGTTGTCGATTTCGATTTAATTTGCCATAAACTAGACGACCATGATGACGAGCACGGAATAGATTTTAAACGCTTATAATAAATTTAAGGACAATATCGATCACCCGAAGTAAAAGTTAGCTTCAATAATAAATAAACGCTTGCTCATGATTGTCCTCTCGTAGAGCCAACCTCTTATCTCATCAGCTGTCTTCTTTATAAGTAATCCCTTTACTGATGTTCAACTTCTCCTAAATTCTCGTTATCTTCCTGATATCGTAAATATTATTTTCATTATTCAATCATCTGGTTTTCTCCTTACACCGTATATGGATGAAGCCACAGCGGCGTATTAAATCAATACAAAAAAAAGCGGGTAAGTGGATGTCGCTTTGCTGACTGCTGTACAGTAGGTTACAAGTGGATAACTGTAAATGAAAGGTATTAAATTTGAATTCAATGATATTATAATTTATAATATCATTGTATATACGAAAAACGATTCTGAGCTGATTCGGTTTGTCAGTGTGGATATTTTATATTATATTTACATTGTTATTACGATCATTATTAATACGGTAGCTGGTATAAGTTGAATTAATATTATACAATTACAACAAAATAACTCAGTTTTTGACCCAACAGATACAATTTGATTGACATTTATTGAAAAAAAACTAAAAAAATTGGAAATTTAAAATGTCAGTAAACATATGTTTTGAAAATGTTATCAAGTATATGAATTGATAAAATAAAACATATGATATAAATTTCAAGGATCTACGGTTATTTATTTTTGAATTACAACAAAATAAGATAATCGCTACATGTGAAATCGACTGAATATCCAATGTTGAAAAAATTTGAACTTCAAACGCTCATAAAAATGTTATTGTACTTCATTATAGACATTTTTTTTTTTTTGATAAATCTAGACAAACATATAAGGAATCTTGTATCACATTTTAAATCTTAGAAATAAAAAGAAAAATATTCGTAATTTTTACGTCTTTTGTCAAAATTTGAACTTAAAATGCTTGAAAAAAAAAATTGTGACTATGTATTTTTAATATTATTCAACTGTCATTGTAACAATATATTAGGATCCTTGTATTAAATGTCCAAGCGCTCTACCCAACAAATAAATTTTTTTTGACATTCATAGAAAAAACTAAAAATTGGAAACTGAAAATGTATAGAAAATGCTATTATAAACAATCAGTGAAAATGTCATGAATATACGGTAATTTGTTTTTAGAGTTACACCAAAAACCAAAATCGATTTAGTCAAATACCGATTTTACGTAAAATTTCCAGTTTTTCCTTAATTTTTATTTTGTTTTTCCCAGTACTTTTGAAAACTACTTAGAATTTTCTATTTTGATCTCCCAAATGTACCAACTTGATTCACTTTTCAATCAAAAAAGATGCTGATCTCGTAAATAGAGTATTTTTAATACCAAAAATGTTGCCTACAGACAAAAAAAAATATGAAAATAAAAAAACACACATCAAAGTTAAATCAATACATTCATCGTTCCGCTCAATATCTAAAATGTTGCTGATATCAGCGACGGCCGACGAGTTACCGAATTAGGTTTTCGATATGCGCATGCGCGACGCATCTTCTTGCATGGATAATTTGTTATTAAATCACCATATTATGTTTTAAATATAATATTATATTGAAAAAATAGTAGGTTTAATGCCTTAAATAATAATATAATAATTACTATAGTAATATAATTTACTATTTACCATGAAATAAGATTTAGAATAATTCTGTGATAGTAACTTATGGATATTTATGCGAGGAGTTGCATCGCACATGCCTAATTCGGAGACTCGTCGCTAATATCGGCAACAAAATAATACGCTGTGGCAGTGTGGCTACATTCATAGCATAGAGTAAGAATATTCATAGTATATTATAATCTAAGATTTTTTTTTATTTAACCATCTATTCTTATTTATCATAAAAATATTTAAACTTTAAAATTATATTTTTGATGTTAATTTTTATGCCATTTATTGTTTAATTAATAGAGACAACAAATAAATAAATAAATATTCTTATAAAAACACAAACTAGTTTGAATTTCTGCGTCACACCAGCTGAACGCATAAAGCTCATACTCAAACACACACGAACGCGAGCGCGCATACGGTGGGTGGTCGGTGACTGACGAGGATGAGAGGTATACCACTTGAATGGAACGCTTTCTTAAATAATACTAAATTTTGTAAGTCTAGAATCGTTTGCCTAATACTCGCTTGCTTTAAATAATGCTTATGTATCTAACCTCATACTAGTCTATACGAATGAAGGTTGGGTTACCGCGTTTTCTCGTGTCATGTGCACCTATAGGAAAACGTGGGAAAACAAAGTGGTTCGCCCTATTATCATATTATGTATATCCATCACTAGAGGAAATAGGGGAAATAGCCAAAGACGCAGTCATATTATTATAAAGTTCAGCACAATTAATCCGGTCGAAAAGCTTACAACGCAATGTATATGCGTATCATTATAGTAACCCTCGGTAAAATATCTCAGCCAAACGCGAGTAGGTCGGAAGATACGATACGATCGTTGGGCGACTATTTTCGGTCCAATGGATCTCCACTGACTTAAACTTGCAGTAAACGTTGGAAAACGTGGTGGACTGACGGCCGAAACTTGCACACAGATAGGGAGTGGTGATACTAATAGTGAATATGAACGCACGGCCACAGCCATTCAGATATAAGACAATTTCTTTTTTGAAGTGACAACGAACCGTTTAACCCCCACTCTCACCTACTTTAGATCATATTATTTATATTTTATTATAATATAATGTTTCTTTGTTACCTACCTGGGTACTATTTTTCTAAATTTTTATCGGTCTTCTATTGAATAACGGTTATTACCGTCTCATCCGACTTCACCCGTGAAAAATTGAAAAAATATAAAATGTAGCGCTGTATAGGAGTATCTTAGTTTTGGCGTACCTCAGTTCACGGGAAAATTTGCGTCGGTGTTCCGCGCTTTGTGAACTAATTCGACCGAGATTGACAAATCGACTGCGGTTACGTTGAACCGTGGTTCAAACTACTTTCTACATTTTTCTGATATCTCCGTGAACGTTTTACATTTTCACAAAATAGTGTATCTTCACAAAAGTAGTTTTGAGTGCATATAAAAGCTACAAACATATTACATTCAACTCTCATATTTGTTTATTCGAAACCATATACGATTTGATGCATGCTTTTACCTTATTTGCTCGCAAGTAACCAATAACAACAACAGTTTTCATCGTAAATCTTGTCTTCAATAAGCAATAAAAAAAATTAGGGGAATTATCGAGATAACAACTATCCTATTTCTCAAGTTGGACCAAGCAAGAGACATTTACAATATTTCATTAAACTCGGTTAAGTGGTTTCGGAGATTAGCATGATCGAACATCGTCACACGACATTTATATATAATATATATTAAGTTTGTATTTTATCGATCAATTAAACCATTTCCACCGCTACCATTTCCCGTATTCACTTCTGGCCTGCTTGCTGACACACAAGTTATTTATTTATTTATTTTTGTTAACCTTTTTGTAGCGTAAAAATTAATTTTGCTCGTCTAACACGTTGTCAGAATTTCTGTTACGAAGTCGCTTTATTGCACGGGGCTAAAAGAAAAGTCCTCTTTTTTCCCTCCCAACAGCAACAACGTTATGAAATAACGGGTTTTTGCAAAATCGTTTTAATCGCTCATCAAGCGCAGCGGCGTGACAATAATATATTATATATTATATTATAATATAGGTATCTACAGTGTAACATATATATATATATATAGCGTACATGAATTATTATTGAGATCATCGCGCACACGCCCACGCGGCGGCGAAATTCCTGTGACGTAGTTTCGCTGCAGCAATAATATAGAGGGACTCAACTTCGGCAAGCAAAGGTGGAGAAGCTAGATAAACGTTTCCCCGACCACCCCTTTTGGAACGATATAATGGCGTCTTTGAACATTTCTCATCGCGGGCATAAGCGTACGAATTCGTAAGACCATTACCGGAATGCCGTGGGCTGCCGTCGAGTTTTCGCGTCACCGGCGATCGCGGTACATAATGTGCAATATAACATATATTATGTAGGTACCGGTGTTTATATTGTATGTACTCTATTGTGTACAGTCGGCGGTGCACGGACGACGAGCGGTCGCAGTAAGTATAAAGTAAGGACAACGACAAACGCTTCACGACCGCAATGAATATTCATTAATGTATTTTACCCGTTACCGCGTCGCCACTCAACCAGAGGGAGATTTGACGGAATGTTACAGCCGCGCCGCAGTTTACATATAGTGTAATAATATTATTTATATATATATATAATATATACGCTGTAGTGTAATCGATACACATTAAACATCGCTGTGGCATTTAACGACGTGGTTTATACTATTATTATTATCATCATTATGCTATGCACTATAGTGTGTCATGGTATAAGGTATATATTATATATATTATATAATACCCGCCTATATGCATGTATATTGTACAATATTGTTTATAACATGATACAACCATATATGTACCTATAAGAGTATAAGACGTATAAGAAGCATAATATTGTGTGTGTGTGATATGGCAACGCATTCATATAGGTACTTAATAAATATTGCAGATGTACCTAAGTAGAAAATTGTCATATCATTTTATACTGCGCAAGTATAATACAAGAAACGCAATTCAACACTATAGATACACCTGGTACACTATATGTATTACACTACTTTATGATCGATTAGTTACACACGGTAACGAAAAATCATAATTTGTAAACAAAATCATTAATCTACTTTCGTGCGACGACCTGTACTATACAATGTGTCCCGGAAACCTACACATGCATATCATAAACAACATATTAATAAAACATTCGTGTCCAACGATGTTACCACTGTTGCAGTGTATGACTTGATTTTAAATTTTTAGAAATTTATTAATTTTATGCAATATATGTAAATAATAAATAATAGAAATGTAACTCAGTAATAATGAGTATAGGTGGGTAATTAAGATAAATTTAATATATGAGAGAGATCCGATATCACGCCCAAGCAGTATAACAATTTGAACCCAGAAAAATGTTGCTGTGAACAGCCCTGCAAAAAATCATTTTCATTTTCATTTAGCGAGGTGGATTATCGAAACTGGAGAGCGGATTTTATTGTTTGGGATCTTGTTTGATTCACATTGGCTAGGAAAAGTGCAGTGAATATTTTCAGAACTTTATGTATAATGTTAATTCACTACAGAGCTTCAAAAAAAATTAAAACACATTTTATTGGGTGTTTTTTGATGTTTTTCAGCTTTAAGGCTTTATAGTAAATGAACGATTGAAGATAAAGTTCTGAAAATTTTCACTGCACTTCTGCTAGCCAATGTGAATTTGACAAGACCCTTAGTAACAAAATCCGTTTACCAGTTTCGGTAATCTACCTCGCTAAATGAAAATCTAGCAAAAAAAAAGAGATTTTTTTAAAACTTTTTATTTCAAATGTTGTATCTACTTGATGATTCCTTTTTAATGAGCTATCAACCAACATTTTAGCTATAATAGTTTTGAAGAAGAGTTAAAAAATAGAAATTTTGGAACTGTTCACGTCGACGTTTTTATGGATTCAAATCGTTATACCGCTTGAGTGTGATATCGGATCTCTCTCATTAATATTTCATATTAAAGCTAGCTTAATTACCAACTTATTCATTACTACTAAGTTACATCTTTATCATTTTTCTACTTAACAAATTCTTGAAGTTTTAAAAATTCAGACTTTTTTCATTTCAATTACCATACTTACTTGATTAAAAATCAAGAAAGTAAAAGGTAATTTTTAAAATAAATATTAGTAATCAGAATTAAGTAAATAACATAAAACTTATCTATTATACCATTTACATCAGTTTCAAATGTAAAACTTCTTGTCAATTCCTAACATAGTACTATATTTAAAAGTAAGTTCAATGTTTTTTTACATCAGTGAATAATTACAAAAATGTTGTTTGTGAGGTTCAATAAATGTTGGACACCCCCCCGATAAATCACCCAAAATACACCACTGGTATAGATCGAGCAGAAATCAGGGTGATGTATTGTTGGAGTATACATATTGCATACCGATGACCCTACACTCGCTTCAATTTTGGATCCGTCGGTGTAAAAACTTGGTGTAATCCTGGTACACCGTGGTACTTAACGTGTAAATAAAACATTTGTAATTACGTACGCACTTAGTGGGGTCTGGAAATGTACTGTTCGCATAATTACAATTCACAGACGTGTCTCACGGGCAACACCGGACGGCATGGCTATAATAGTATAATATAATATATAATATCCTGAATTCCTGACTGACTCACTGACTAATCAACGTAAAGCCACAATAATGATTTATTGAGGCTTGAAATGTTCACGGTAGTTTTGTACCACCATTGAAGTTATCAAAAAAATATTCATCAAAATTTGCATTTAAAAGTGGTGCTTGCACCAATATTTTGAGATACAAGATGATCGTTGAAAATTTTGAAATTTTCAACACCATATTACACCCTGCAATATTATAACGAATTTAACAATGTTTGAATCATATAGATTTAGCATTCTTGACGGGTAACGGAGTGCATAGGGTCAACTAGTAATAAAATAAAAATGAAAACTGTCGTAAATACGGCGTTAAATATAAAGTTACATGCGATTTCCTTTCAAAAATATTAATTTTTATCAAATATTTTTTTACTTTTTTAATAATAATTCGTACATTTATGGTAAACGGTGTATTTTAGTTGATAGCACAATAAAATAGCTTTTAAAAAAAAAATTATGATAAAAACTTGAAAAGTTTTGAAGATACATTAGAAAATGTGCAGCGGTATCTATAGGTTCGGTTTTGAATTTTGACTAAAAAAGTTGAATTTCCCATTCATTACTAAAAAAAATAAAAATTAACCTCCCCCTTTAAAAGTTTTTTTCATAATTTAAGTCACACTATCATATGAAGCAGGCCGGTCACTTCTTCGTGGGACACATTGTATAGGAGATAAATAAAAACACCGTATAGACAAGGGGTGTTTTAATAGCTATTTAACTTCTAAGAAAACAAACCATTAACGTTATTATATTATATTTAATTAATTAATTAAAATATAATTGTATTTTAGGTAGGTACTTGTAACTGATTTTTAAGAAAAATAAATTAATCATTAAAATAATGTTGAGACCAAAAAAATTCAATACATTAAATTCGCATAAAAAAAATTTCTTTTAATAAAAATAACGTTAGAAATCCCTTTCAAAAGAATTAAAAACTGAAGAAATTAGAGTGCAAACAACATCGAGATTTTCCTTATTGCAATTTAGGTAGATTCAACAATGCGGCATAGTCTGTAAATTATGTAAGTATAACTACATTTTTTATTTCAATATCTACAATATATTGTTTCAACCAATATTAATATATTATACCTGCTCGTATATACACCTTAAATGACTAAAAGTTTAAAAAATTACACATTTCAAACACTTTGGTGGGGTGAATTGTATATTATATTGATATATACCCATAGGTAGTTTATCGAAAAATATATTAGAAATAATATCTGAACAAACAATATTTTACGGATACATTAAACATTATATTATACATTACATTATATTTTTAATTATTGGTAATTCTCTGTAAACTAGTTAAAAAATTAGTTTTAAATGTTATTACAATTTATTTTGTTATATCTTACTTTTTTTTATCACAAGACTGTTAGTTTTTATAACTTTATTGATATTGCTCCAAAAGCCGTTTAGCGTTTATTCTAATAAAATAAATAAAAAATAAAAAATAAATTAAACATTCATTAAATTGTTATTTTAATGTAAAATGAATCGAAACCACTTCAATATACTTTCAATATACTTATGAAAAAAAAATGATTGATGAACAATTTTATAAATCAATACAAAACAAACAACCCTTTTTCCAAAAATAAATAGGCAGTACCTACAAATTTATATTCTCAGAATTACTGTAATATAATACACATATTATTTTTTTTCAAAGTGGTGTTTCCGTTAATTTTACTGTATTTTTTGTTTGTTGTTCATAATATTCACGCAAATAACTGAGAAATTCCAAAGCTACTATTTTTAATTTGTATTGATAATAGGATAATATTGCAAACACCTATTCCACAAAAAACTAATCATCGCCCATCGGTATGATATAAATTATAATTTATAATAATTATATGTTATAAAGCACACGTGGGTAGTGGGTACGTGACACGCATACACCATAGCATCATTTTGCATTTCAATCCGTTTCGGTGCGATTAATTTAAAGTTTTATTTTCCAAGTATATTGTTAATAATGACTGCAAATAATTCCCATTTCCCGCCTGCAGCAACTACATTTGTGTACAATAAACTGCGTATCGCTTTATAATATACACTGCGCAAAAAGTCCAGCTGTTAGCGGATGTCGTTATCGTGAGCGTGTACAGTGTACTTATAATATATACATCGTGAGCACTTTTTTCAACCCAAAGACGAGAGACGGCACGACGGGCGCCGGCGTCCCCTCGACCACAGTCGATTTTTTTTCCATCAGAGTGCTTCTCGTGTATGTGCCGCTGAACGGGAGCCATAAAACCAGACGCGATGTATATACATGTATATGACGTGTATGTGCAATATGCATATGTATATATATAATAATAAATACCATAATACTCTGTGTATGTGTGCGTGGGTGGGTGTGGGTGGTTGGATGGGTGGGTGTGTGAGGTGTTTGGCGAATGAATGACTGAAAGGTGGTTTTAAACATTGTCATTTAAATAAAAATAATATGTACTGAGTGTTCGCTGAGATAAGATAACTTGGGCTGTGGATTTTTTGAGAATATATATTATTAAAGTTATTTTTATACTTTTGTATCCATGAAGTCACCTCTAATTTTTCTTAAACATAAAATATCTCATAACCAAAATAATATGAAATCCCATAAGTATCCGATATGTAAAATGTAAATACACGGTGAAACCTCTAAATACCGGACACTCTCGGTCACTGTAATTTTGTCCGTTATTTAGAGGTGTCCGCTATTCAGAGGGAAAAAAATTTCCAAAATAATTCGGAGTAATAATAACTACATAATATAATATACAACATTCATATATATATATATATATTATTTAAAATTATGATATTATTATGTATGTAAAAATTAGTGAAAATGTAAATAAAAATAATTTAAAAATATCATATAATATAAAAATGAACATTTATTGAAAAAATCAGTTACTTTAGCTTGTTTAAGACCTCGTGCTTAGTAATTTCGTGTATTAAACCATTTTTTAATTTAACTGCGTTGGAGAACAAGTAAGTATTCTATGTATCGATAGAAGAAAATATGTACTCACGCACACCCTTCACTGCTGCCAGTGCCTCCTGTAGACTTCCAGATAACATCACAGAACATAAATTAGAAAAATGTTTTCATCGACGCGATAATGGCGACGGATAAGATAAATTATAATTGTACACTGCAGTATAATAATGTATTGTAGTAACATTAGATTAAATATGTCTTAAGCCATTCTACAATATTATTCTATATTTACGATAAAAATTATCAAAATCAAAAATTAAATTTCCATAAAAGTGTCCGGTATTTAGGAGTTCACCTATATAAAAGTGGTGAATATATCCCCGTTCCCATAAAAACGTCCGCTATTCGGTGGTGTCTGTTAAAGGAGGTTTCACTGTATATTACTATAAGTATTATATAAATAAATAAATCCTAGAATGTAAATGTATTAATCTGTTATATTATATTATGGTAATATATTTTATGTATTATTATTTGTTATTTATGTACATATAACTATGTTAATTTTTCCTAAATAATTGTAATACGTGCTGCATAATACTAAAAAAAAAGAATTATTTGTGTGTGTTAGTGGGAGGGGGTGACAAACGCCCGTATGCCCCCCCACCCATCCAACCCATCAAATACTTAATACGCTACAGCAATATACAGCCTGGTGCTGCGGCAGCTGTGCACTATCTCAAAAACACCGGATACGCATATTATATTAAAATATAGTATACGCGGACGTACCAAAATTGCATACCCTACACCCCGTCACAACAATAATTAATTTATATTTTATATTTTAGTCGGAACTTGAGACATATATTATTATTGTACCACAGAAATAAAGAAATAATAAAGACGGGTTTTTTTCTATCCACCAAATAACCCTTTAATAACGTATAACGTCAATTTTATTACTCAGCTATACGTATATTTTCTAAAATCACAAATATTGATTAGAAAGCAATCTAGCATTAAATTATAAAATAATTGTTTTTAAAAAAAGTATATGAAAACCCAAAATTAAATTAAGTATTTCATGAAATGGATTTTCATCTGCTATTATAATTTCTAGACTACAAATTACAATATATGAGTGCCCAATGGCGTAGTGTAAAATACTCGAGTATACCAATGATTATAATTATTTTAAACAACCACAAAAATTATAAACCGACACTGCATGAATAATTTTTATCATATTACGTCATTGCTATTTGCTGCTATAAGCGGATTTTCACGGACAACCGATAAAAAATAATTCGTAGGAGACATGACGCTTCGCCCGCGTTTCCGAATTCAATATAACTTATCATACCTACTGTACAATATTGTAGTACCTGATATTGGTTATAATACCGTGTACAATACATCCCACGCAACAAAGCACATAATATATTGCTTTTCGTATTCATCTTTACTGAAATGGTGTTATTGACTACATATTATATTATTATTGCCATTTAGAATGACTATTTGATGAAATAGACAGTACGAATTTTAAATTTTAACACTATGCCATAGTTGTTAATGTTGTTGTTTTATTATTATACAGACTTTGTGATAAACACATCGATATTATTTAGTCTACAATATATACATAAACATTGCTGTATAATAATATTATATGATTCAGGAAGCAATAATGAACATTACATAATATGTTTACGTTCCAAACTATACAAGTTTAAGTTAATACGTAGATGCAGTTTGTTCGTTCTAGTGGCCATTTAATTGAACATATTTTTGGAATAAAATAAAAGATGTATATTTCTGTTATAATGTCTTTTAAGAATAAATATTTGTTTTAATCTATTTTCAAAAACTATAATTATTTATGAGGCGTTAAAGTGAAGTTGTTCAATGCACATTGCCCATAGTCCATCACTCATTCCATCCATCCCATATAAATTATATTTGTATTTACGGAACAATTAAATAATTGCGCCGCTCCAGTCAAATTTAAATTGAATTAAAAACATTTTTAACAGCATTTATATATTTTATGAAGTTTAAAAAAACCCCTTAACGCATTAATATGTATAAATGTATAATCAATTACCGCATTACTTTTTTCACAAATATAATTTTGATCGAACGACTAAATAGGTACCTAATCATACTCACACACAGTATATATGTGATGAAGCTATATTTGTATACTTTGATGTCATTTTTTTAACTGTCTATAATTCGATTTAATTTTTAAAATTAAATTGGAAGTTGAATTGTAATTTTCCATGTTTTTTTTGTACATACAACGAATTTTAGGTTCGATAAATACTAAATTATATCAGTGAAGGACTTCTTAAATTTAAATTCAATATTCCCAAATAAACTTAGAACATAAATAAATTAAGTGTTTCTCATTCAGTTACAAAACATTATTTGTCTTTGTTATTTTTACAAAAAAATTGAACACTTTACGTCCGATAAGTCTCAAATATTTTCAAAGATTTATACAATAACTTTTGTAACCATTTTTTTCAATTTATATTTTTATTATATTTTTTTATTTTGTACATAATGACTTAATATTTTAAATTAAATATTTGTTATTAGTCCAATCATTTGTTACTCAAATATTTAAAAAAAATCTAATTGTCAGAAATCGTTTATGCAGAGTTATCTGTAAATACCTACTGTTCTATTGAAATATTTTGATGGAACTCTTTTTGATACACAACATATTATATGAATAATTTGTTCATGAACTAACTCTTTTTAACATTTTTAACTCCCACAATAGTAGTTCATTCCACTCGGAAATTAATTTGATTTTTTGAAAATCTAATAGAATTATAAATAAAGATTCGATAAAGTACCTCCACCAGAAGTTTGTCAATTTATGGTATCACAGACGTCGATTGAAGACACAAATCGCCTTCTGCGTCCAAACGTGCTCTATATTTGGTTTTTGTAACCGTATATCTACCTCGAAAAAGCCGTTTCACAATGATACGTAGTACCAAAAAGCAATTAGAGCAATTATTATTATTTAGCTTTGGAACTTAATATCAAAATATCTTCCTCTAACTGAGCTCAAAATTCGGAAATTAGTTTGCTTTTAAATTATACCTTAAAGTGGCTGTCTGAAACCATATATCAATAAGAACCTCATATTTTACTACATTGAGGGCTGCTGGTTACGATGTCACACAAAATGGATCTGTAATCCACTGATAGTTCTTTAAATCTATTCTTGAGCATCTTCCAGAAAGCAATAATTCAAATTTTAAACCTAACCTAAATTAAATTAATATAGGAATTTTGAGGAAAAAAAAATAAAGAGTAAAATCATTAGACGCAATAGACCGTAATAATAATATTTAATAAAATATACGCTTTAGTGATACCTCTAAGAAATCTTAAAAACTATAGTTAGTATATTTTCTTCCCAAACAAAATCAAGCATTTCAATCAATTACTCTCCGTTTACTAACTTCTACACCTTGGTATGTTTCTAACATCTCACTCCATAACAACCTCAAAAAATTGAAACCGTTATCACAGTTGCATCCAAACACTACAAAAAATTCCACTCCAAACTAGCCACCCACACCAACCACCTTATAGCCAATCAAGGCGGTGCAAACCTACCTAACAATCTCACCCGTCGGTTATAAAGACGTTGGTGCAGGGATTTACTAAACCCCTGACCCCAATGACATATGAGGGTTCTGTCACTGGACAGCTTCCTCCTCATACTAAATCATCTTATAAATATTTTCCTTAATTAACCTATTTCCTCATTGTACATATGTTACAGATTGTAAATTTTCTATTTTAAATAAAAAATTAAAAAAGTACCTATATTTTTTTGTAATTAAAATTTTAACTTTTAAAAAATTTACACTATATAATATAGATTATATAATTTTGATAAAATATTATTTGAAAACATGAAATACAATATAAAACTTTTTATTATTTTCTCTTACATAAGTAATGTAGGTATACATTAGTCTGAGTGTTCATACACTCAGTAAATTAATAATATAAGATTTTTTATGTATAATGATCGATGAATAAATAAATAATAATTATTATTATTTTTATTTATAAGTTCTGAAATTGAAACTATTTAAATCCCTCCAAAATATCTAAAATGTAAGTAATAGTGACAAAGTGATTGAATAAAAATTAATTTGATAATTACAGCCCTTTTATAACTTTTTGTTGACAAATTATTATATTTTCATAAATATATTCAAATAATTGTTATATTTCTCCATCCTCATAGTATTAATGTCGTGACAATGTTATCATAATACGTTTTTTAGTTCGAGAACAATTTCGTTTAAAACTTTACCACTGGATCAAATAACAGTAACCTACATCAACTGTCAACAAAGTTACAAAATTTGTTATTTTTATTCACTTTACACATATTTTAATCCAAAAGCAGAGCAATTTTCACTAAAACTTTAAACTAAGCATAATAAACTTTACTGATTTTACTCTCTCATAACAATGACAACCTGCATCAGATGTCAGATGTGTCTTGAAATTATACTCTGTTTCACTCATCAACTTATATGGATAAATTTAGTAAAAAAATTTACAACTTTAAGTCAAGAATAATAAACACAGCATCATTTAGATATTTTTATTTAATTGCATGTCAAACACAAACATATTTGTTAAAATTGAAAAATAAGGGTATAATGACGTTTATAATATCAAAAATTAAAAACTATGTCATTTTCACACAACAATACGAGTACATATCAATCAGTTTACCCACATAAATTATTATTATATTATATATGTTTTGTTATAACTTATGAATGTATAGATCAATATTTTTTTATATTTTTATTAGTAAAAGAAAAAAATTACTATAAATTTACCAAGGAAAATATAGATAAATCATAAATTATTATTTAATTATAGTAACCATGTGTAATATTTAAAAAACGTATTTTTGTTCAAATGAATAATATTATATTATATTAATTGGAAAAAATTAAATAAAGTATATATTATATAGTATATTTTTTATAAGTATTTTTGATTTTTGACCATAGTCCAATTATAAGATTTTTTCACACCATTTTTTTGTCTGTAAAATACATATGGTAAATACAGTTGCATCTCTCAATAATTATTAAATATTTCAAACAATATGTTACCTAATTTTATGGCAACTCTGCCGTTGCATCCTTTATTAGGACCGGCCTCCACCGCCCGGGCTCGCTCGTGCACGGTCTGGTTTACCATTAACGCCGGACCCGACGGCGCATTGCTCCGTGTTCGTATTACTGCTGTAGGTCTAAGCTGTCTCTATTATTTTAATCTTTTTACGAAAAAAGCCCTCTCTTTATCTATATGTATACTTAAATAATACTATTATTTGAGACGTTGCCAAAATTCATTCCTGCCATAACATTCCTTTCAAATACTTATGTACAACTTTTGCAATGTTATTTTTTATTCAAATTGACTATAGAAATCTCAATAATTCCTTGACACTTGATCAAAACTATATTTTCATCCACATGATTTGTTCATCTTCGTTTATTAGTTAATTACATACCATAATCAGGCAACGCATACATTTAATACCACATTACAACAATGTACTGAAACTATATATTTCCATAAAATCCTAACCAAATTAGAAAAGTCCATAAAAGAAATTCCTATATATTTTATTTGCATGAGACAATATAATATTACTTATTATAACAACTATATAGCTTATATGTTTATGTGAACTGATTTCTAATATTGTCTTAAATAGTAATGGATACAAGATCCCACAAAGAATATAAAGTAGAAATGATTTCGATTTTCGACTAAATATTTATGTATAGGAGTAAAATTTGACATAGGTATTTTACTTTTAAATATTAAAATAAAACTTTAATTTTTATTTCCACAATATGTTACATACATATTTAAAATAATTTAATATACAATAGGTATGTTAAAAGACTGAATATAATGTTTTACATAGAATACATTCAAGTATTCTGCAAGTAATTTAATTAAAAGGTTTAAAAGGTTTAAAAGGTTATTAACTTGTTAAATACAATAATTTAAATAACATCCTAAAAATTATTATGTTGATATAACCAATAAAAATATTTTGAAGCTTTTGTTAATGAATAATTTGAAGTAGGGGTGAAACAATTGAGAGATACCCAAACTGGAAATATTTAAAAAGGGTATACCATTTTTCAACAAATATTATTTTTAAAAGGTGACGGCTAATTAATAATTAATATAATACATTTAACAAACTGTTAATCAAATATTAGAAATAAACAGTTTAATTAATTATGAATTTCTTGACTGATTTACATTTTTAAAATAGTATTATTTGATTTTTGTCTACCAAAAATAAATTATTAAATTACTAATCGTTAATGATACTTTGATGAATAATGAATCTTAACTTAATTTTTCTCAACATAGAATATTAATAGCTATTAACAACCAGTTAGGTTGAACCAACTATAAAATTATTTAATATATACCAATCTAACTAAATAAGTTCAAATTTTGACAAAATTTAATATTTAAAATAAGAATAATGATTTTAGTTATGTTGTTTTAATTCAAAAATATTATTCGGGGGACTTGAAACATTTAAGTATATTATTATATTTTACTACATACAGTGACATTTTTAAAATATTTAGATTGATTTTAAGCTATTGCCTGTATTTTATACCACGAACCTATTCACACCATTCTACGGAAATTTTGTAATGACTCAAAGTTTAATAAAAATAATATATTATATACAATATATAAAACATTAAAATAATAAATTCGAAGTTTTCGTCAAAAATCAGTTCAACCAACTGTATTACTAATAGTAAAATACATTTCTATAATAAGTAATAACAATATAACCTATTTAGTAAATTAGGCTGACAGACCGTCTTCGCTCAGAACCATTTTCCATATCATGCAATGAATTATAGTTGAATTAAAATTTAACACGTAGGTACATTACAGTAGAAAACTCAGTGACTTATCAATGACGAGGTAGGTACACTCGACCCCATTGTACTGCAGAAGCGTTTAATTACTTCCCCTCTTTTTTTAATTTTTCTCGGTTATTTTGAATAGTAGGTACTTGAAATTTTTTACTTTTGACCTCACCCCCCTCCCTATCACAAGTATAAGCTAGATCCAATTTTCTACCTGAAACCATCCTCAAAGTTGAAAATCAAAGCATTTTTACTACTCCAAAAGGCAATGACAGGCAGAAAAAAAACAACACACATCATTGTAAAATCAATACAATTATTGCTCCACTCATAATCTAAAATGAGGATTAAACAGTATTCCTGAAGTCAAATGTATATACAATTCTTATGAACCCATAGCAAATATTTTATGTAGATAATTATACATAAAATTAAAAGGCTATAGCTTGAATGCATTTCAATTATAAACAGAGATAGAGTTATTGTATTTAAAAACGTATAAGTGTACCTATGCATAATAATTTATATTATATAAAAATAAATGTACATTACCTACCTTGTACAACATGCACAAACAAATGTATTAATGTATTTTAGTTAAATTGTTAACAGAAATACTGAAAATATAGAATTCAGTGAATTAAGAATATACCTATAGTAAAGGAATGTTTGCTGAGACTTGTCACTTGTAACGATAAAAAACAATTAGTAGAAAGTAGAAAGAAATCAACTGAAAAGCACAATATGTATTTATGCTACAGAATATTTAGTAACATAGTTTGAAAGATCAAACATTTTTCTCTGAGTTAAGTTATTTGAAAAAGAAATACCGACTAACGTTATTCAGAAGCTGACCAAATATCTCAAAGCATCGTGACTTCACGCTATGGTTTTGACCATTTTGCCCTTGCATTTGGTTAATATCGTGTAATTTAATGATACGCTTTAAAGTACGCGCATTAGCATGCAAAATGTCAATTTGCGTGTTTAACATAAAGTATATTAACCATAAGACAAATTGCAAACGATAATATTTAGTTACTTTTCGTCATATTTCAATCTCGCACTTCAAACCCTTGAGGCAACTATCATTAAGTTTAAATAATATTTCCCATATACATAATTATAGATTTAGTTTTTTTTGTGACAACTACTTAGAGTAGTAGAAGTATTACGAAAGTTTCTTCTAATCTATTTGTCAATTTATTTTAAAATTTATCGTTAGGTACCACCTTGAAATGAATATTAATAATGAACTATACATGATCAGACAATATCCTGTACCGAGGTAAGTGAATCCATAGACAATTATCAGATACCCATATAATACTATATTATTTACAAAAATGAAATATTATAATAACTTAAAACTTAACAGGCTAAAAAGCCATACAACTCCTGGGGAAAACGGAATCCAAGGGGAAGTACTAAAAAACCTGGATGAGGGAACGATAAATAAAATACATAAGTAATATATAAAGTATTTGGCATGAAGAAAGACTTTCAAAGGACTAGGGCACCGCATTGATTTGTCCTATTCACAAAAAAAATTATCCCAAGAATGTAGTAATTATAGGGGTATATCATTACTAGATACAACGTATAAAGTCCTAGCATATTGTATACTGGATAGAGTAAGGCAAATAGCAGAGATTATCGGAGAGAATTAAGGCCCAATAGATCTACAATGGATCAGTAATTAGACAGATCCTCCAAAAAAAGGTGGGAATATAATAAGGATGTACACATATTGTTTGTGAACTTTAAACATGCTTATGATTCTATCCATAGAGAAAGCCTAATAAATATACTCAAAGAATTCAGATTCCCAAGTAAAATTATAAACTTCATTGGAGCCATCTTAAGGTAAAGATAACAAACACAACATCATAGCTTGTGAGAGGGACAACAGGTCTCCGGCAAGGGGATACACTGTCCACGGTATTGCTTAACCTGGTACTAGAAAAAATAGTACGAAAAATTAATTTTTCGGAAGAAAATGCGCTGGGACAGATAAAAATAGAACTTTAAGCATACGCGGACGATATCGCTCTCTTAGAAAATAATATTAAAACGATAAAAAGTCTGGGAAAAAAACTCATAAAGGCCGCGAAGACAGTGGGATTAACCGTTAACAATGATAAGATGGAATACTTGATTGTCAGCCGAAGTAACAGAAATTATGGACTAGAATAACATATTGAGTTAGAAGGACATACCTTTAGAAAATTGTCGCAATTTAAATATCTGGGATCGATTATTACTCAAGATAATGAACTTAAAACAAAAGTGTCGTCGAGAAAAAAACTGGCTAATAAGAGATATAACGGATTAGAAAAAGTATTAAAATCTAGGACCCTCTTTAAAAATTTAAAAATAAGAATGTATATGACATTATTACAACCTATTGTTCTGTACTTTTCTGAGACGTGGGCATTGAGTAAAATAAAGACATAAAAGCTGAAGAACAGAAACTATAGGGTTATTTTAAAGGAAAATCTTAAGAAAAATATATGGATCTGTCTTTAACAGTCAAACAAGTGAATGGAGAAAATTGCATAATTATGAACTCCAAATGCAGCTTCAGAAACCTGATATGGTTAAGGATATCACAAAAAGAAGAATCATATGTTCATTCCTGGCGTAAGCAAGGATATCTAGTTAGGCATGTAATAGAGGAAGAGCCTATAGGAAAAATACCTTTAGGTTTACCCAGGTTGAGATGGAAAGACCGTGTAAAAAAGGATATAAAAACGATATTACCAGGAACCAGATGGAGAGAAGCTGCAGATGACAGGGTCAGATGGCAAGATTTTTATTTAGAGGTATGGTCTTAAAGGTCGCAGTGAAAAGAAGAAGAAGAAGAAAATAATAATTAATAAATTACCTGGGAGTTCCAAGAAATTGGACGTTCTTCTTTGTCTCCCACGAGCTGTGGCATTAAAGTTAAGTGGTGCTAATTCTTCGTTGGAAAATTGAGAATCACGACTACTTCGACGTGACGCTAGATAAGCTAGACCTCGGCCTCTAGGTGACGACGGTCTAGAAACCAACGCTGGCATAGTGGATAGATCCTCCCCCGTGCACTCAGTCAAATCAGACGCAGACCTAAAATAAATTTTAAGTAAGTATTAAATAATCATTTAAAATATTGTTGATACTTTTACAGAATTTATTAACAAAATTATTCAAAATAAAACTGTACGATGTTGCATAATATAATATTGTACAGATATATTAAGATCCTTTATTACATTTTAAATATGTTTACCTAGGTATCAAATAAAATTGTATTAACATTTATAGAAAAAAAAACTAAAAAAATTTAAACTCAAAACAAGTCAAAATGTTGAAAATCTTATCAAGTAATCAAGTATAGGTATTGAATCAAATACAAAGTGGTATAAATCTCAAGTATCTACAATTATTCGTTTTTGAATTTACAACAAAATAAGAAAATAGATACATGAGAAATCGAGTGAATTATCCAATGTCGTAAAATTTGAAGTCAAACATACTCGGTAGATATTTTTTTGTTGATAAAAATAGACAATCTAATGAGGAATCTTATATACGATTTTCAAGTATAAGATTTAAAAGAACATTTTTTATGAATTTTTAATTCGAGATAATTTGCACATTTTCGTTATTATTACGTATTTTACCAATATTCAAACTTTGAATGTTTATAAAAAGAAATTGTGACTATATGTTTTTAATATTTTGCAATTGCCATTGTAACAATATATTAAGAGCCTTTCATTAAATATTTAAGGTTTTTGACCCAACGAATAAAATTGTATTTAATTTAATTGGTAATCTTAAAATGTCTGTAAACTGCAGCTCAAAATAGTTTGGATATTTTCTGGTGTAATGAAAATGCTAATATAAACATGCAGTAGACATTTAATGTATCTACAATAATTTGTTTTAGAGTTACACCAAAAACCAAAATTGATTTTGTCAAAAACCGATGTCGTTTTTCCTAAATTTTTTTTTTTGGTTTTCCCGACACTTTTGAAACTACTTGGAATAGAATTTTTGACCTGTCAAAGTGCCGACTAGATTCACTTTCCTATCATATATATTGAAGAAAAACTAAGCATTTTTACTATCCTAAAAGTTGATGCCAGACACAAAAAAAAAATTTAAAAAAAAAACACACATCATTGTAGAACCAATACATTCATTGCAGCTCCGCTCAGAATCTAAAATATTCATTTTTTGTGAGCCTACAAATCCCTGTCTGAGGTGTGAACCACTCTTTAAAATGTGAATTTTGGAAAATACTTTTTTAATTCACCCATACATGGTGGTACATTGGTACCATGAAAATTTCTAGTCCGTAATTACACATTGGATGTATGTTAATTATGAATCAGTCGTTCAGGATTTCTACAGACTACTAACGGCGCTAATCGCCGTTGTTAATATTATATGAAATTTCAACTTTTATTAAAATATATTATATTTTTATATTGCAATAGTCATATTGGCTCAAATAGCCCAGCAAAACTTAGCATTATTTTATTTAACCAATACAAATAAAAAACATTAATTTCATGAGCCAATCAAAATCCTTAGAATTTAAAAACAAAGTTTAACGTAAAGTCACATAAATATTTTATGTGCATTTGAAATTCACATTTCGATGATATTGGATATTCAAACATACACATACATAATAACGATTTATCCTCAAACGATTTTTTTTATTTTATTAAAAATGAACGATGATTCATCATAAGTTAGTACAGAATTAGCTCTAATTTCAAAATTATAAAAATATCTAAGATACACATACACAATTTTTTTATAAATATTTGAATTTTAAAGTTCTAATTTTAACGAAATTGGTTATTCAAATGAAAAATAACAATTTACTGTAGTTATTATATATTTTAATTCAAAAAGTATTAATCATAGGGACTTTTCACCATTATGAATATTATTATTTTTATTCAAATCTATTCAAGTCATTTTATAGAATGTTAATATTAAAAGTTTAAGCTGTAAGAATTTAACAAAAATAAATATACAACAACACCGTTCTATAAATATAATAATAAATTAAATAATTATATAAACGTATTATTATTCATATTATGAAATATACTTAGAAATAGAAACTGGAACGGTGACATATCTGTCTCCGATTAGAATGCAATTTTTTTTCGTATGCAATAATTTATTATTGAATTCCGATTCAAAATACTCATTACAGTGGTCTACTCATTGTAAGGCACACTTGAAACCGTCGAGACAGTCAACACCTTATAGGACTTCCAAGGTGTTTTATTTTTAATTGGTTTTAGGGGATTTATTATTGATAGAAGCAAGCTTCTATTTATTTAGATTTTTGAATCATCATTAAAATAGTTTATACAAAAAATCTAATATGAATAAATCTCATATTAAAAATGTATTTTCAAATCAGGTATTATGACAGATGTCGTTATATCATTAATCTAATAACCAAATAAAAAATCATGGATTCTTTTTATTCCATTTAGAAGTGTGATAGCAGAATTTTTTTTTTCGAAAAATTACCATACTTTTTTTGCTGAAAATTATTCAAAAAATGACTTTCAGTTTTATGATAAATTTGATGTATTTAAATTTTGAACCAAAATTAAAACCGGTAAGTAGTTTTTAATTTATTTAACTTTGTGTACTGAGAATAATAGGTCCTTGATATTAGGTTCGGAAGATATGGTGCAGGCTATAATGATTCGAAAATGATAGTAGGTTCCTAAGTAATATTGATCCATCCACATTTTGTAATTTGTAAAATTTGCCGTGTAAAATAAAAAAATAGATTCAATAAAACATCTACCTATTTAACATTTTTGTAAAAGAACTATTATCCTTAGTACTTAATACTTATATACATTTTAATTAGCAGAAACTAGCAGTTATAAAAATTGATTCTCATTCGAAAAAAAGTCGGTATCGCCAATAAAATCGGTGTATCTAAAATATCGACGTATATAAATCGAAATAATGCAATCCTTAAGCATACTTAAAAACTCAAATAATCAGAATCTGAATAAGTTAATAATTAAAGGAAAAATGGATGGAGTATGCTTGGTGATAGTGAATCATCATGTATTCATACTTATTTTTTAAAAGTACACCGTTGAATAAATAACATAATTTTTACAACTTAAATTCCACAGTCAAGAATAAACCTAATATAAAATATCAAAAATCCAATTCTACCTTTTATTTTAATTTGAAAAAAAGCTTGTGCAGAAGTAAAATACTGATTCCATTATCTTTATTATTTTTATTAGTTAAATTTAGCGATTATGTATTCTTTAGTGATACAGATAAGATAAAAGCATAATTGTCTACTTCTACAAATGAAAAACTATACTTGTATATTTTAATTGCATCGTTAACAACTTTTCGTCATCCTCGAGAATGCTATAAAATATAAACGATCAAATATTATTTTTAAGTGGGAACAGTTATTTAATAGTATTACCGTGAAGTTTCCAATTTACACTAAATCATTATACTTGTCACCTAGACATAATAATATCTACATCATATTTTAATTTAGTAGGTATAGGTACTATTGCATACAAAATATTATATACAGGTTAACAGATTATTTTAATTTACATAAATATTGAACGAAGACAGTAAAAACTACCAACATACTATAACATGATGATATTCAAGACTTTTGGTACCTACTTATCAACGACCTACCTGGCCACCTACATATTTATACTTGCTAATCCAAGAGTTAAGTCCTGTATAATATCTGTTTCTATTAAGTATTTTATAAAAATTAAATTTTAATACAAATTATATATTTATAATTCATAATTCTTTATTTTTAAATTATCTAGTTGTATTTCAGTAACAATTAACGGTATAATAGATTTTCTAATCATATATGGATAATTTAACTATACTAAGTTCTATAAATGTTTTCAATTTTATTTGTTTCTTTAGGAACATATAAAATATTAACTACCTTGACTTATTATGAATTATGGCTATTGGTACTATTACTATTGTATATATTATAATAATAAATATTTTATACTTTTATAGAAAGGAATATTTTCCTTTTAATATTTAAATTTATGTAAGTTATATATAATTATTTATTAAGTATTTTATGAAAGGTATGTTCTAACATTCAAGTATAACTGTATTTGTTAATGACTTTGTACTAAATAAATAATAATTTTAACTAAAGCTGAAAATCAACCAGGCTAATAATCTGTAGTAATTTGAATATGATGTATCTATATTAAGTCAACCAATAATTTTAACCCATTGATATCAATAAGGATCGGGACTTCTTGCATTTGCATATTTTTTTATAGTGTTCGTAGGTTATTGTAGGTAGGTAACTAAGTTATAAATTTGTTGTATGAAATGGCAAAATTAAATACAATGTTTTAATTTGCTTATTTTGTTATATTTTAGGAAAAGTGCATATTCGAGCAATGTTTAGCATATTTGTACATATTTAGTATTTTTTTTATTTTTATGTACGTAAAATTGTCGAAAAAAATCGTATTTGGATAACATTCAAAAATATTTCTTAAAAATACCCTTGGTTAAGTATAGCATAGGCTCAAATAGCATTTGATATTTAGGGAGGCTGAAGCCCTACTATAAAAAAAAAATTACTAAAAGAGGAAAAAGAGGAAAAGGGGATAACTGCCCTACTGGCTGTTGTGCATCCGTGTAGAGGATACCTCACAAATTGTAAATTAAAATACTTACAGATTGCCTTCTAAGATGACTATTTATGTAATAAATGAATTTATTATAAAAACTATTAATATAGGTAATCTTATAATACATTATTTCAATTTTAACAAATGTTCAAACACTCGATCTTTCACACGCGAAACATGTGTAAGTGTGTAACATATTATTTAAACCATTCATTCAGTTGACATTCAAACATATGATTTTCAAACAGATAATATTTGAACTGGTAACCTGTCTCATTTCATACCGACACGTTGCGCTAAGCAAGCTGTCATCTACAATAGCGGTTCCCAAGCTTTTAGAGGACCACGGCACCCTTAGGAAAAAGTTTCATGTTTCGTAGAACCCCAATGTCTTTAAAACGAATATTTTATAGCATTATGATACTGGTAACTATTATTTAGGTAAACTTTTTTTCTTAGCATAATATAAAATAATTGTTTCAATATTTACATATACCTGGCGGAACCCTTGAGATTGTCCGCCGAACACACTTTGGGAATCGCTGGTCTACAAAATTACAGGCTGAAGCTTGTCCTAATAGATGGACTCCAACATAGTCATCCCCACGACTTTTTAAATTAGTCCATTCTACCTCATTTAGTAGGTATTGAAAAAAATCAATCAAAAACTTTTTTTAAAATCCTTTTATAATGATAATCTGTAAATTTTAAAATTGAATGATTTAACTATGTAGTATAGATAATAATTTAATGCTATCTGGTGAATAAACGATAAAAATTGTAAATTTACATACCTAAGTAGTAAGAATAGTTGATCTTCGGAATACTTTTGAAAATACTTTTCCTAAAAGTATTTTATGCAGTATTCAGAATACCTTCGAAAGTATTCCAAATACTATATTCGGAATACTTTAATAGTATAACAATATATTTTTTTTATGATTTTGGTTATACCATTTAAAACGAAAAATAGAAAACATATAATTTGTGTTGGAAATTTGTAGGTAATTGATAACATCTATCAATATTTAATATCATACATTCATACAATAATAAGATTTTATGCTTTGATAATATAATTAATATTATTCATAGACGATAATAATTGCAGATAATTATTAATAAATATTATAATATAATATTGTAAATCATAAATAGTCATAGTTAGGTAGGTACCTATATTATAATTTTAATTTACAAACAGTATATTATATATTTAAACATTGGCTATAGTTTCCCAAAAGCAATTATTATTTTATTAATATCTATAACAAAAAATATTTTAAAAGTATTTGGAATATTTTTTATAGTATTCTAAATACTTTATTCAGAATACTATTTTTATAATGTATTCGAATACATATTCGGAATACTATTTTTCATGAGTATTCGAGTATTTATTTCAAATACTTTTAAACAGTATTTTACTCACGACTGTTTAATGGTTGAACCTATTTTAAAAACCACCTTATTTATTAGCAACAAGTAGGTACTTATTTGTTAAACCCGTTTATATTTAGGTCATACCATAATAATGAAATAAAAGTAAAAATATCGAGCGTACCATCAACTTTACTCAGAACAATGTAGATGTGTAGATTACTCGATAAATATACATATATCATCCATTTATACAATATATATATTATATATGTATTACGTATTTACGTGTATCAGTCATCACTCATCGTTGAACAATAAATGGACTGAAGTATCTAAATCTTGAATGATTTTAAGAGTAGAATTCACCCATCAATGAAATAATTATAACTATTTATTAAAAAATATATTATTTTAACCAACTAAACTAATTCTTTTTTTTGTATGAAAATTAAATTAAAATGTTTTGTGATAAAGAAACATATTTTTTTCGCTCGATAACATAAGAAAATTTCACACATAATGACATAAACCTATTTTACACCTGTCGACTGTCGTATACTCGTATAAATATTATATAAAATATAGTACCTAGGTTTTTATCTTATAATTATAACTCGGACTTTTATATACTCGTAGGTAATTAAAAGTTTCGAAATATGCAGCGGCAGCAATGTCAATGTTCAGGAGTGGAATGCCGCACTGGCCTACTGTGTCCTTGTACTTATAAATTATATGTGGGCACGGGACTCTTTATTAATAAGCGCTAAAGGGCCATAATTATTAAGGGATTACACATCTTAAATCTTTATTATTTTAAACTGTAATTTCCGAATTTGGTAATAGAATACTATAAATCGATACTCGATATTGATAATACATCACATTATTTGTGAAATGTATTTACAGTTGGCAATTGGCATTATGAATTATGTCATACTATTATAGTTGATAATATTATAAATTGTTGCATGACGAGAACAATTTTATTCGACCGTGCAATGTTCTTATCAAAAACTTCAAAATTGCTAGAACTTTCAGCGTTACTTTTAGTGTTTTCTAGTCCGCGTGACTACCTACTTATAACGTTCGTTGCTAGAACCATGATTTAAGTATATATAATGTATTAATGCCTAATGGTATCGTAATTTACCAATTAATAATTATCAAATTACTATTACTACTATTACTTTTACCTATTCCTATCACATATCAATCATCATTACCTAGCGATTTTAACCCAAATATTGGCATTCATATTATACCTTTAATTCTCCTATAATAAATTTGCAAATTTATGAAAACAGGTACTGTTTTAAGTTTAAACGTAAAAAAGATTGAATACAGAACTCATTTATAAATAAGAACTATCGATATCTATTAATTTATTACTTTCCACGGACCATCATGGCCGTGTGTGACCAAAATACTAATCTTCCCTCTGAATTTTCCTGACTGTGGGGCCTTCTATAATATTGTAGGTCAGTAGGATTTTACAGGCCTAGTCCATACCTGCCTATGTTATTTTAATTAATAATAAATAAATAACATTTTTTTTTTGTTCGATATACATGCAATAAAAAATACAAATTGAAATTTTTAAATCCTCTTGTAGTATAGGTATAACTTGTAAAAATCGAAAGTATACAAATCCAAAAAATAATCTTTGGGAAAATAATGCGAGTGCGTGATAAATGATAATGATATATAATTTACAAGTCCGTGGTCAATAAGTATAGGTAATAGGTACATCCGATCTAGGTATACTTATAATATAATATGACTTAATGCGAAACAACACGTGCGACGACGAAAAGGGATAACGTGGACCAACCTGTGAGTGTTGCACGCGCTATCGCTGTTGGTGTTGTACGACGTGGAAGTAGCGGCGCTACCGGTGGACGGACTCCTGGGTAGCGTTCTCGGTGTGTTTGGGTTGGTGCTTCCGCTGCGGCCGTAATGGTGGACAATGGCCGAGCCACCAGACGACGAAGAAGCGGTGATCGCGGAACCCGCGGACGAAGGGAATTTAAACACTGCACTGGACGACGGGGTTGTGGGGCTACGGCGCGGTGGCCCGTCTGTCGGCGTGGTCACGCTCAGCGACGGGCTCCTCGGTGGTGTGTAGTACGACGTGGACGACGAACCGCCGCCCGGTGGCGTCTTGTGATGCATGTTGTGGTGCGCGTCCGGAAACGAGTTGACGTGTCCCAGGTCCCGGCGGACGACGGGCCGCGGCTTGTTGGCCGCCTTGGCACTGGACGAACGCCTGCATGGCTGATGGTGGTACGCGACCGCTGGCGGTTGCTGTGCAACCGACTGCTTGAAGTTATTGTTATTGCTGTTGGCGTTGTTGTTATTGTTATGGTTGATGCCGGATGACATGGAACTAGACCCGCCGACCGTACTACCCACAGCCGCCGCGACAGGGACGGCACCGCTGTTGGACACGTTAATGGACGACTTGGACCGGGGCGAGCACAGCGCAAAGTACGGCTGAGACCGTTCGGAAAACGACGTTTCGGACGATCCGATCTCGCTGGCTGAATCGGAACTCCGGAACGTCCTCATGGAACTGCTGTGAGATGACATGGTTGCGTGTACGATTTGACCGCCGCTCCTGCTTCTGTCTATGTCGCCGTTTCTGTCACTACTGCTGCCGATGCGGTGACGGCAACAGGTGGACGCCGCGAAGTCACAACGTGAGGTCTGCGAACGCCGGCTGCACCGCCGCCGTCGCGCTCGCTGCCGATTGGTCGCGGAGACGGCGCGCGGTGCAGCGCGTCACTACTTGTACGATATTATCCCCCCGAAACGGACGTAAATTTTCAGAAACTTATTTTTACGAGTAATACTATTTTTTTTAGATACGACAGTATGTGACACTGAAAAACGAATGTGCCAACGACAATATATTATATTTTAAAATGTGCAAGCACAGGATAAAGATGATATCTTTAAAATAATGACAATAGAATGCAAAAAATAATAGTTATTGTAAGTTAAATTATCATATTAACGTTTAGTCGCGTGTATCGAGGGCAGCGCGCAGCAACACGTGTCCCGGTCGCCCCGCAGCTTTCGCGGATGGAGCCGTTCGGTACACTGAACTGAACGCCGCTACGCTAAGGGTCTACGCGACTTATAACTGAATCGCGGTCTCGGCGGTGGCGGCGTACCGTTTGTGTGAGCTGCACTACAAGTTGGGACGACAAACTCGTTCGTGGAACATCTAACGCCATCTAGTGGTGGTTTACTAGTATTCATATGATGCGACCAGAATTTAGAAAATATTACTCTTTTCTACATCGAAGTTGCGGCAGTAAGGCCGGTAACACTCAAATGTGGGTATACGGGATGATCCATTTATAGTAAGACACTCATCATAAGCGTCATAAATGTTTAAAGGATCAACGTCCTGTGTCTACATCTTGAGCAATGAGCAGCACACTGGACATCACTACACCAGCCGCCGCTATACAACTCATATTATATCGGTATTATATGGTTAGAACGGTCAATATTCAATCTTCGCCATCACCCCATTCGTTCGATTTATCGTTTTGTTTTTATCATAATATAATATGGTTTTCTAAAAATTTAAATGATGTCATATTATATTAATTAATAACTGAAGTGAATAGAATCACCTTACTACTAGGTAAATTCCTAATTAGATAGTTGTTCCGAACAACTTTTTCGTAAGATGAGTTTTATAAAAATGTATTACATTTTATTAATACATATTATTATATACGGTAATTATTAAGCAATGGGTAATAATGAATATTACTTCTTTAATTTTTAATAAACAGAAAAATTCAAATCGACGTTTGCTTTTACACTTGTTATATTATTTTTGTAGTTCGTTGGTGTAAAAGAAAAATCGAAATGTTTTAAATATGAGTATACCTTTATTATGTTACTTTAATATTATAATATCTGCCATATTTTAATAAATTCAACAATCTGTTAATCGTGAAAAGCACTAGTTACCTACGTCCAGCCGAACTCGTAATAAGAACCCTTTTTTTAAAAAAATTAATATATTCCTTTTTCATCTAAACTTTTCAACCACTGAATAATGTATTTATAAATAATGTGGCCGTCTGGGCAGAACATTATGTTTATCGCCACACAAAGCACTGTGGTTTATTATTATTATTTTACTGTATTACAGACTACAGTATCGGACTAGCGCGAAAAAGATCCTGTTATAGATTTTTCTGTGGTTCTAGAACTAAACAAGATGTACCTATATTATATCAATATATTCATAAATACTATTTATTTACTATGAACAATTTAAATGTTATAAAAAAACTGTTATATGAGAATAATTTTCAGAATTTTTTAAATATGCATATATATTTTAATTAAAACTATTATAAATTATAATATTATATAATTGTATACTCTTTATGTGGTCTATATTATCTAATATTACACTTATATATATTTAAATCTTACATAGATGCCTACAGAAAACAGTATCATAATATTTAAATTTTAAATTGTCATTCTTTTTTAGTACAAAATTTGTAATGTAATTTGTAATAAATATTTGATATATCTACTTACAGAAAAGTTGATAACGAAAATCGAAACTGTATTTTAAAATTTGAAATTTGAAGACTTTCATCTCATTTACCTGTATATTATCATATAATTTAGTAGGAATAAAGCTACGAATAGATTTTTTTTTTCAAATTTACAATCTGTACATAAATATAACAATACTGGATGGTTAGAGGATGAATAAGAAACAAGATCTAACTGCAAGGTAATTATTATGTATTAGTAATACACTATAATACCTATAATAGATACTAATATTATATTATTATATTATGTAATACGTCTATATATTAATATATAGCAATAGCTGTATAGGTATATCGTATTATATATTATGATATGTATACCTACGGTATAATATGATTTATATTTTATGTTAAACAAAAACGCTACCTATGAATTAGGACCGAAGCTTGCTTGGGAATATATTACGATTTACGGCACGCCAGCTGTGGATTTACTATTTTAATATTATACTCATTGGTTTGATATTATACGTAATGTATGGAATATAGGTATACCTACACTGTAATACATAGCATATAGCGCTATAGCTAGCTAAGCAACTCATTAATTAAACGATATATTATAAATATATTATCAAAGTGTTAACAAATTATAGGTAGGTAATAGGTATACAAATTTAGAAATATTGAGATTAGGTGCTATATTGCTACAAATGCGATTTGCCACGGAATCATCAAACTTGCTCCTTAAAAGTATAAAATTATCAAAGATATATGACTGGAATACCTAGTTAATAATATTGATAAAATATATATAATATACATTTTGTATTCAAGTGGATGGTACCGAAGATTTGTTGTTTCTACGCAAACAATATATAGGTACCTACAGAAATAAAGTAGTATATTCTATTTTCAATGTATACCGATCGATCTGGTTATGTACCAGAATACAGTTTATTGTTTAAGAACCTACAACCTACGACGAAAGGTGCAAAGGAACAAAAAAAAAAAAAGGTAGATAAGTATAAGTACCGTTCGCTACTGTACGGTAAATAAGTGTCTAATCTCTAGAGCGGTCATTGTAATCGTAAAGAAATGTGTTAAATTTTAATTCAATGATATAAAATCATTAAATACGAAAATCGATTCGGAGCGAAGACGGCCAGCTTATATTACAGTAGTACAGTAAGTATATCTTATGATGTCATATTGCTATTAAAGTAATTAATTATACAATTGTTAAACATTATAATTATAAATACAGTAGATTGAATTTGCATTTGAAACTATCATTATGTGTACAAAATATAATAATACCTATACTTTGAAGGTTCAAGTGAATAATATTTTTTTAAATATTAAAACGAAATAACTAAAATTGTTATTCGTCGTTTAAATATATTATAATTTCATCTAAATTTAAACTTAAAATATCTATAAAAAATGTCTATAATATATTTTTGGATATTTTGGTTATAGTCTGAATCACTTATGCAGAAATCTTGTTTAATACTTAATACTTAGACGTGTAACTCAAAATTAAACCTGTACAATAATATACTACCTATATAGTCACAAGCCGCATAAATTAATTTTCCACAAGTGTGTCGACGTGTTTATTAAAAATATTTAATAATATAAGTATATAACATTATCAAATAAAAACCAATTAAATAAATAACATACCAAAACGTTTATTTATATAACTTTTTTTTCAACTATAGCGATCGAGCGGCTGCAGTGGTTGCATCCCGGTTCGGTGATACCTGATTGAGCGGGGTCTATCGGTTTTTGATAGGTATAGGTAAAAGGGAAAAAAATAAGCGTCGGACGAATCGTTTTGTCCGTATTCACATTGAGCGGCGCGGCACTTGGGTATAACGAACCGAAGGTTGGGTCATGGGTCAATTTTAAGTTTTGGAGTATAGATAAATCTATATAATATGTAATATATAATATATTATATAAATTAACTAATGTTTTTTCTGATAGTCTGCTGTATCTTTGTTAATTGTTCTCTAGCTGTTGACTAAGAAACTACTTTTATTATTATTGTACTATTTTCAATAATAGTAATATCTCTTGCTAGGATTTATATGCATTTGCATATTTTTTTAAGTGTTTTTTATAAGTGTTAACACTCGCCATCTCACCCTAAGGCTACACTTCTCACAAAGCGTATGGCTGAAGCTTATAGAATCAAAAAATACTCTACCGACTTTGACGATTCAAGGAAGGTATACCTTGAGTACACTCAAGGTTTAGATACTAAATTTAACGTTGGCCCAGCTTCAGTTCAATGTATAAAAATCAAACTTGGACTAGTAATTTATGAGGTATGATTCTTTAAAGTTTAGATTGGCGGAATAAAGTAATACCTATAACATCTAAGGGTACTCAATACACATACCCCGAAAAATGTTAGTCCAATACTCCGCTCTTCAAAACTTTAAATAGGTACTTATGTAAGTTATAACTAATAAACTACTTGTCCGCTATCTATAAATTTGAAATTTATAGATCGGAATACTTCAAATAATATTCTGCAGCTTTGGGATAAGAAATCAAAACTATATGTTATCATTTAAAAGAGCAAAAAAGTTGAAAAATTATAACGATAAAAAATATATTAAAATATATAATTATTTTCCAAAAAAAGGTGGACAAGTGTGTACCATTCTGCTGTACAGTAGTTGTTGAGCATGTCGTTGTAGTGGATGTGTTTTATTTGAATTCAATGATAAATCCTTGTATACAAAGGACGATTCAGAGTAGTCAGTGGAGACGGTGTGTCATAAACTCATAAATAATCAAATTTAATAGTTAACAACATTTTTTTATAAAAATCTTAAATATTTCATGGATATAAATTGCGTGATTTTCCAGTGAACTTTTTTTTTTTGACAGAAAAACTTGCTGGGAACCTTCTATTAAAATTTCTTATGTTAACTATAAAAAGAAAAAACTTCTATGAATTAAATTGAAAATAATTGACACCATTTGAAAAAATGATGATGGCTATAAAAAGCTAAAAAAAATTCAAAATAACTTGAATATTTTACCATGTTTGGAAATAAGTACTAATATAAATATTAGATGAACACTTCAAAAGTCTATGGTTTTTCATTTTAGAAATACAACAAAATATCAAAAATCGATTAATGGGAATTCAACAATTTACCGCCGACTATCAAATATCGTAAATATTATAAGGTCAAAAGCTCTTAAAAAATAAATGTACTGTTTAACGTCAACTTTTTTCTTTGTTATAGGTAGAAAGCCTTATGAAAAATCTTCTATTAAAATGTGTAATCTTAGCTATCAAAAGAAAAACTTTTATGAATTTCTAACATATAGATTTATTTTGAATGCAGCCTGCGACACTTTGACAAATATAATTAAAAGATTAATATTTAAAAGTTATAAAATAGGTATGTATTATTTTATTTTATTTTATTTTATTTGTAGTACCAAATACCAATGGGTCATGACTAAGGATAGCACACCCACACCAAAAGCAACCACTAACCACTACTGATTCACTCCTTATACTTTACAATATTCGTGATGTATTACAACTTTTATTTTTATAGTATAGAAAACGGTGTATAGTGTACTACGAAGGTTCTGCTGCAACATGCAGTAGTGTAATCAGAAGCCTGTTGCCGAGTGTTGCCTACTCGCTTGTGTCCTGAGGTAATGTTCTCTGTGATATTATAGATTTTTCTCATTTCAGACCAAGACTGAACCTAACCGGTGCTGCCGCGGTCGAGAAACCACACGGTGCTGTTGATTGTTCCATGGCCGAACGCGCGTTCGTATATCGAACGTCCTTGTCTGACGGTGGTAATCACGTTTTGCTTGGTTTTCTCTCCCGGCGCTCCCTTCCACCCCCCGCCAACCGTAAACATCCAACGCGGACAGAGCGCAACGCGCGCCGCTGTCGGTGCGACAGAGACGACTACTACACGTATTGTATTGTCGTTCCTCCTGCGCCTGCCCGCCACCCGCCCACCCATTTCATCGCCGACGGACGCCGTTCGCTATTCGTACACACAAGTACACAACATTGAACATACGTGCGACCACCGAACAGGCTATACTTCTATAGTCTATAACCACACGGCGGTTTGTTGTTTGCGCGGTCCGAGCGTGTCTCGTTAGCTTAGGCGTACAACAAATTCATCGTCTTCGTGCGTATTAAACAAACACTTGTTTTCTATCTCTCTCGCCGTCCGCACGCATTGCGTACGTTGCTCGCACCACCGACCTACCCCGGACACGCGCGCGCCAACGGCCCAAGCACTACTTCAGCGGGAAGCATCCATTTCGTCAGCGATAATATTCTTCATGTTTCACAATGAGTGATTATTCAGCGGTGAATCCGCCAACGGAAAAGAATCAGAGTCAAGCGTTCGCGGCGGCTTTACAACGCGCTAAAGAGGTACGTTGTGCACGCGGGAGACGGCCTTGCCCGCCCGCGTAAAAACCGCGCCGGCTGGTCCGAGACGGTCTTCGTCGCGGTCGCTTCACGCACCCGGTGATTCTCGCTTCGGCGGTAATCGTCGTTCGCCGCGTCGTCACTAGCGTGCCGGCGATTGTTTCTCGGTTATTGTTGTTGTTATTATTATTATTATTGCCTAATATCTATTAACCTATGTCTGCGTGCCGCCAAACGTTGGTCCGCACCTGTGCTCACATCGTACGTGGTTGAATTCCACTCGTTGACACAACGCGTGTTTGTCCGCCGCGCGTTGTGGTTTCCGACCATGTATTTTTTTTCGGGAACACTACCCACCTTCCACCCAACCTACCCGCACGCCCACCCGTCCGACGGTTTTCTGTACTGAGAGGGAAAAATAAAAAATTAATTTAATTTTTTTTTTTTTAAAGTTACGGATTCTTTATGCACGGTCTGCATAGCTTTTAGTCTCGCGTACGACTCTACAATCGCACAGTTGACCATGACGATATCAGCAGACGTCCATTCGGTTTCGTCGACAGTTGTTTCAATTTTTTACTTTTGAACGTCAATTAATTCCAGTTGTCTATCTTTTTTTTCTTCTAAACCTCTAGCAAAGTGTTGTTAATTGTTATAATGTCGTTGGCGCCTTCAGATCAAGAAAATGTTGAAAACGTAACTTTTGATTGGATTGTTTAATATTAAGGACTAAAATTCTGTTATTTTAATACAAATGTCTGGGCTTAGTCAGTAATCATCTATAATCATTTATTCTTTTTTATAATCTATAATGACTAATTCATTATAAACCACGCATTTTCTGTATATGTAATTTTTAGCTATCAATTGTTGATTCAAAATTATTATCAATTAAATGTATATAAGACTTCATTTTTATCTCGTATTGTGTATATTGAATGAGGTCAAAAGCTCATAGTAAAATTCAATTTTGTTTGTGTATTATTAAAAATTAGTTAATTCAATATAAGCAATCATTTTAATTATACTATAAATGATAATTGTACCTACTTACCCGTATTCACTAGGTACCAATATATTTTTAATAAATTAATATTTTGATTTCAGAACTTAAAAAGACTTCTCTATTATGCCTATTCTATATTTTTATTTTAAAATATTAAACAATGATTAATAAACTAAGTGGTATTGTACAACATGCTCCTATTATAAATATTGGTATACTTATTGTTAAATTATGTTTTTTATTATGCATTGTCTACATTTTAAATTGTAATTGCTATCAATGGTTTGCTATTTCCAACAAACAATTCATGTTCATAAATACTCTTATTCAAATTTGCTTATTGTTCCTACAAACAGATAGTAAATAATATCTTAAAGAAAAAAATATTTAACTAATGGTAGGAAAATACCTTGGTAGGTACCTACTTTTGAGATTTTATGGTTTAAATTAGTAAAAATTCATTAAATATAAATAGGTGCATACCTAGGAACTTTGTAAATATTTTTCATAAATATAATATAAACTTTGTTTCAGTACCTTTTTTTCTAAGAATAAATTTGAAGCATTATGGTTGGATATACTGGATGTTATAAGACCCCTCCACAATTATCTATGTTGTGTATGTTTTTCCAAATTCTTTAGGTCTACTTATCTAGCTGTTCAGTGACATCGTCTTTTACTTTATTCTTCCCTTAATTGCTGGTCTGCTCCAACTATTTGTTACTTTTATTATCTGTGTTTTATCTACACATTGCATAATCCCGCCATTTAATTCTTTAGCTTTTTGCAACATTTGTAATCGCGACACTTAATCTTATTTTTCATTAAAATAATAAACATTCATTTTAGACATTATCAATTCTAAGTTTATAAATTAAATCTAATAATATTTTCATAATTATAATAATAAAAAATTGCTTATATTTATATATTTAGATAGCAGCTAAAATCCAACCATCTTCCAAAGCTAGTTCAACAACAGGATCTATATCACCAGAAACACATAAAAGACCTTCAGAAGACTACGGTAACTCTTCAGGTATTTTATTTATATAAGCAAACAATATACTAATATTAAATTGAATGTATACCTAGAAAACATAAGTATTGAATTGTATATTTATTTATATATTTAGAGCCTGACAGAAAAAGGTTAGCAACATCTCCGGTGGCTTTAGCCGCCGCGCAAGCAGCAGCCGTGGCCGCCAGAGTGGCAGCAGCAGCAGCAGCCGGTATCCAAGGCATCGGTGGGCCTGGATCACAATTTGGAAACGTCATTAACGAAGAGATAAAAGTACCTGATAAAATGGTTGGACTCAGTAAGTATAAAATATTCATGTTTTTAATTTATAATAAGTAGCAAATTTGATGTACTATGTGCGTTAACCCTTTGCAAAGTTATAGGCCGCGGTGGAGGACAAATTAGTCGACTGCAGGCTGAAACTGGGTGTAAAATTCAAATGGCGCCAGATAGCCCTGGCTTATTAGAGCGATCCTGTACACTTACAGGAAATGCTCAAAGCATAACGTATGTGTTCAATTATAATTATTTATTTTCTTTCTTAAAACTTACAGATATTCATAAATTCAAATCTAGGTTAGCTAAAGAGCTCATACAAAACATTGTTCAGAATAAAGTATCTGTTGAAGGAACAGGTGGTGCAAAAATTGAAGGACTTAATATATCGTCTCCACCTTCCCAACCAGCTTTTACTCAAGTAAAGAAACAATTGAATAATATTTCAAATGAACCTTTCTCTATTAAAAAAGTATTCACTTAATATAGGCCCAAATAATGATACCTGGAGCCAAGGTAGGACTTATTATTGGAAAGGGAGGCGAAACCATTAAAATGTTACAAGAAAGTTCAGGAGCAAAAATGATAGTTATCCAAGATGGTCCTAATAGTCAAGAAAATGAAAAACCTTTAAGGATATCTGGTGAAACGGCCAAAGTTGAGGTAAATTAAATTTGTAACACATTATTTTAAAAATCAATTCTCAATTTTCTCAATTTATTTTTAGCATGCAAAGAAGTTGGTGTATGATATGCTAGGAGGCGGTGATAAAGATGGATCGGTAAATATATTTTTTCATTAATATACAATTATCATAAAGTTGATAACTTGATCTTAAAACGGTTTACAAAACAAATAATAGAAATCTAAAATTAGTTTTTGATGTACTAAACAAATATTTTATGTATAATAATGAATAAATCTTTATTTAAAGACTTATTCTCATTATTTGAACCATAATATCAAGAAGAAACCTTAAAAATTATAATATTTTATCTTTTGGTCTATGTTTAGTTTTTAATGGGATGTTTAGAATATAAATATCATACAATTATATTTTAAATAGTAACTACTAAATATAACTGGGGTCTATTGTTACATTGATTTTTTTTTATTAACTTATAATTAAGTAAGATTTTAATTAAAAAAAATCTTTTGTTAAACAATACTTAATGCAATAAGAATAAGAATTAAAATAATTAAAACAAAACATTATTTTATATTGTTTATAATATGAAACTCCTATATATATTGTTTTTTTTTCTATCGTTATTTTCCTTTGAGTAAAAGTCATAATTTGTTTTAATTAGAAAACAAATCATTCATTTTATAATCATACCTGTGATTTATAAATTCATACCAATTTTTATTTTTTTAATCATTCTAGTCCAATTTTGATCAGAACGGGTCAAATTGGAATGGTTCAAATAGTGGTGATTACAGTATGCATTCTGGTTATGGTGGCAAAGTTGAGGTAACTATTAAATTTAGATTATTCAATTATGCTATTTATATCTAATAAAATATTTTTATCAGTAGCTTAATTTTCTAATAATATTTTGCATTTATTCAACTATTTATTTCAACAAGAAAAAAAAACATCCATAATTGTATTATGTTTAAAATTGGGATTAGAGGATTAGTTCTATTAAAATATATAACAACTAATAGTTTGCAACACTTCACTACTAGAAAAAATGCTTATTTCTAATTTAGTAGTATTAATTTATTATACATCTTACATCAGATATTAACATACCTGACAAATACACAATGTCACAATGATTTTTATGTATACATTTATTTAGTATTCACATGTTATTATAATGTTTAGGTTGGTGTACCAAAACAAGTTGTAGGATTAGTTATTGGAAAAGGTGGTGATATGATTAAAAAAATCCAAGCTGATACTGGTGCCAAAGTCCAGTTTATAAACCTCAATGAAGATACACCTGATGATAGAAGATGTTTGATTACTGGTAATCCAGATCAGGTGGCTGAAGCTAAACAAAGAATAGAATCATTAGTCGATAGCGCTTTGGTAAAAATTTATATAATATACATCTAATAAACATAACTTTTTTAAATGTTGAATATGAGTTACCAAAATATATAATTTAAATTTATTAGAACCGTAGTGGAAATCGACAGAGTAGTGGTGGTGGCGGTAATTTTAATAGAAATCAAAGTTGGGGTAATAGTGGTCAAACACAACCATTAAATGAAACAACATTTACCGTGCCATCAGCTAAATGTGGAGTTATTATTGGAAAAGGTATATTTTAGATTTGACTCCTGCAAATTGTTTACTTCAATTTTTTGTTATTTTTTAATCTTAGGTGGTGAAACAATTAAACAAATTAATATGCAAACTGGTGCACATTGTGAAATTGATAGACGGCACAATAATACGGGTTCTGAAAAAACATTTGTTATACGTGGGACTACAGAGCAAATCGAAAATGCTAAACGCATGATAAATGAAAAATTAGGTTTTGTACGTACATTTTTTAATATATTTTTTATTAAATACATTTGTTTTTACTCATATTTTATTAGCAGGATCCTAATGGTGGTTCTCAGAATTATAGTAATATGAACCAGCAGCAGCAGCAGCCACAACCACCATATGGTTCTCAAATGGGTTGGGGTGGACAAGATGGGCAAATGAATGCGTATGGCCAAGGTTGGAATCCAAGCATGCAACAACAGCAACAGCCACAACAACCAACTGACCAGAGTAAACATATTTTACAAATCAAAAATAATAAACTCAATAATCTTCTACTTGAATTAAAAAAAAAAAAAAACTATTCAAAGTTATAATGTTTTTAATTTTTATAATGGTACAATAGGTGTGTTTTGCCAATATAACTTGACACTGTTGCTATATCACTACAACAATTGATAGTTTTATAACAATATCGTCAAAATAGTTAGCTTTTTAGAGTAATAAAGAGATTACTCAAAACATACCTATTTTCTACTTTAAAATATTTGTGTATAAAAATGGGAATATGTTTAATTGTAACAAATATTTCATTTATGTTATTGTAGATAATGCAAATCCTATGTCTAATGCTAATGGTGCCCAAGGGGGCTCAGACTTTAGTGCTCAGTGGATACAGTACTATAGATCTATGGGAATGCACAGAGAAGCTGAATTCATTGAACAGCAAGCCAAACAAATGAAGGTACACATTACTTATTAACCTTTTGGTAATTTGTGTTATAATATTGATTGTTTGTTTTTTTATACATATATTTCTATTAGTTTATAAAATATTCTATTAGTTAAAATATTTCACACAAAATCATATTTTACCGTCTTAATAATTTTTAAGTAAACTTAATAGATTATTTTAAGCCTATAATCATTAATATATTGCTATATTCAACTAAAATGCAAGATTTGCTTAAAACCAGACATCATTAATTTAAACTTCTTATAAAAATAATAAACCACTTCTGTAGTAAAGATATGTGTAACAAGTAGGTTCTGAATCTATTCAGTATTTTTTTATTATTCCAGATATAATCATCTGCTGTTCCCATTTTTTATATGGTAGTTAAACCACAATCTCATTCTTAGGATTCAGTAAAACTTCAATTTTATTAATGAAGGGAAAATAATATTTAAGATATTAATTTTTGTGGTGGTAATTCAATGTCTCTAAATATGTTACTAATGAATTTTTATAATATTTTACTGACAAAGTATTAAAAATTTACAATCTACTTAAATATCTATAGACATCTTTCAGAATGATTAACTGTCATCACCTTGCCTGTTACATTCTTTTTATTGGATGAGCCAAGACCTAATTTTTTCAGTTTAATCAGATGAATGGAACTAGTGCTGTACCAAATCCTGCCAGTGTCCAACCTCAACCTCATGCAATTCCTCCAAATGGAGCTGCTGGTGTTATGCCAGTCGCTGCAATTTCTGCTAATGGCAGTGGAAGTGGTGCTGGAGGAAGTGCTGGTGGTGCAGGGACTCCTGATTACAGTGCCCAGTGGATAGAGTATTATAGATCAATTGGCAAAAATAAAGAAGCTGATATGGTTGAACAACAAGTTAAAGCAAGAGTAAGTAGACTTAAAATACATATAACTAGGATTGGGGACTTCTTATGTGTTTTACTGTAGTAGTTATTTATTATTCTTGGTAAGATATAAACTTTTTATATAGAATACATAACAAAGTTTGACTATCCATACTTAGGGGAAAAAAATGTTGCATATTATAATATGTTTGCTTTTTACTATTAAAATTAAAACTGTATAATAATAATTATTGTAGCAAATGGGTCTACCAACTCAAACTAATGGTCAACCAAGTGTATCAGAACAATCGCCTCAACAGCAGCAGCAACAACCTAATGCCTCAAGCCCTCAATCAGGACAACCCCAAACATTGAATGATGTATCAATGTATGGTGCACAGTATGGAATGGCTTATGGAGCAGGTGGTTATTATGGAGCACAGAATCCTGGTGCTGCACCTACTGGATATGGTGCTTATCCTGCTGCAGGAAATGCTTACGCAGGTTATCAGCAAGTTCCACAACAAGATCCACCACAACAACAATGAGGTAAGCGAATAATAAAAGCAAAAATATATGCTTCATGTTTTAAAGATAATAATTGCGTTTTTTTTTAATTTAAAAAGCGAACATCGTTTTTTATATACATGAATATTTTGCTTAACATGCCATTTCAGGACTTACGTCAAAAATATACTATTAACTGTGTTATTGCAGAACGTCCAGATACCAGGGATATCCTCGCTATGGTCAGGTCCATTCATATTAAATCAATAAACAAATAGTTTTGTCTTCTCTACGCATTTTTTTTTTTCTATTAGTATATTTAATTATGTTTAATTATGTACTATACTTAATTGTAAAGACATTTTGTAGCGCAAAAAAAAAAAAAAATATGAAAAAAAACCATATTGTTTATTTAATAATTTTGGCGATTGGTATATATATTTAGGTAAAATCGCCATAATATACCTGAAGCTATGATTAAAGTGGTATAATCATGTTAATTTTTATTACAGCGGTATTCATTACTATTCTATAAAATGTGTTTATTAAGTTTTTCTTATCTCCATTTAAACACATAATATGCTATTACATATACATTTTATTACATTGTGAGTTATTTCAAGTAAGAGTGAAATTATGGAAAATTTCAAGTTTGGATTTGTATAGCATAATATTTCATTAGGTTCACGGCATTGATAAAACAATTTTTTCATTTGACAATTTATCAAATTGGCATTTAGGACCTTTCTTATAATATAGTTAAGTAAAATGTTTTATAATTTAAATATTACTTACCAAGTTTTGTCTAGAATTGTATATTAAATGAATAATGAATAGGTGATTTTTGTTAATTTGTATTTTCTTTGATTAAAAAAAAAAATATGAAAGTTACTTAATTTGTATAAAAATATATATATATAATATATATTTATTTAATATACTAAAACTACGCATGTTTTTAGTTATACTTTCGTTGGTTTGTTAGGTTAGATTTTCAATATTTTTTGTTTTTCTTGCACAAAACTTGGTAAAAACTTTTAAAACCACTATAATTTTAATATCTTATATTATAATAAAATTACATATGTTTAACTAAATAATTATTTATCTTAGAAAAAAATACATTTATAAATAATATAACTAAAATTTGTCATGTGTGAAATGTTTGTTTAATTTATTTTTACCTTGTTCACAGCATGTGGCACCAACAATTACAAGGTTTGTACTGAGTTAAGGGTTTTTAATTATACCAATGTCCAAACAAATGAAAATCTATTTTATAATTTTACTGTCATAAATATTTTTGTGTTATTGTCTTGTGGAATTGTGTTTGATTTTATAAATTTCAGTGGGAAATGTCTGGTGTCTTGAACTGAAGCCTGACATTGGGAAAGGTAACTTTCTAGTAATTTTTCGTAAAAAAAAAAAAAAAACTAACATTATTTAATATATACATTTGTTAAATATTATATGTATATTCATATATATATAAATATATATGTACACACTCACTTGTATCCACAATTTATAATAGATGTTTGCTTCCGAAATTTGTTAACATGTCCTTATTAAATAATTATTTATTTATATTTGATATTTTGAAAAATTGTTTCTGACATACTTCTGTTGCTTGTTTCAGATCACGCGACAAATTACGCGCATTTAAACAATATAACTTGCTTTAATAATTTACATGTTGTGCAATTTACTATGTTGTATGTACATATTGTAATATTATTAAAGTGTATTAAACATTTGATTTAAAAAGTTCCAAATATAATGAAAATGAAAAATTTTACATTATTTTTATTTTATGGTACATTAGTGAATTTATTGTAGCTTTTGTTATTAATAGGAACCATTGGACATTGGTATTTGTATTATTGATGATAAAACATTTTTAGTGATCTTGCCTATAAATATTTGGATAAATTTAAATGTTTGTAATTAAATAAAAAAATTTATAAGAATTTAAATCACCTCCTTCTCTTAATAGGCAATATTTTTTTTTTTACTTATCCATTTCAATTTAAGAAGTTTTAGTTTAATGTTGAAAAGTATTAAATATTCTGATTTATAATAGAATATAATTCATTGTTCTGAAAAAAAATGATATCAAATATGTATTTCTATATACGTACTTGACAATGTGACTAGTGATTTTTTTTTATTACATGATAAATATCAAAAGAGAATTTCGTAATAAAATGATTTCCTTTTAAATCCTTCCAGAAAGCTAATTATATTGTAGGAGTATTCTACCTGGTGAGTCAGATGAATAAAATACAATTTTATTAACTTGATATCTACAAATATTCATACTCTTTAATACATTTGTAACATGTCATTTAATTGTATTATTATTAAACATGCATCTTGTATGTTTTATTCAGAAAAATATGTATATTTATTTAAACGGAGAATAGGTTTAATTAAATATGTTCTGCTGATTTTAGAAAAGTTCTGACATTTAATATACTTCTCGTATTTTCATATTTAATACTTAAAATATAAACTAAACATTTTTCAATTATTTAAATAAACAAACCATTTATATTTTGAATAGCTAAAATAAATAATTGATAATTAGAGTAGGTAAGAACCTAAATTTTGCCATTTTAATATTATTTTATCAAATGGTATCAAGTAATTTAAATACTAGTAAATGTATTTTTTTAGCTGCATACACTACAAAAAAGAAAACTTATAGGATAGTTGACTGTAATGATAAATTTGTATGGAATTATAAATTGTGTGAACAAATATTTTTGGTTACACCTTGTGATTATAATAGCTTTAATACTTAAGTTTATAATAAATATGAAATCAATTTTTCTTATCAATAATGAAAAACTCATTTACAACTATTTGTAACTATTTAAAAATCTTGGCCAATATTTTTTCAAGACCAATTTCTTACTTGTAATCTGATAATTTCTACATGATAACTATAAATAGCCAAAAACAATTGTTATCATAATTTTTTATATTATTTATAAATGTTTAATACAACTTTTAAATATTTATTTATGACATTGCTTTAAGAGGATAATAACCATAGATAATAATAACATCCATTCAACTTAGTTTATTTTTTATAACAGAATTATATTATGGTTTATGATACTGATTTATCAAATTTAAAGGTAAAACTTATCTGGTGCATACATTTTTTATATTTTAATTTTAAATTCTATCCCTAAATTGCTTAGTTTAAATGTAAAAATAATAAACCTCCCTGTGTTATATTTAATTTTAAATTTGGTAATTGGTCAATTTACTATTCAAAATAACAGTAAATTGATTTATTCTGAATTTATAATTTGCTATGTTCTTCGTTGGTATAAGAGGCAACACATGATTGTACGCATCACTTCCTCTTAAGTATCCTCTCCATGTTAAATGATTTTAAACAAAATATTACCTGCATTTTTTAAAACTTTACTGACAGTTGCTACCTATGATTCAATTATATTTTGTTGCCAAATTTCCGTTACATACATTACGTTTTTATTAAGTATTCAATTTGTGTTAACTTGCATTAATGCATTATTCTAAAATGTATATAGATAGAATATGAATACTCCCGTTGTTTTATTTTTATGAGTTGTGATATTCATGAACAAAGGTAATAAAATTACAAAAATAAACATTGATTAATATTGTTAATTTTTATCTTCTATATAATATTATGATTAGTGCTTTCTTGAATTCAATTTATTGTAATTTGTAAGGTTATTAATATTAATATAATTTTAATTATGATAATAAGTAATTTACTGTTTATAAAACTACAATGATTTATATGATATTTAATGATAAAATAATGAAAATAAAAGTTCAACATACTCCTCTACCCCTCCTAACATTATAAGTAAAATTACTATTGTAGGAGTAGTGCTTAATTCCCAACTTAAAAATAAATGTTGGTACCATTGTGGGCATTTATCCGTAAAATTCTTAATAATGGTGTAGACAATTTACATTTTCTGAAATAATAATTGTCTTGTGATATGGTGAATATAGCGACCAATGGCCCCTACATAAATGTTATATTTTGTAGTTATTTTCCAATTCAAACACTATAATAGAAAACAGCAATTAACTATTCTTTATTTATTCAGTAGAATTAAGTACAGATTAAAATAAAGTGAGGGCCTTACATGTTTTGAATTCATTGATTGTTAAATATTAGCATTTTGTTTAATAACATAACAATTATTATTATTAGTTATGTTAGACTGGTTATTATGTGTAGTCCGTAGGGTGTATCGTTATACCTAATAATGCATTTCATTATTGACATTTATATTTTTATCAAAAATGACATTACCTAGTATGTTATTAAACTGTGTATAGGTATGTAATATTTTATGATGAATGTACTATATAGCACTAATAACTATTTAGTAATGCCTAATATATATTAATAAATAATAATATGTTTAAAGGAAATCAATCGAACGACTGAATTCGTATATATTATGTAATATAATAGTATTCATAAACTGCCATTTTATTGTTATTTGTATTTGTATATTGTTCAATTAGATATATATATATATCACATAATATGCTATATACAGTCAATTATTTTGTCAATTAGAAAATATATACACCCATATATTTTACATTTTTATACGACTAGTTTGATAACAATTAATAAACAATATAATATTGAGAAAGTGAATTTCAATAAAATATTAACTAATTAAGCTATCCTATAAATACATACTGTATTGAAGAATAAATTAAAGCGTAGGTACCTAATATTGAGGTTATATAATGCATGATATTCTACAGAGTGCAAACATTAATAATATGACTGGATCACTGATGCTTAAAATCAAAATTGGTAGGTATTGAAAATAACTATAATAGACATTTTTTAAAATTATTTCTAAGTGATCAAAATGCTATATTTTTACAATAGGTAAATTTTAATTTAATTTTCTGAAGTGAAATTCTTTATAATTTATATTATGGTTAATTCAATATCGTAATCTTTTATAACGAATCAGACCGGCGAGATATTATTCCCAGCTAAATCCGCACTACCATCTTAATATACTAATACTAGAATCTCTTTTAAGTCCTTAATAGTTTTATTCTAAACAATACAATTTTAAATTTCTAATTAGTTGGAAGCGAATTGCTTTGTAGTATGTCCTATGTAATGTGTCTGTAGTTCTAAATATATTTATACGCATATCAATATAATATTATGCTGTTTCTTAAATAATCTTATTTTTTCTATACCAACCATGTAATTTGCTTAAACTAAATTAATATAGTACACTAAAAGCTCATTATTTAAAATATACTACTCATTCTGTCCTAACCCAAGTCTGCGCATGCCTATGATTTTTACCATCTAGATGAGCTCGTACTTATTGCAAACCCGCTCAATTTACGATTGGCCTAAACGGAAACTAAATAATATAAGATGGATGAATTTGGTTGTGTATATATATTATTGGCTTCCTGAATTCTTCCTTTTATATTTACTGGAATAAAAAAGACCGCATCAATTTAAATTAAAAAGTAAATAATATGTTTTTCAAAATTTGTGACAATTTTTTAATATTATGTTTGGTGATGTTACTGTTAGTTATAGTGTATAAAAAATTAGGCGTCTTTGTTGTACAGTATTACGTATTGATATTATAATTTTGTACCTATTCCAACTTACACAGTAATGAATTAAAATATTCCGTCACACTATGTTTTATTATCTCATACTAGCTACCGACTACCGTGTAACTCCTGAATACTCCAAGACTGAGACACGTCTCGGCTTATCGTCGAGAGTCTTGTAGTTTTAGAAAAAATAAATTGGTAAATTAACATAATTATTACATGCTTGAAAAGTAACAGTTATGTTTTGTTACACTGGTACCTCTGATTTTAAAAGAGGAAAAATTTTTATGATTGGTGTATATGTAGTCATTGCCGGTATAAATCGACGTTCGAATAGCTGAAGATGTAGACACCGATTTGGTGCTTTTTTTGAAAGCTGTTTGGACATGAAAATGCTCTTTAGGTATTTTTGGAGTCGTTTTCATACTTATTCAAATTTAAGAACAGCTTATCTACTATCTACCGACTACCACTACGTGTAATAAATTGTTGTGACTTGTATATACTAACATATAGTATTTAACAATTTAATACCTAAATTAATCATGATTTATTTATTTTGCTATCTTTTATCTTAATGACCCATGATGTGTTAATTAAGATTTGAGGTGCATGATGTCATGATTACAGGTAAGTGTAAACTAAATTATTTTTTTCCTTATTGTATTATTATTCAAAAGCCGACAATAATTTATTTCTTCGGAGAGATGCACAAACTTATTTGATAGTTAAAAGTATCAATATTTTATTCATCATAATTCATTGGTACCTAATTTTATTCATCGATAAATGTGAATTTTCATTCAAGTAGGTAGGTTAGTATTGTTAATTTTGGACTTGGAGCAAATGGTGCAGTGCAGTAGGCAGGCTCTTTCATTGGGAGGGGATATACATTATTTCTGAGATAAATTGCAGGTTAGAGCGGTTTAATGTGATCTGCGGCTCCGTTGATTTCTGGGGTTGGTGGTGGTGGATTTGTAAAATGGTATTGCTTCTAAATTATGAACTTTAAAGTTGAGATATCAGCAAATTTTGGTACCTATACACCTGTTGTGTGGGTGGATGAATAAAATATATTTGACTCCTTCAATCAAAATTGTTCACCGCACCATTTATATTATATATTAAAAAAAGGTAGGAGGAGGTCGCAGTAACGTTTTAATTTGAGTTCAATGATATAAAATCAATGTATACAAAAAACGATTCTGAACTAAGGCGATCTGTCGGCTAATAGATATTATAAGTATCTACCCACTAAGTATATTATTATGATTAAAGTAATTTATTTTTTCTATTAGGAATTAGTACCTATATTAATAGGTATTAATTCCTACTGTAATTACAGTAAGTTTCAAGTACCAGTGGGCTATGAATTATGAATGATATTTTTAAATTACAACAAAATAACTCAAATTGTTATTCTTCGTTTGAATACCTAATTTTTTCCAAATTTGAACTTAAAAATTCTTTAAAAAAACTAATACACTTTAAGTTGTTTAGTTACAATGTGAACTAGTGGCGCTGAACACGTATTTTTATTGGGGTGTTCTCCTCTGTATTTAATTAGGGTGCCTTTGTGATGTTTGAATTTCCAATATAATGATGTGGTGGTGGTAGTAACTAATTTTTGTGTCAAACGAAATATAAGTCGGCGCCGAACTACTTATGAGCAACCTTATTGTTTTAAATGCTCATTATCTTTAGCTACCAAAATTTTAACTTTAAATGCATATAAAAAATTCATGCCCATGTCCTTTTAATATTTTTAAATTGCTATCACAACTAAGTATGAGGAACTAACTTTGTACTAAATTTTCAAGCTTTTTGGGCTTTTGGCCCAACTATAAAAAATAAAAATGTTATCTAGGTACATATATTTTATAGATAACTAGCTGACCCCACGCACTTTGTTGCCCGTAAAATATGACAACTATTTAATGAATTGTGATTGTTTAACTCATTTTGTGTGTAACTCACTGCAGTAAGTACAACTCAGCCACCTTGGTAGGCAATTCGACTACGTCGGATCACGGACAACGCCGATGAGCGGCTGTATGTGCACAAATTCGATTTGGTATGCATACTTGTACCTGATCTGCCCGATTAACCTTTGACAACCAATAGGAATAATAAATACTCATTTCTACTAATTATTTCTCCTACAAACCAAAAGCAACTAGGTATTTAAAAACCAAAGTGCCCATCGTAAATCTCAAAATCCCTGTTAGAGCACATCCTCGGGTTGAGGCTAACCCATTCAAGTACCCCTCCTGTTTTCTATTTTTATTATTTATTTATTTATTTGGTTTCCATGGTAATTATGAAACACTCATTAATATTTAAATCGATATTATCAAATATTATTCACGTTAAAAAAAAATTGGATTTTTCCAAAATTTTCTTTCGTAAGAACCTTCTCCTGGTAATTACGAACATCTTAAAAAAGATTGAGCCAAATCGGGCCAGCCGTTCTCAATTGATGAATTGTTATACATTTTTAGCTCCATTTTTTATATATATTTAGATAAATCGAAAATGTCTTGTAGCTACGCCCTACGGTTATATATATATTTTTTTAAGTTAAACCAAAGAACAGAACTGGTTTTGCGTAAAAATCTCCGTTTTTTCCGACGCTTTTGAAAACTACTAGGAATTTCTCTCATTGACCCACCAATGTAACATCTCACTTTCCTACCAGTAAAGATATGAAGTAGAAAATATATTCTTTTTTATATAAATATTTGCAGTAAAAAATTTTTAATGAAATTAGATATTGAAACAAATGAGATTTTTTTAATTTGTTTTAATTCAAAAATATTCATGGGTGCTTTTTACACTGAGCTACAAAAATTAAGAATGGGTTGTAGCGCAAGTCTCTCATACGCAGTATAAGCTATTGCATTAATTTTTTGACCAAAACTGGCTTGAGAGGACGCTACACCACCATGTGTTGTCTCCGTCTTAAAAATGTAAAACATGGCTAAAATTTTGCGCGGGTAAGAACAAGTCGGACTGTAATCCAAGCTAAGCATCCAAACTTTCACACTATAAAGAGGAGAACATTTTTTTTTTTTTTATTAGTTTTTAGTTAAACTATTACAGCTCAACAGTTAAAATAAAAATAAAACAATATAACTAAATACAATAGAATATTAAAAACCGCAAATATCTTAAGCGTAATTATATGATAAAACATTTTTTACTGTGCAACATTTTTTATATGTTCTGTATCAAAAGTAAAACATAATAATTATTTAAACAATAATAACTTTTTACCTATATATAGTGATATCAAAAATTAAAAACTGCGTTGCACGGTCGATGTTCTCTTTCTAGTGTGAAACAGTTTTTGCTATGTCTTACATTTTTAAGATTGAGACAACACTAGTCATGCGTGTGTAGCATCCTCTTAATACAACATGTCTGTTTCAACTCAAGTACATTACAGTAGATGACTTATTAGTTATTACGAATACAAAATATATTTATATTGTTATTAATACGGTAGCCGGTAAGTTGAATTATTATATACTTAAAAGTATCCACGAATAATATTTTTAAATATATCAATACTAAAATTGTTCTTCTTAGTTTAAATCTAATTTAATCCAAATTTGAACGTAGAACAACTATATATTGAAATTATATATATTTAGATCAGAGGTCATTTTTACAACTGACTCATTACTCAATAAAAATTATTTAAGAAATTCCACGCCTAAAAACACGTTGTTATTCTCAATATAAAAAGAAACAGAACTGAAGAACTATATTTAGAAAAAGTAATTAATAATTTTGTAATGCTGAATCCAGAAACTTGCAGGGCCCATCTAATTCAAGCAAAGCACTGAGGACATGGCGTTAATCCAATACATTCATAAAATGTTTTGAGTATATTTAAATTATGAAAAATATCAATAGTGTACTTTTGTGAACTAGTGAAAGATTCCTATAAGAAGATGCACAATTCTAAAAATCATTTTACAATTAATATTCTGTAGATGCCTACTGACGTAACGCTCATATTATATATTAAAACTATTTAAAATTTATTTATTTCAATCATCTATTATTCTATTGTTTTACTATTACTCTAATGTCCAATAATTTTCAATTAAATTAAACTGTAGATAATAGTTTTAAGAAATATATATAAATACAACTCACATTGTTCAGTATAATCTAATGATTAAAAAAAAAAAAAAAATATATATATATATATATAATATATAATTTTGCACTAATAAAATAATAAAAATATAATGTAAACTGCAATAGAATAACAACTTGTTTTTTTTTTTTTTTTTACAAAACCTTCATCTGTCTATTAAAATTTCAGGAATTATTATCCATTTAATTCATGAGGTACCTAGATGGGCAAGATGATTATTTTTTTATTCATGTTTGATAATAGGTACAATTAAAAAAACTAAAAAGCACAAACCAGGATAATACAAAGAACACTTTATATAATAAAAATATACAAAAACTTAACTATTTTAATACAATTGATTAAGCGCTTATATAAAATAATACATCATAAAAACATAACAAAGGTTAAATGGTAAATATATATATATAAAAAAAACATCTTTAACATTCAAACTTACTAGTTACTGATATTATCTGTATCCATCAAGAAAAATTAGTCATAGACTCGTACATTTTACTTTTTTTTTATTCCATTTTTGAGGAACAACTTTAATAGAAATATTTCCAACAGTCTTAACCAATCTATTAAAAACACTTTTGGTCTTAGGCAGCAAATTGTCTTCTTCATTAGAAAACTTTATCACTTCCTTTTTACCAACAATTGTAGTACTGGTATTCATAGATTCCTCGATTTTTAACTTCTGATAACTGTTATTTACCTCCACACTAATAAAAAAATAATTACTATCAATATTTACATAATATAAAAATAATTAAATGTCAAACCTGTTGGTCGATGCTAGATTCGTATAAGGTGATACAGTTATCCTTAGTTTGTTCCATGGGTCACAAAAAGGATTATATTTATTAAAAAATAAGTGAACATAACATTTGAGTTCCTGAGGTAATATACAATCACCAAATACACATGGAATAATTTTAGGTATCCGTTGTTCTACAACAAATAATACTGAACATTACGATTAAACCAAAATATTATAAAAATTATTCCTAACCTTACCAATTGCTAACGACTGTATATAATTCATAATAAATCTATTCCAAGGGCTGTTAGAAAAATCATTTGAAACTATAATGATTAACCAATTGCAGCGATCAGATATCAATTTTATTATAGACTGATACTCGAACATAACACCTGGTCTTAAATCTCTATCTTTTAAGCATAGCTGAAAAATATAAAGTATAATTAGTAAACATGTTGAACTTGAAATAGTCTTTTAAAATATATATATATATATACACTATTTGTTAGGGAATATGTAAAGAAAATTATATGTTGAACATGTGAAAAATCAATTATTAATTTTAAAGTGTAGGTAGACTATACAATATGTGTTAGGAACAATATCACTCAAATAAATAATTAATAAACAATAATATTTTGTTAGTTACACCATAAAATCAGATTGTAGTATGAAATTAACATAATCAATATCATAATAATAAAATAACTCAATTTAGTCATAAAGCCAGAAAAAAATTGTTGCTGCTTAAAATAAATTTTAATTATATAAAAACATTTGAGTTGGGATTGTGTGCATTTTTTTTTATTACCTATGTTTGTTCTTTTTATTTTAACATATTGAAACTGATATCAAAGTACTGTTTAAAAATAAATGTAGGATTTAAAAAAATTTGATCCACTTATGCAAGAACAAAGCACTGTAATTCACACTCACATATTTTTAACAAAATTTAAAATGGATCATTTTGAGTAATTATAATATTTTAGTCAATTTTCCTAAATTGTTTAAAAGAAATAAGTCACATTAAACATAATTAAAAAAGAAAGTTGTAAGAAAATATACTATTAATTTTTATAAAACTATATTGTATTTTGCAATGTAAATAAATTACATATGCAGACAATAAAAAAACATACAAATACCATCAGTTGGTATTTTTTACTTTGAAAATATACTGAAACATGATTTTAAATCTTACATTTATAAAGTGTGAATCAATATTCATGTAAATCCCAAACTTGACTCATATAAGCTTGTTTTTTTTTATATTTATCATAAGAGGCCTTAAATATAATATATCTCCAGAGTCCAGACCAAGAAATAACCAATTACATACTTTGGGTAAATTCAACACCACTGAACATACTGAAGTAATGATGTATATGATAAAATAAAATATGCTTTTAAATAAATTATTATTACCTTCAGCTTGTAATCAGTTTCTAATTTTTCTACTACAGCGGTAGCTGATTGTATATCTGCCTCATCATACAGTAAAAATGCATCATATCTTGAAAGGGGAAGACCATTGTTGGATGCATTTATATCCTCTAAAAATCATTTAAAACATTCATTTTTTTTTAGAAGTATAATTTAAACAACTCACCTAAAGTAATAACATTGATGTCAAAATCATTCGGTACTACTGGAGTTGTTGGAATTGCTAAAGAAGATGACTGTTCTTTAAAATATATAATATCAGAAACTAGAAACATAAATACATAACATTATGGCTACACAATTAATACAAGGTCTTAAATGAATGTAATATGTGTAAATAATACTCACTAAATAATTCTTCCGTCTCTTCCACAACATCATACCTGTCTATTCGTTGAAGACACCGTGTAAAATGTGCTATAGTAGTTTTTGCTTCACAAAACTTGAATATTTTACCAATCGGATCAGTTGGATCACATCCTGATGGTATAGTATAGTTCAAAAGTGTGCACAATCCTCTCCAATCTCTAAAAATGTGTTAATTTTTACTAAACGACTATTAGGCTTAGGTATTTTACCTCTATTATAATCTTAAAAGTTTAAATATCGAGCTGATATCCGCAGAACATTGGTATTCTCCTAGATTTCAATATTTATTTATCAATTTATGAATAGAAAATACTAAACAGACATAAAATCTTGACCAGAGCCCAAAAAAAATTGTTGTGATACTACAACTATCAAATATTATTCATCACAACAACTTGTCGCTGATAGTTAACTCATTACGCGTTTTAAATTTTCACTTGAACCCAGTAAGACTTTGATATAAAAAAAAATATAGAACTTTTTGAAATCGTGACAGTCACCTACCTGGGTATGTTTTCGGGTGATGGAATGACTTTCTTGGCATTCAACATGCACGACAGTCGTTCCCTGGTCGGCAGCCGGAGTACGGATATCGTTGTATTGGCGAAATCTTTCGAGTGTTCGTCCGATGCAGTCGAACACGACGCATGATCCATAATAGCATTCAAAAAAAATCGTCGTCCCGAGATGTGTAAGCGAAAGTCCGTCGATCTGGTGAACAATTATCGCGTCGCATTGATGAACAATGCATAAAAGTGTGATTGATCCGCATACGCATTAACGGAACAACAAAAGTAATTTCACCATTGCGGCGAAATTGACAGATCCAAACATATTAATTAATAACAAATACGCCGTTGCCCGTCACTTGTTGCGCTCGCGGCACGCCAACACGTTATCAGAAATGAGAATCAGAGCGGGAGCTTTCTCTTAGCAATCGGCGGTCATGACGTCACGACCCGTGGGTATGTGATAAAAATTTACAAGACCGTGCGTCATCGATAATTGGTTAGAAACTTTCCCGCGGTAATCCCGTCTTTAAATTGAACGTCGTTTTCGCAACGAACTTCGTTGCCATGGCACAGACAAAATCGCCATCGGTTGGCGCTTCGGTGTTTGATCGGTGGTTACTATACTCACGAAACACGGACACAATTAAATACTCGTGACGCCAGAGAATATAATCAATAATCATAATATCAAATGTGTATATTTTGTTCCGTCGCGTGATGCCGAGGCGTTTGTCCGTCGGATAGGCAGGTATACTCTGCAAGGTATTGCTTGAAAAATACGCTTCGCCGCCGCAAATCGCAATCGCCATGTTGTGGGGTTCGAGCCCTTGTCTTGATCTGGCCGCGTACGATGACGTCGGCAACGAACATTTAAATATATTAATCGTGAGCGCCGGCGATACCCGCCACTTGCTGCAAACGGTGGCCAAACGGTACGAACATTCATACAAAAAGATCCGTTTTTATGTTTACGAACCGGTCGTCGACATGTACGCCAGACATATCCAGCAAATAGCGTTGGCTCTTGAACCGATCGATCGGATTAGCTTATCGTACAAGGTATTCAAATATTTGCAATCCTTGAGGGGATTATTAGGGGATATTAGGGATTTTAGATTTAAGATTAAGAAAAAATAAATTATAAGAAATACATTATAGGTACCCGCCACTTAAACACACGTATATAATAGTAATTTGTTTTACATAAAATATAATATTATAATAATAGATAGTTAGAAGAAGATTTTAAAATTTGAGTCCTAAAAAGGACTATTTAAAAATTAATAGTTATAAAAAACTGTTTTCAATGTTACGGTCAATGATGAAAATTGAATATTTACGTTATTAACCGGTCATTAACGTTAGAAGCCAATTCGATAGGTTATTTTCGTTAACTACCGGGCAATAACGTCAGTATCCAAGATAATAGGTTATTGTTGTAAATTACAAAATAAAATTAATTACAGACTACACTTATTAATAATTGTCTTATTATTTTTTTATTATTAATAATATATTATATTTATTATTTATTTTCGCAAGGCATGCTGTTGTGACATTTTGAGTTACACAATATTCCCGCTGATCGACAAATGCATTTGTTTGTTCTGCACTTTATTTTGCAATTGCACCTTCTATAACCTTGTGATCCAGTGACATTATTAAAATCTGCAGCTTCTCTCAGTGTAATTACTTTTTCGGTATTTACAGATTGCAAATCAACGAAACTTTCTTTGCAAGGATCAATCTGCGATCGAGTATACATATGTTTAATAATACCGTTTTCCGTACCTAATTAAAGAGCATTTATAAATTCAAATAAATGTATCTAAATAATATAATTTATAAGTACCTACCTAATTTATATAAATCATCTTCAACCTGGGTAATAACTGCTAATAAGTTTCGTGGTGATCCACGTGCTCGATCAACATCAGGTATTGAAACCTTAACTGCGGTACCAACTTCTATATAGTGGACTAGATTTCTTATTTGAAATAGTCATCATTTTTTTGATTATCGATGATATTTTTATAAATAATACATACTAACGTAGTACCTAACGTGTGTAGATAGATAACTGACACTTAACAGTGACCCGTATGTTATAAATGTATAATTTACAACAACGTCCAACAGGAGTTGGGAATTGACGTAAATAATAAAAAAATACCCGTGTTTACAACATTGACCATTAGGTATATATCGCCATTTGCGTAAATGACCGGTAATTTACGTAAATTTGTATTGTACAAGGTAATTTTCGACATTGGCCGGGCTTTAACGTAAATATCATAATTTTCGTCATTGACCGTAACATACATATGTGAAAAAAAATTAATACATTTTTAATCATTATTTTAAATTTAATAAAGCTAATAGATATTCTGATAAAAGATAAATATATTACTTTTAACTATTAATTACTTGTATAAAAATGTATTCTAATAAGGACATAATAAGAACAAGTATATTATATTTTGAATGTTAAACGTATACTCCTATCTTTTCGAACCAAAGACTTTTTAATTGATGATATTGCAAGAGAACTCAAATGTTGTTTGGAAATATTATTTCACAAATATAGGTTTTAATTTTCTTGAGACAAGAAAAATGTCTTTCAATTGACACACTAGTTGATGGTATAGTTAAAATAAGAACAAATAATTATTTTATGTAATGAAATATTGCTCTCATCATTTCCATTAAATCTATTAAGTGTTCCATAAATAAACGATTCAATCTAACATGTTCACTGTAATTTTTCTTAAAGAAATTATCGACCAAATTACGATGTTTATTAATAACATCTACTACGGTACTATTTTCTAGGTTTTACAATCCTAGATAATTATGAATATGTTCTCTGGATGATTCGTGTATTTTTATACTCCTGGCCAAATTTTTGAAATCACAATACCCAACCGTGTTCCATATAGACTTTGTTTGACTTATTAACAAACACGGCCAACAAAACAATTTTTGAACATATTGACTTCCACACAACCATGAGTGTAGTTGATATAAATTTGCATTAAATGACCTACAGAATATCTTATTATGTTTTTTTTCGGGAGACATAACTGACAAAATAGGAATAGGTCTACCTGCTTTAAGTAAATCATTTTTATTACTAGACTTCCAACTTAGAAATGGCGTTTCCAATAACATAACAATCGGGACCGTTAATGGTTTCATAACGAAAACTTTGTTCAGATTTTCAATGTTCTTAAATTAATTAACAAATAAAAATCAATCAATTAAACTTAAAAATGTACGATGTACAAACTACAAGTAAATAAGAGGAATAACTAATTGGCAAACAAGCAAAATACAGTAATGTCAACTGGGGATTACCGAACAATTTATTAAGAGTTTTTTAAGATTACTGATCAACTAATAAAATTTAAATAACTAATAAGAGACATCACATTTGACACCAACCGGACGATGATTCAGATTACACTTAATATTTACACACTTACAAAATAAAATTGCAGAAATCCAACGGTTTTCATTGATGGTTGGTAAGAAACGATAATAATATTATTGCCTCTGGTTGAATGATTGCGCATGTGCATTGTGCATTTCACAACATTACACGATCATAATATTATCATAATAATGTGGGTATGACGTGCCACAGCCCACAGCTGGCGCTATCGGTGCCCGCAAATCGCAATGACTGGTCTGTCACTCGTCTGCAGCACGATTAAAGATATACCTTTAATCGTGGTCTGCAGCATAGACCTGTAAACTATGGACAGCGCTTAGTTTACAGGTCTATGGTCTGCAGTGATGGATAGTACATATATATAATATAGCTATTGTCTGCATGTATCTGTCTCGGTGATAGATTTGGTGTTGGCATGAGCAGAGTGGCCGTAGATAATATATTAATATCTTATAATATGGATTATAGAACAGAAAAATAATCTGGTAATTTAAGCCACAGACTTCTAAACTACACTGTATGTATAGAAATCTGTGTTTTAAACTTATTTTTATCTGAAAGTAGCGGACTGCTCAGAAAAAACATAAAAATAAGTTTAAATAATATATTATCAGATTGTCTATCTGTACTATATGAACCATATTATTGTAGCTATAGGATCCAACATCTAAGCGCTGAACTATATATAGTTCAGTGCATCTAAGGCATTTATATGTATCGTTCACGTCTTCATAGTTCATGGTCTAAGGTTTCTAAGGTGCAAACTTAAGTCTAAAATGATGGGCGAGTAGGTAACTGCCTCTAAGTCCAATACTCTGGTGTCTTGCACGTCTGTGACAAATGACGACTTGCCTAAATTGTACATATTGCCATTAGTCATTATTCATTATTCATTACCCACATAATTTCTGCATTTGATATCGGTCTAATTTACATACTTAAACTTCATGCTTCCAAATTGAAATATTTTCCAAAATAAAATCATAAATTGGGCAACATTTTCAGTTCTAGCAATTGATGAGGTAAGAAATATATTAATTTAGCATTATTTACTTCAGAAATGTGAATGAGGCACGTAATTTGCTTCACCACTATTCACTAAAGCCGCCTTTGAATTTAACATTGAAATTTTAGAGACCTTGAAATATTATACATTCTAATAAATATGAATAATGATTATGTTAATATTAAAATAGGGTAATAAACACATCTATCACCGAAGATAACACTGTAATAAACAAATAGGCTATCTACAATAATTAATTATATTGCATATATATGTATGTGGTCTACAAATCAAATTACATAACATATTTTAAATACACACTATACAGTAATGCAAAATATAATAGCTTAACAAATTGTATAATTTTCTATTTTAAATATTTGTCATTAATAATATTTTAATACAATTTTTCAGGTACGTACTTGGATGGAACTTTATGGTAATACTCTTGTAAAGCCAAATACAAACAGTTATCTAATCAAAAAATCAGCCCAACTTATAGATATCATTACTGACGAAACAGCTAGACATCACTGTTTACCCATTGTGCAATTAGATGCACTTAAATACAAAGAAAGGGACACTATTGAAACCATATTTAAATATTGGAAAAATAATAATGGTTTCAATATAACAATGATGTGGGATAAGAGGGTACGAAATCATTTAGGCACAAGGTATGATCACAGAAACAATGTGTTTGATTGGGATTTACATATGACTCTTCATTATATTGATGGAGGCAACAGAATCACAAATCGAGAGTACACTTATTGGCGAGATACTGGTGTAGCTTACACATTCTTAGAGACTGATTGTACTGAACCTAATTATACATTTGCTTTAGCCCTATTGAAGGATGGGGACAAAATAACTGCGATGGACTATTTTGGAGACATTATAAATGGTCCTTTTCCATCTTTTGGCTTAGACTGTGAAGACGTTGATATGTTGAAGATGGGCAATATGCAACCACTAAAACGTTCTGTGGACCTGACTGAAAGAAATTTAACAAGAATGTTCTATGAAATAGAAAACCAAAAGCCTTACAAGCACAAAGGTAAAACTGACAATCTCGGAGTAATTATAACCGAACTGCCAAATGTGAAAATCCAAAAAGTACAAACTCTATCACCTCAAATTAAAGTTATGTCTGAACATTACTCTTGTATTGATGTTAGTGATGTGGAGATCCATTTTATTCCTCGCACAGCTATGACAGATTACCCTACATTTGATAGATATAAACATTTTTTTGATATAATGTATTGTGGTCATATGTATCTTGAAAAAATGAATTATCATATAACATCTATGGTTAAAGATGGAGGCATAGTTTTAATTGAAACTCGAAAATTTATTGTGAACTATAAGCAAAAGCAACACGATGAATTCAAACAGAAATTAATAGATTTAATGAAAAACTGTAAATGTTTGTCGTCATCAGACGATATTGATGTAATTAAGAATGCTGTAATTAAATTTAATAAACAGCATTGAGTTATAATAATAGTATTTAATTTTTAACAATAAGTAAGCTGACATTAATTTTTGAATCTATAATCCACAAAATAGTAAGATAAAATACTTTGATACCAGATTTTGGTTTATATTTAATTTTCAAAGCTTGAAAAATACTACTGAAAATTATGATACTATCGAGTATTGTTTTATTGTTTAATAGCTTTTGGTTCTTCCTTGTTGGATGTTCCAGAAAGTAGACTCTTGATGCGTGCTATAGCTCTACCAGGATTCAAACCCTATAACAATCATTTTATAATTAAAAATAAATAGATAAATTAAAATATGAATATACTAACCTTTGGGCATGTTTTGGTACAATTCATAATCGTGTGACAACGAAAAACTGAAAAAGGATCTTTCATTTTATCTAAACGTTCAGCTGTAGCTTTATCTCTGGAGTCAATTATCCAACGATATGCCTTAAATTAAAAAATGTAATTATTATTGTATGTTGTAGATTAATTTTTTTTATATAGTAATGTATAATTACAATAGCATTTATCAACTTATAAGTTGCGTACAATTGTGAGTGTGTTAACAAGATATTTTTAAAAAATAGCAAAATATTTTTACTTAGAACTTCATGTAAACAATAAAAAAACTTTTGAAATATTTTTATTTTATCTAATTTTTTTTTAGAAACAATATGTATAACTTTAAATTATTATTTAAAATGTTAAACTGGATATTAGTGATGAAAATTCACCAAAACGTTTTAATTGAAAACCCTTTAGCTACCTATAAGGGATGAAAAATTATGCAATAAACACCCTTCAAGTCTCAAGAATCTATTGACTTTTATTGAAAACGGTCAAGTGATTGTTGAGTCTCTAGCTTACAAACAGACAAGCATTAATTTGTATATATATATATATATAGACTAGTTCTAAACCAGAATTAACCCTAATTTTTCATGATACAATATTTTGAACTTCATTACCGTGACTACAACCCACTTAAAATTATAAACGGATAAGACAATTGTATTGAACTGTAATAAGTATTTTAATTGGATATGCAATTTATCAATGTAGACTAAGGTTGGTATGTATGTGTGTGTGTGTGGGGGGGGGGGGGCTTTAACCAAGTGTAGCCGGATCATTTTATTTTTAAAAGTTCATAGGATATATTGATTAATTGGGTAAAAATTTTGGTTTAGATGTATACAAAGATTGAGAGCCACTGAACTAAAATATATGTACATGGTAGATGTAGATCAATCAGAATAATGATGAGAAGAGGGAAGTAGAATACTACTTAGGAACTAGTTTACACAGACGTGTCATGAATCCAAATATGGCACATATAATTTTACAATTTTTATAATTAATATACATCAATATCATGGTCTTAATACAACTTCATTAGTTGGACACAAACAAATTTAACAAATACATTTTAATATACAAGTCCCTTTCAAACTTATAATGTTTATTTGTTGAAAATTAAAATGTCTATTTAAATGCAGTTTATATTATCAGAGAATCAACATGTTATTTTCCTGATAGTTTTCCTCAGTGTTAAAAGGATATTTTTAAATTGTAACTTAACAGACTGATAATATTCAATAAGCAATTGATAATCATCCAAATTATTGTTGTACCTTAATATCAAAAATATCCTTTAATTTACTATAAATAATCACGTCAGAAAATAAATAGTTAACTAAAAAATTCATGGGCTAGTACTACAGTATGATATATCACATAAAAATAAATAAGAGTACGAATGATGGTCACAATAATTTACAAGTTCATACTCTAGACTCAGTTTAAATACAATTATACCTGCATAAGAACTGCCGGTCCAAGATATTTCTCCGAGTTCCACCAGTATGAAGGGCATGATGTGGAACAACATGCGCACAAAATACATTCATACAAACCATCCTAAAATGTATAACATATATTAGATTATTAACATTTTTAAATATGGTGATAATTAATGGCTTACAAGTTTCTCTCTGTCATATGTATGTTGCAAATGCTCTTTATTGTTGGTAGGTGTTACATCAGTATGTAACCATGGTTCAATGGAAGCATACTGTTTGTAAAACAATTTCATATCTGGCACTAAGTCCTTGACAACATACATGTGAGGTAATGGATATATTTTCAAGGGCTTTGACAAATCAGTATTGACACCGCTGGATAACATAATAAATATATATAAATTACAATATGCAACTATATAATAAATCAATTCAAGCAATTTTAAAATATAGATTTCAAACCTAATACAGGCTAATGTATTGACTCCGCCAATGTTCATAGCACAAGAACCACAAATACCTTCACGGCAAGAACGTCTAAATGTCAATGTTGAATCTTCAGAATTCTTGATTTTGATCAATACATCCAAAACCATAGGTCCACAACTGCAAGTATAAATACGGTTCATTTTGTTTAAAATGTTCACATTATTTAAATGATACAGTACTTACGAACTCAGATCAACCTTGTAATCTTGCATTTTCGGCTTCACTTCGGGAGTTTCTGGATTCCATCTATATACTTGAACGGTTTTGATTCTTGGCGTTTTATCTACAGCAGCCCCATCACTAGCTGCTAGAGCAGTTGATATATGAATCTGCTTAATTTGCTGCAAATATATTACTTACAAGGTGAAATTACACAATATTACATCATTGTTAAAAAAAAATGTACTGACCTGTGCGAAGGGTTGTTTTAGCAAACGTATAGCAGACGTTTCCACAATACCTAAGCCAGCCATAATGGTTATATAAATCGAAATAATAAATTCAACAAAATTATTTGTATTCTGAACAGGAAAAAGGAAATGAACTAAGGATGATTGTTAGGCTCACTGCTCAGGAGTTGCTAGGTCGGGTATTGGAACTTGGGACGATAGAAAAGAGAATTCCTGATTACCAACATATGATTATAATTATTGATAGCTGTTGTCATTTAAAATCCAGTGTAGCCATTTTATTGATCCTAAATTGCTATGTTATAAGATATCTCATATCTTAGTCCGTGGTTATCACTATAACTTTTGCTTTTCAACACAGATAATACCTATTATCTTAAATCATGCTTTTCAACTTGGGCCGATGACGAAATAAGGATTGGAGGGTCGACTCGTTCTCCTACCAACACACATTTCAGCTTCGCTCATAGACAAATCGTGACTAAATAAACTTTATTTAGTCATGCACATAGTTACTTAACATATTTATAACTTCACTAACTCAGTATTCATCTGGTTTTCAATGATAACCATGAATACATTTTAAAAATGTAATGTATATACATTATATACATTATACACGTCATCAGAGTCATGATGTGTTGTTTTGTTACAAAGTATCAATAGATTTCTAATCTAGTTTCAGCCCTAATAAGTAGCCTCTCGAAATTGCCAGACTCGCAGTTCCCTAACTTTGGATCCACCCCTTGTATAACTTCAAAGTTCAGAGTACTAGAGCAATGGCGCCGAACACGTATTTTTATGGGGCGGTTAGCCCCTGTATTTAATTAGGGTGGCTTGTGATACTTGAATTTACAATATAATCATGTGGGTGGTGGGTGGTGGACGGTGGTAGTAACTAATTTTTATACTTTGTCCCACCAAATGTATTTCATTTCAGCACCAGTGCACCACTGTACTAGAGTTGTTCAGACACATTAATACATTATCAAGGTTCACGATTTAAAATAGTAAATAATATTCATATTTTTCAGAAATTTTTTTTTTAAATTATATAAAAATAATGAGTGTAGCCCATATATTATATTGTAAAATATATATTATATAATACCTATTCGTTAATATCTATTACGGTGTTGACACTAGACACTTAAATGGATCACCTTGTATAGGATGTATCATTAAACGTACATTAAATTTAATTTAATTAATTATAATTTCAGAGACCCAAAACTGCTATCAAAAATTAATTTTAGAATGAATATAAGAATATTTTTAACTTTAAATAAGGTATAGACCATGTACGTATAGTATGACAAAATGTATTAATTATTATATTTATTACATTGTACATAGTAGTTATATTTTCCGGCATCCTCTGAATCCGCCTGAATCAATATAATATTATGTATACCTACTCTTTTTTTTTAACGAAAGCTGCAGCTTGGTATAAGTAGAACTAATAATATTTTGGAAGGGTCAAATAATACATTTACAACACTAGTCCATAGCAATCGTCCAAATATATATAGCTTTCATTGCTCTCTACATACAATTAGTGCATCTATTATAATTTTCAACTATATAAAAGTTTTCCGTAATAATTGGGTAATAATAATATTTTTAAAAAGTTATGTAAATTTTTCAAATGAAAATATTTTGAATATTTTAAATGTTTTAAATTCTGTGAGCTGTCTTCCAAAAATAAAAAATATAAGTTGAGTTTTTTTTTTATTTTGATTATTTAATTTCTATTAGTATAAGTATTATTATTAAACTAATTTAACTATTTATACATTTATTGATTTGCATTGTATATTATTGTTTAGTACCTATTTTAACTTTTAGTTTTTTTTCCGGTAGGAATTGTCCCGTTTAGAGGACGGAGGACGTCCTAGATTCATATTTTACTTATACGAAGAATAATATAATAATATATTATTTTAGAAACGTAATAACTAATTAACTGAAATATTTTTAGTTGAATAGTGCCCAACTAATAACCCCAATCTGATTTATCTAAAACATTTCAAAGATATCTTTATTTTTTATAGTATCTATTGTATGGGCAGTGGAAACTTAACATCCTTAAATCCTTGTAACACTATATTTAACCGGGCTAGCTTATTTAACTTAGCTTATAATCGTTTTTCGAATCCAACCATTTTCTCATTGTTGTCGAATTTATATAATAAATAATAATGAATCAACGTAATATAGTATTGCGCCGATGACGCGGGTTGAATGAACAGTGTCGAATCAAGAGACAAGACCCAAAAACTCAACTCTCTGTATCCTGTCCTGCAGTGTCCATATACAGATATACTATTATAACAACAGTTAGTTGTTGTTTAATATCATGGCCCATGGGTACTAGTGGATAACGTCATTACTAAACACAATACAGATAACGTATGAGAAATACTTTTCTGTTGAATACAATGTAAATACTTTACACTACAACGGTATGACTGTGGCAACGCTATGTAATGACTCATGTTATTTCCATTTATAATTAATAATTATAAACAAATTAGTTACTAACCTCGGTTGGTACCTACTAAGTTGTAAATTCAAAAATATTTTCCAAATCCAAATGTATATATATAAAATAAGGTATTCTTCGTTGAATTATCTAATTTTGTCCAAATATGAACTTAATAATATGTCGATAAAATAACTGTGCTTTTTTATTGCAATATGAACTATACTTATGAGATACCTTGTATTATACTTTCGAGCCTTTTGATCCAAAGAAAAATATTTTGTCTACATTTAAAGAAATAAAAAAAAAATATTAAGAAGTTGAAAATGTTTATAAATATAATTTTTTACTTTTGACTCCACAAAGTACCAACTAGATCCAATTTAGTAAGGGACCGTAGGGGAAGTTTGGGGCCGGAGGGGAAGTAATGCTAACGCGGTCCCCCCTTCGGTCCTCGGTACCACGGAAAAAAAAAAAAAAAAGATCCAATTTAGTAGATAGGTACCTGACACCACATCCAAAGTTGAAAATCAAACCATTTTTACTGCCGCATACACCCAAGGTGATGGAAGACAAAAAAAAATATAAATGTTATAAAATCAATTCATTTATTGCTCTGCTCAGAGTCTACATGTTAAAAAAAAATATTAACTCTAAGACATTTCATTTATGTATAGTGAGAGAGATTAGAGAGGGTGATGGTTTGAGATCGTAGGTAAATAATATAATAAAAATATCGATTTCGAGCAGACTTAGATACGAATGCAGTATTGCAGTGTATAAGTTAGGTATATTACATCAATATATCTATTTATAATGCATTATTTATCTATATTATACACGGAATCGGTAAGGGCGTTATTTGGAGTAAAATCATGGGGTGTATCTAGCTACTTGAATAATATCTTTAATTCAATTATATATGTGGTCTAATGAAGCCTGGAAATGGGTTGGTAGGAGCAATCGGTACCTAGATATAATAATAACATTGGTGGGGTAACAATATTGCTACGCCTCGCTACACCGTAATAATGACGACTATGACCGAATATACTTATAAAATCGCTGCAAAGATTATTAGGTATTACAATTTACAGTTGATACTTGAAATTGAATCTTGAGAAAACATTTTTTTTTGTTTCAATCATCAACAAACGTCAAACGATATTTCTACATCCAACTCGCATTAAACAATTTATTTGTGTGCAGTGCGCGCCACTGTGTGTATATTATTATAGGTACTATATATTATTATATATACCTTTATAGCAAGCGAGTGGCTGTTATAATCAATTATACTGCCAATATGTATTGCATATTTCATACAAGTTATGAGTATAGGTAGGTACGTAAAATATTACAATTTAATATTGCTCTTATCTCGTTTTAAAATTGAAAATTTAAATATCATTAAAATAGCCAATAAACAACGTACAAACACAGATAATGTTCTTAACTTTATAAGTTTGATGAGGTTAATTCCTTATAATATTAAAGCTAATAACATTATGTTGAAGGTTGGTTGTGCTGAACGTAAATTTGCAATGATGTTGCTCGTAGGTCAGATAGTCAGAGAGTGAAAACAAACAGTGCTCTGACATCCTGTTGAGTCACTATGTAAATGTAACAGTAAGCAATTCTTTTTAAAAATGTCTTTTATACTAGCTCATGATCTTTTAAATACGTAGATAAGTTCTGGGATACAATTATAGATCCAAAGTCTAAGGTGGATCCGTACTAGGGAACAATATAAAGTTTAAGTTTTTAAGTTTGAAGTCTGTTTAAAATTATGATTCCTATTGATGAAACCTAGCAATCTATAAGATTTATTCAAAATTGTTATGTGGTGGATGGTGGAACTTTAATGAAAGATCTGATTCAAAATGTATGTCTAAATCTTTAACTATTGATAGGCGAAGTAATTCATTATTATTAAGTTTTTAATTGAAAATAATTGAGTTTTTAGAACGAGTAAAAAAAATGATTTTTCATTTATCAAAGTTTAATTTGAGACAGTTATTCATGCTCTAATCATACTGCAGTTTGTATAAGGTACCCGTTGAATATGTAATTTTGACTATATAAATACCTTCTACGGGAATAATGATCCTGTTTTGTAGTATCAATCAAATTTGATATTTTTTTTTTTGAAACTAATATAGGGTAATATTCTAGGATGCATTGAAATCTGTTTTTCAATATTTTAATATCAAACTTTATAATATTCTTCAAAAATAATACTATTTCATCCTTTTTTTTACAAATTGTTTTACACCATTATTTGAAATAAAATAAAAAATCGGATTTCAATGCGGCCTGTAAAGCCAGAAATCTTCATTCAGATAAAAAAATGTCTTTCAAAATCCGAGAATTATTCAAGGCCTGAGAATAGTTATGCCTGTGAAGTCATTTTTTTCTATATAATACACCGGTATACCCGGTATATTATACTATACCGTATAATACCTCCCTAAATGAGTAAGTCGATTAATGGGAAAGTATAATCATTTTGGTGCAACTATAAATATATAAAATATTATTATCAAATTGTATAGAATTGCGGAAAAATTGAAAAACCGGTACCGGGCCCTTTAAGTGATCTTGTAGTATTTCAGAGTCTGATAATGATTTTATTGAACAAAATAATTTGGCATCATCTGTGAAAGGTAATACTTTAACAGAATTATTAAATACCCGGGACAAATAATTATTGAAAACTAGAAAAAGCAGAGGCCCTAAATGTGAACCTTGAGGAACACCTGGCGATATATAGGGTATTTCAATAACTTTGTGTTTGGTAATTGATGCGTAGGTATCTGTACAATTATTCAACCGATGTCTGCAAGACAGGGCAAGAATTGTACTCACTTTCTTGACTCACTCATAATTTCTCATCACTCGTCAATAAAGAAAAAGACCCTCCCAGCCGTCCCAGGGAATTAGGAATGTAAATTCGGCCCGGGAGATCTGTACGTATACCGACCTTTTATGAAAATATTTAAACATTCCAGGTAAATTAAGTTAAACAAATGTATTTATAAATAACTAAATTATTAGTTCACTAGTTCTTACTTCTTTGGTTAATGTTTGTGAGTTACTTGTTACTTTATTGATGATCTCATTTGTTCAATATTGAAAAGCAGATCTTTTTGGATAGACATTACACGAACGCCTCAAGTTACGAGGCAATCGCGAATGCTTAGATGATTCGTGTTATCACTTATAGGCATCACTAAACACATTTTTCGGTATAAATTAAAACTACTTTGCCGACGATATTTTTAGATCCTATACTTATATTAACGAGTCAAGAACGATGGTGCAATCAGAATTCAGAATTTTTAGCTCGGACTTTCAGTCAAACTACTGGTTATGTCACCATTTAGCTTACCTACACGTTATATATTAGCTTGCCTATAATCTCTGCTGTAATCTCCCGAAACAGAGAGATCTGTACGACGTCATTAAGGCAATGAGGCCTCGTGTTTTATAACCGGGGACGGCATGCGTATAAGAAGCTATTAATTACTTGTCATAGCTGATACTTTAATGGCAAAGTTACAATGGTTACATACACTATAGGTACTTCACGCATGTAAAAAAAAACAGGAAATCGGGAACTTCAGAAAGCTATAACTTAAAAAACCAAAGATTTCCATGGATTTTATTTTGCACCACTTTTCTTAACTCGTTGATATACCTATGTAAGTTCTAAAACAACAAAAAATATTACCCGCTAAGGTAGTTTTAGGGAAATGAAATTTCGGGAAAAGTACCCCTATCCCGTAGTTTTATACCAAAAAATGTGGTAAGTGATAACACGAATCTTCCCTGCAGCTGTCACGATTATCTCGCCTCAAGTTTAGATTCAGATTTCAGATGGTTTGCTTTTTAACCTGTTCTTCATATACTTTAAAGTCGAAAAAAGGTAGGTCTTAGGTACAGTGACGTATTTATGGGGGTTATATGGGGGATAGATCCCCTCCCTTGCCTATTTTTTTTTATTGGTCTAGAGCCCGGCAACTATGGCCATTAGCTTTTTAATAGGGTTACGTTTGTAACAGTTGGAAGGGTTGGTATGATTGGTATGATTGTTATGGTTGGTTGGCAACACGTGTATGCGTGGCAAGGTTTTTTGCGCACTAAATACCCGGATGGTCACCCATCCGACTATCCGAGTACTAGTGGCAGCGGCCGTTGCTTACTTTCAATCACGTCGAGTGATTGATTCAAACCACTACACCGCGCCAAGCCACTGAGTGCTTTATTGTTTGTAAATTGTAGTCATAATATATCTAAGTACTTGTCTATCCAATGTATAATATAACCTATAATCTAACGTAGGAGATTGAGGTTTGATACGTATTTTGAGCAATTTTTTGAAGATTTTTTGTGTTACATGGTGATAGAGGATTGACGAGTACCTATTAGAGCTATAGGTGGAGGGTCCATGCATGCATTAGGCTGGCGGGACGTAGGGAATCTTCCCAGTGGGCTGGCCTCCTATGGTGTACCTACTCAGAGGCCGGTATAGGATTTTATTCAGTAGGGGGATATGAAAATTTTTTAAGTAAGTACTGCAGTTGCAACCTTTTATTAGTTACTCCATGTAAGGTTACTCTATACACTCTATACTGTGTACTCTATATAATAAAATTATAAACAACAACAGTACTGAAGTTTATACTTGGTCAAAAAAAAAAATAAGGCAAGGGAGGGGCTTAGATATATTATGACTACAATTTACAAATAAAATAATAAAGCACTCAGTGGCTTGGCGCGGTGTAGTGGTTTGAATCAATCACTCGACGTGATTGAAAGTAAGCAACGGCCGCTGCCACTAGTACTCGGATAGTCGGATGGGTGACCATCCGGGTATTTAGTGCGCAAAAAACCTTGCTACGCATACACGTGTTGCCAACCAACCATACCAATCATACCAACCCTTCCAACCGTTACAAACGTAACCCTATTAAAAAGCTAATGGTCATAGTTGCCGGGCTCTAGACCAATAAAAAAAAATAAAGCACTCAACTCGAGCCACAACATCGAGCCACTATAAATAAATAATCCCTTTACATCTAACTGTAACTTACTACCTACCTAAATATATTATCTACATTTTAAATAATAAACAACTGTAAACTACGCGCGTAGCTATGTATAATTACTTGTAAATTGTATGTATTAACTTTAAATTGTTTATGTTTTTTCACTTGTGCATACAATTGTAGGCTAATAACCTTAAACAATTACATCTTGAACTAGTTGGAGCCTTGAAAAAAATTTAAAAAATGATGTGTACATATATTTATACTATACATGGTACATGATTTCTGTATCTATATAATATACAATATACAGTAAATATATAATATAATAGCTGCAACACATACAGACATAAATAAACTGATATTATGAATGACTAGGTCATTTGTGGATCAAATAAGATGATCCGTCATTCACTTTTAGTTGACAATATAGACAAAGATAACGTCAGTGAAAAAAATCCTTCTGGTTTGATTTTTTATTTTCTATTCGTCATTGGCCAATTATACTTCAATAATCATAATTTTTTCTTGTGATGCAATTCTTTTGAAATGATATACATGCCTATTGCCTACTGATCATTGTGTATAGTAAATAGTAATATATATATATATATGTATATATTAGGTGAATCTTTTATCAGTTAACAGACTCATTACCTTGAAAATTGTTAACGTTTTTGATAATATTTTAGATTCTGCGCTGCAGACCGATAAATGTATTGGTTTTACAGAGAAGTGTGTTTTTCTTTTATTATTTTTTTTTGTATGGGAAAAACACTATATATGACTATATGAATAGTAGTGGATAAAAGCATTTTTAATTCCTATTTAGCATTAATGTTCAATATAGTATTGGGATAATGGGAATATATAATAAAATATTAAAATATTTTTAGAAATATAAACTAACCGTGACAGACAGCCCCGCTCAGAATCGTTTTTCATGATAATCGGGAAAAAAATTACTGGGAAAAAAATCCCCAGACGGCCCAGACTACAATATTACTCATAACCACATGAATATGATTGAAAAAATATTTTTTTACGATAATTAATGAAATTACCACATTATTATTAAATTACTAATATACACTTATATCGGAAAAAATTTAAAATCAATAAGTTATTAAAGAAACATTCAATTAAAAACCAATCTATGTTCAAAGTTTAAAATATAATAATATATAATTCTGTAATAAATGATTTGCCAAAGTATAATGTTTTGACGATAGTGTAAATATAATTTATTATTAGGAGGTGTTCTTACAAGTTTTACATTATAGATACAACAGGTATTTAAAAGATTATTTCGAATGATCGATATATCAAATAATACAAGTAATAATAAAAACAATTTAATAATTATTAAACAATAGTTATAATGAGTAGGTTTAAAATTTAAAAGAACCATTAACATATTTTGTTGTTTCAAATCGTGATAAAAAACCATAATATTATTGTTAATTTTTTTTAATGATAATAGTGTACCTACAGGCTACGATTTCTTATAAGTTATAAGTGTTATGATAAAATTATATTTTTTGATTTTTTTTGTCGATACATTAATATCTTTACTTCTATAAAAACTAGAAAAAAATCGTGCATAAAGATTGAAATAGTTGTATAGGTGTACAATTGTTATTTAACTGTATAGGTAGTGTGTACCTATACAATTCATTACCTATTGGTACTTAAAAAAAAATATTAAACTATCAAATATTTACGTAAGGGTTCCCGAACTTTAAAATTCTATATAATTAATAGTTGGCGGAAAAACCGAAAAAGGTAGCAATTTAATATAGGTACGACGATGGACAAATATAAATAATAACCACAATTTCACCCAATTATTCGGAGCCATCCGGTAATTATATTTACCCCTCCCCTCCCCTACTTATCCATTTTTATGGTTGCCATTGAATATGTTTTAATTATTTCACTGTGTTGCGTAATTATATTGCAAAATTAATATTTTTAATGAACTCTAGAGACTAGAGAGTATAACTCTACAGATGCAACTATGTAAATGTAAATTGTAATGATGTACCTATATAAAATACATAAGAATTTAAATTTAGTATAATATTTGTTTGTGTTGTTATACTAATACATTTAAACCCCTATTGTATTCAATCATATAAGATATCCATGTTGTTTGGCTTAATTACATAATTTCAACATTAAATAGGTAGGTATACGAATAATATCAAGAAAAAATATATCTTATGAAGAAAGAAGAACCCCCACCTGCAGTGCACGCTGCGTGGTCCTCCACACCTTAATATTTTTAAATTTTAGATAAGTGATAATATATTAAAAAGTGGGCATCAGTCGGCTCTACAGTATATAGATATATGTCTCTGTAATGGATGTGTTAATTTTGAATAAAATAAAATTATTGCTATTATAAAGTAATTTATTTGAATATCTATAGTTTCTTCCAAATTTTAACTTAAAATATCTGTAAAGCATACTCCGGCGTTACAAATAATTACGGAGCCCCGTGGAAAATAATATAAAATAATATTTTATTAAATTATACCTACATAAATTATATTAATATATTAAATAATACATTTATAAAATGTTTTATACCTGAGATTGCACTGCCACTGTGGAATCTATAGTGTGCAGGCAGTGTGGATGTTGGATATATTATTTTTATGTTTAAATGCTGTACTTAAACATTTTAAAAGATGTAATTTGTAAATTTCTGATCTATGGAGGCGCATAGAGTGATTGAACGTAACTTTTGGACGAAGTTTACTACCCGAAAAAATGTCTATATAGACAAAAATTTAACATTATTAATGTAAAACCAATAGATTTGATCCTTATAGCTTCACTCAGAATCTTAATATACATATAGAGATTTAAGAGTGGCTATTTTATACATATAATACTAAGAGCACTAAAGGTAGTAGGTTATTAACTTATTTTATAATATTAAAATGGACTGAAACGGGTTTCATATAAGTTTACCTTTAGACTGTTTAAGTAACTAATTCAGTACATTTTTCAGAACATTACGATTTACGTTGATTATCCTTTTCAATGTATTCTCATTTTTAAATATTGAATATGGTTAAAAATGTTTGATATTTTTTTAATTTTTGTAGAAATATAAAATTATATTTTAAATATAGGTTAGGTTACAGGTGTAACCGACAACCGTATGGATATTACAGAAGTCCAGAACTCTTATTTCAACTGTAGTTTGAAAAATGTTATCTTTTAGAAATAATTATAATATTAATTATTTAGTAATGGTTTGCTTTACTGAAGTGACCTCCATTTCCGCGGGGACCAACATTTGCGCCAGCCCTATAAGCATAATCTTTATGAAATATTCAATTCCTGATTTTTTTACTTAATACTCTGCAGGAGGGTGTTAGCTCATTGATTTGTTTGTATTATGATCCTCCTCCTTATTTTATGTCGTCATAGAAAACAAAATAAATAGTAAATACTACATTGTAACATCGCCTCCTTCGTTATAAATAACAGTATCAAACAAAATGTCTAGAGGGAGGTTGTCCTACTGCTTGCTCTCCCACAATTTTATGACGCCATAACCTTGTTTACAATTAATATTACAATTTTTACACGACGAAATAGTTTTATATTTTGTGAATTGCTGTTTATAATAATATAATATAATAATTATTATGATCCCGTGACTACTACCACTTTAGGTCATAAAAACACCGTGTTGGGTCCACAATTCTTATCTCGTCTTCCAACCTGACTGCCTGAGTAGATAACACCATAACATACCACTATCACTATGTATACACATTTAATACTTGGGAGGACAACGATTAGTTCCAGCCTCCTAAATTCATGAAAAGAAAAAAATGTATGAATTTCTCACTAGTAAATAATTTGAAAATTTTCAAGATTTTGACAAAATTTGTAAAATTCCAACTTCGAACGCTCATAAAAAATTATTATGGATTTTCGTTCAACTTTTTTTTCTAATTATATTAGTAATATCTTATAAGAAACCTCATATTCAATTTTCAAGTTTTTGAACGAGTCAAAAATTATTCATATACAATAATTTAAAAAAAACTTTGAAAAATTAAAAGTGTATCTCAGTTGTAAAACAACTCAAAAATAGTATAATATTTTGATTAAATTTCATCATTTATGAAAAATTGTTATATAAACCATTTGGACTATTTGGACAATATTTAAGTATTAACGAATATAAATTTTAGAGTTCTACCAAAACAACTAAATCGATTTTATTGAAAATCGGTTTTGCTTAATAATCCGCAATTTTTCTTAATTTTATTTTGGTTTTTCTCGATGCTTTTGAAAACTATCAGGGATTTTTACTTTTGATCCCAAAGGCCCTAAGTATAGTAAGTACCTACTAGATTCACTTTTCTTTCAGATAAGATGCTGAAATAGGAAATGAAAGCTGTTTTCCTGCTCCAGAAGGTGATGACAGAAACAAATAAAAACACATCATTTTAAAATGTATATTGTACAAACATTCGTCACTCCACTTAGAATCTAAAATACGAATAATACTACTGATCTTCAATAATAAATAGGTTTCATGTAATGTTCGCAAATATTGCAATTTGAACATTAGTACTACACACTTGTTAAAAACCTTAGTACAATTTTTCATTTGCACATTACCTTTTTTGAATCCTATAATAGTGCAATGCAATCTCAATGTTTCTTTTTTTCTGCCACGAGTAAATTGGACGACCTTACACTGATAGAAAAATTCCAAATAATACAACCTTCTGTGGTTTTATATACATTGTTAGATGTCAAATTGTTTGGGTACGACTATAAATTATTATATTAAACACTTACAGCACCTTTCCGGGTTAGAAGTTGTACCTAAAATTCTATATAGATGTTACTAGGTATATAACTATATATAACTAAATGGTGGGTGGCAGATTATGTGAAGATGAAACTAAATTGAATTGATGTTTCAAATGCAGTCTGTGTTTTATACAATCCTATTACTGTTGTCAGGATTGGAAAAGTTATTTAGGCTTAGGACCATAAGGGCTGGAATGCGTGATTAAACGATTTAATATTAATGAAAACAAAAAGAGCAGGGTGTCTCCCAATTCCCCCCCAAAAAAAACAGAATTACGTAACAATTTTAACGATGCTGTTTAATTGAAAGGTTTATTTTTGATATATTTACTGTAATTTTCATTAAATAAAATAAAAATTACCTAGAAAGATAAACATGAACCGTAAAAGGTAGTAATGTATGGTAGAGCTGCTATATCGGAGGCTTAAAATATGTGGGCGCGCCCTACAAACCCTTCCAGTGTGACCCGCAAGATATAGCTATTATTATTTCAAAAATTTTTAAAATATAAAATACATAATTATTAAACAATAAATTAATATGTAGGAAAATCTTCGTAATACCTAGTATTAAATAGTTATATTATAATAATTATAATCAATAGAATAAATAAATGTTGTCTTTATTTATATCGTTTATTTTGAATTTTATGTTAAGTTAGGCATAAAAAAAAATGTTTTGCCTGCGAACCTTTGTTGTATAAATATATGGCATGGCTTGTTAGTGATTTAAGTTTGAGACCACTGTGTTATACCTACCATGAACTGTATGTAAGATTTGCAATGTAGCAATTTTGTGCGACAAATACCAAATTTTATTTGCTGTTACATAAAAAACTTATTCCCCACCGCTTTAAATGAGTCCTAACAGTCATTCATTACTTCTTAGTATAACATTGGTCATTTGTCCTTCAAGCAAAAATTCTTTAATAATGACTCTTCGTGTAGAATCAAATATTTATTATATAGGTAGCTCTGGTACTCTGGTAGGTATATATTATAACATAACTCAGCTTTCATTTTGTATATCCAAAACGCATTTATTAAAATTTAAAACCGATTGTTTTATGTAACATTTAAAAATCGATAGCTGGTACCTCAATTATGTATTTATAAATTATTAAATACCTCATTTATATTCTTCAAAAAAAATAATATATAGGTACCTATCGTTGAATAAAACACAATAAATTGTCTATATTGGTATACCAATATTAGTATACAAATTAAAGCTATGAAGTAGGATTGATTAATTTAAATAAATGGTTTAAAACCATAAAATTATATTAATAAATAATAAGTAACAACCACTAAACCACTTACCTGCAAACCCGTATATAATATTAGAATGTATAAGGTATTTAAATGTGTGTACTCAATTTCGAACCTAAATAAAATGTGTTCCCTATATTATTATTTTTTATTATTCGAATAGGTTACTATTTATTGTACACTAATACAAAAAAAAAAATTTATTACTTACGAGTCTGCAATTACCTACCTACCTACCATAAGACATTAAGATATTAATTTGTTTTAGATACATGCAAAACTACAAAAATGCCAAAAAAAACCATTAAACTGACATTTTAGATTCTGAGCGGAGCGATGAATGTATTGATTTTACAATATGTGTTTTTTTATTATTATATTTTGTGTCTGTGTACACGATAATTAGCCGAAATAAAACTTTGATTTTCAACTTCAATATCTTGTTCGATGAGAAAGTGAATATAGTTGGTGTATTGGGGACTGGGGTGGTCAAAATTTAAAATTCTCAGAAGTTTTCAAAAGCATAGGGAAAAACGGGAATTTTTAAGCAAAAGTGGTTTTTCACAAAATCGATTTTAATTTTTGACGTAACTCTAAAAGAAACGACCGTATAGATACATGACATTTTCACTGAATGTTTATATAAGCATTTTCTACACACCATCAAAATATGTTCTCTAGTTTTGACCTGTTTACGAATATTTTCTCTTTCCGATTTTTTTCTTTCTATAAATGTCAATAAAATTGTATTTGTTGGGTCAAAAAGATTGAAAAATAGGCTCCTCCTAATATATTGTTACAATGACAGTTGAAAAATATTAAAAATAAATAATCATATTTTCATAATCATTTAAAGTTTGAATTTTGACGAAATACGTAAAAATCACGAAAATGTGCAAATTATTTTGAGTTAGAAATTCATAAAAATGTTCTTTTAAATCTAAGATTTAAAATTGAATACAAGATTTCCCGTAAGAATGTCTACATTTATCAAAATAAAAATATTTACTGTAAAGTTCAAATCAAATTGAGCTGTTTACGGACATTTTCAATTTTCAATTTTGTTTAGTTTTTTTTTCTATAAATGTCAATAAAATTGTATTCGTTGGGTCTAATTGTCTAAATGCATGACAACTTAATACAAGGCTCCTCAGAAATAGTTACAATATCAGCTAAAAAGTATTAAAAATACATCGGCAAGATTTTTTTTATAAGCTTTTAAAGTTTGATTTTTGACAACATTTTTCAAATTGAAAATTGAAAAATGATTTTGTAGTTGAAAATTCATACAAATTCAAATGTTGACATAATTTAAATATAATATAAAATATCTTGACTGACAACCCGTCTAAGTACATTTTTATTTTATTTAATATTCACAGTCGTTTAGCTTTAATTCTTAATTAAATAATTAACATTTAACTTACATACCAATCGTGCAATCTCAAAAATGAACAATGTTAAGAAAAATATATTAAACAACAAATTTTCAATGAAATTTTCTAGCGGTCATCTACTCACAAATGAAAATTAAATCAAAAAATAAAGTCGATTGAAAACTAAAGAAGTAGAAAATGGCAGTTGTCTATAAATAGCTCAAATATTTGTATCATACCTAGAAAAATAGAAAAAATTTAAAGATTTCAAATCTAAACAGATACATTGGATATCTGTTTTTGTATAATGAAGTATAACAAATCAGCCAAATCTATTTAGTAACTAATTTTGCGTAAATACAACGTGTGGCCCCAATGTATAACAGATCCGATTTGCTACTAGAAACTGCCTTAAAGTAGAAGATTCAACCATATTTACAAACCTTAAATGAAATTGAAGCAAATAAATAAAATATTATGATTATTTTTTTTTGAAATGTTTTTGACAAGTATGTGAATAACATTAAGTTCCTACATAATTAACTCACATTTTAATATACAATCTAATTATTATATTATACAAATGTATAAGTAATAACTAAAAAGTAAATATGTTAAATAGTAAATACCTAGTGGCTAGTTGGTTTATTATGGAGTATTAGAAAGTTTTTAATTGAATTTAAGTAATTATGTTAATGATATTAAATTATTTTAATTTCAATGCAGATGATAGGATGATAGATTTGAATATTTTTTTTTATATATTTTCATTAAAAATATAATTATGATAATATAATATCTTATAAACGTCAAATCTGTAATTGGTCATTAGTTAAAATTCTAATTTTCTTCTTATTTGTTTTATATCTAAGAAACAAAAATACATATCTAACAGTTATGAAATGTTTGAGGAATGTACCATTTTTTAGTATAGTAAAATATATTAGTTATATAACTTGTTGGTTAATGATTTTAAACATAATATTATGTCAAAACAAATACAGAATTTTAGTGGCCATTTGAAAAGCCCATGATGCGATTGCATCCCAACGTCCATTACCAGTTGCCACCGCAATGAATAATAATATGTCGAATTAATTAATACTGTCAAGTATTCTAAAAATCTTATCCGTGTTATTTTATTGTAATTATTACCATATTTGACTTTTTAAACACGAAAATATATAAGAGTGTAGTGTGTACAAATCAATCAGAATGTAGGGGGGGGGGTTCAATATCATAAAAAAAAAATAAGAACCAACAACACTGTTTTTGTTAAATAATATAAATCATAAACATAGATGAACAATGTACTTATGTTATATCTCATGTAGTATACATATAATATCATCAATAAAAATAGTTTATTATTTACAATTTAAAAAATTACTGTAATTTCACATTTGTCTAGGCAGACATTCCAGATCATTATTTCATATGTCACCCTCCTGCACCCCATAATGGGTGCCCTTGGTGTGTACTTTTTTTGTTATTTTATATTATGTACTAATACTATTTAAATTTAAATGAAGTTGAAATATCTACTTATTAACCTTCATGATTTGTGATATGCTAATGGATAGCAACTCTCCTCTCAAGTAAGCTAAGATTAGAGCTCAACAATTTTTTTTTTTATATAAAAATATATTATTATATAATATTAAGTTATAAATAATAAAGCACTCATTAAAAACTACAACAAAACTACAACAAAAAAAACAAACAATTTTAATACTGGAATAGGTTGTACTGTTGTAGAACTATTCAGGAAATCAGGAGGCATGAATGCATAAGTTCAACTACTAATATATATTATGTATTATGTCTTTCACAGTGAAAACCATCTATTTGCTGCTGTATTATATTATATGTATTATATTCAATAAAAATTAAATTGAAAAAAAGTGAAGATGATTCTAGATAAAGTAAATGTAAGTTTACAAATAATATAATGCTATGGAGTTATTTAGGTGTATTATAAGTTATAACATATTAAATCATCTTAATATCTAATTTTGGCTAAATTTGAACTCAAAATATCTAAAAAAAAGTGTTTATAAATTGTTTAGACTTTTGGGTTACAATATGAAATATTAAAACTTTGTTTTCAATTTTCTGCTATAAAAATTTAACATTTTATACATTTTTAACTACAAAATAAGTTTCAAATTACTGTGGTTTTTATGAATTTTATTTAAATTTAAAGTTTTAAATGCTCATTAAGATCGTTAATATATTTTAACGGCTATTAAAGAAACTTATGAGGAATCTTGTATCAAATTACAAAAAAATAATTTCTGTAATAATAATTGAAAAAAACTTAAAAATAATCAACAATCAAACTAGTTTGATGTAAAAATTTAAGTTTTTTTTTATTTATTTAGGCTTTTGAAAACTACTGGGAATATTTTTCTTAAAACCTCTCAACGTACCAACTAGATTCCCATTCCTAGCAGAAAATGTGATAAATTAGACAATCGAAAAAATTTTACTGTTCTAAAAGGTGACAGGCAGTAAAAAAAAAAAAACTTATCCATTGTAAAATCAAGACGTACGCTCAGTCTAAAAGTTAATTCAAATGAATTGTGGTATTAATGTTTTGACGTTTGGTGCTAGATTTTGAATAAAATTACTATGAAGTTTAAAAATTGAAAATTGACAAAAATTAAATGTAAATGTGTAATAGAAATTATTTGGTTAAATCACAACTTTGGTCAACAGATGTTAGACTATAAAGTAATTTTATACAGTTCAGTATTTTAGTTAAATATATAAAAATGTTCATACTATTATAAGATTAAAGAAATAGTATGGGTACATTATTTGAAATCCACTTTTATGAGTTTATGAATAACAATCAGCCTACACTTAAATTAAATTAATGGATTTCCTTTAAAACAGGTATAATATTGTTAACGCATTTAATATTTTTAACACTAACCCACGTATTTAACTATTTTTGGTTAAAAACAAATTATAATCATATATCATCTCATATTAAGTCAACATTGTATTAAACATGAAATAACCTTTGACCTAAAGAATAGACGAATATTATAATTTATAAGGTGCATGTACAAGTCACAAAATAGGTTTCACACATTGTTTTTATAAAATATTTGTTATAGTAATAACTTAAAATCTACTCGACAGGATCATAAACAATATAAATAAATTATTTTTATATATAGGTATATTATATTCAAACATGCATAATATTGTAAATTTAAAATTTAAAAATACCTTGATGGCTTGATTACTAAATGCATAATGAAAATTTGTTATCACTAAAATGCATATGTTTAAATATTACTCTAGCCATTCTTATAATACAAAATATTATTATACACTTTTTAAATAAAATTTGAAGAGCTTAAACCAAGTGTTCATACACTGAAGTCAATTAAACTGCTAGCCAAGAGTGTGTACTCAAATTAGGACCAAAAAAAAAACAACCATTAAAATTGTTATCCATTTGGCAACGAACACTTCTGCAAAAAAAATGTAACAATTTAAAAATCACGATTTTAAACATTATTGATTTTTAATAATATCATGGAATCAAATCATCTTAATAGGTAGGTACAAGTCAGTTGGACATTTATTAGGAATTGAAACAAATAGGTTATAAAAAAGTATGTGGAAAATGAATGAAAAAACAGGAGTCAAACAAGTTGTTAGTTAGAAACCTCGGGATAAACCATATTAATACTTGCGCGTTTAGGTAACAATTTAAGACAATACACTTTGTCCGAGAAATAATTCAGCTCAGACAACATCGTGTGTTCCTGGACATGGTCATCAGAAGTGAAGGGGTATCCGTATCCGTATCACTATTCAGTACTCACTGTATCAGCGCCCAGCGGCGCTCACATTCTATCATCAGACGTTGCACATTAATGAACCTTATTAGTTATTACTATATAATTAGTTACGCCAAAAATTAACGACTTATAAATAAATAAAAATTAACTACAGCAGTACACATTTTAATGATAATAATATTATATACGGTATATACAATCGCGTTACAAAGAACAATCGTGATTTGGATTAAAATAGAAATATTTAACAGACGATTAAAACACAAGAAAAATCGGAAATCTAAAAATAAATATACTTCGGGGTATACACTATATAGAAGATAACAATATGGACAAAGAATTAACTTTAAAACTAAACAAATATAGACAAATCCTATATAAAACAATTATCGGTTAAACATAAAACGATATAATATCAGTGACTAAAAAAATTAATATAAATAATCTTCAAAAATAATATTGTACCTATACGTAAAATCGTTTTATCCCGCAATAATACTTAATAGCGAGCAGGCTCGACATCTTCGTAACTGGTTTTAACTAGATACAAACTAATTATATATCGAACTATTGTGACGTTTGAATTGGTTAAAAATAGCAGCCCAACATGGTATTTCCGTGAGTTACGAAATTAGCTTTCACAATGATCTCAGAATGGACAAATGATAACTCTGACAGATCAAAGTGAAAACCAGCTTCGCATCAAATAGTATTGAGAAGTTAAGAAAAAAAAATAATAATTATAATAATTTGAATGGATAAAATAAAATTTACATTATAAAAAAAAAAAAAAAAATGTTGGTAAAAAATAATATATCAAAAGTATGGAAATATAAAATTAGACATCACGTGAGACTTACTGGTGGACTTCCTAGAGACAAAACGCATAGTGTACGTAGTAGTTGCACACATACCTATTGGAGACACACGAAACCACGTGTTCCGTTTCCTGCGTTTCCGGTCGATGAGCGAGACAATAGACGCCCGGCGATTCCGACATGGTGCGCTTTGCACGTCCGGCGACGGCCGCACCGGATTACCGACTTGTGTAACGAGTAGCAAAAACAATTTATTCAATTAGAAAATTATAATACTGTTAAAAAAAATATATTTTTTTGAAGTGCGGCGTAAATAATAGCACTTATGTATTATATATAAAAAAAAAAAAAATGATAACCGTTTAAAGGAAGACCGCCGTGAGCCGAAAAACCGCGTAACCGACGAAAATATCGTATACTCCGGGAGGGGCGGAAAAGAGAAAAACTTCGACGAAATGAAATAATTTAAAAAAAAAAACACGCGCGCGGACACGTTCGCGGTTCGGCGCAGAGAGCGAAAAATGTTGCCGTGGAGCCGGAGCGTCGTCAGACACCGCGGACACACGCACCGCAGAAACGGCAGACACACGACTCGCTAGCAATAAAACAAAACGGCGACTGCGAACCCGAATCCCGATACCAACTACCGACCGCGCGACTGGCAGCTCCGTATGTATACAGTTTGTACACGTACGCGGCGAAAGGCCGCGTTCGGTTGGTACCACGGTATACCCCCCCGAATATCGGAACGCGCGCGCGCTCTCGTTAGCCGGCCGGCTGGGTGGCTGACTGCTGGCTCACTCGCTCCTTGCACGCAAGCGCACGTCGTATTCCTCGTTCTCGCTTGCACCCATCACACCCGCCGTCGGGCGGACGCGGCGGGCCGATGTGAAGACGAGCGAGCAGCGTTCGCGGGGCGCCGCCAAACCCGACGGGAACACCGTCGATCGCACACATCGTGCGCCACACGCACGCACACACAGTGACCGTCGTCCGTCGGCGACGACGCGACCGTCTCACCCGCTCTCACTCCCTCACTCACCCGCTCGCGGTCGCCGGTTTCATTCAGAAAATAATTTACTTCCCTCTTCACCGCGCGACACTGACGATGGGGCGGGTGGGCGGTGTGTAATGCGTGTGTGTTTTACCCGGTGGGGGGCGTATGACGGCGCGGAAAGGGGGTTGATGGGCGGCGGAGGGGTCGCCGAACAGCAGACGTACGAACGCGGGCGGCGCCTCCCACCAATCCACACACGCACACGTCGCAGCGCCGTTTAATAAGCGACATTCTTTTTATTCATACACGCACACACGCACACGTCACTCGCATACGCACGTACGCACGCACACACAGACATTAACGCTCGTTCGTATGAGTTTCCCGTCGTGATAATACGCTCGTCTGGACGACGTTATGTATGTGCGTGTGTGTTCCTAGGCCGCGCGTGACGTCATCGTAGGAAAAAATAGTCCGATGCGACAAAATCGCATTACTGAATAATTGCCACGTGCTCAGGACCGCGTACACTATAAAATATCATAACGATATTAATATATTGTACGGGTGTTGAATCATCCCCAGACCGAATGCAGGCATACAGCGCTAATTAATTTATCCGCTCAAAGAGGACGTGTTGCTCGGTGGTGGTGCGGCGGCGGCGTTCGTTCGCGAGTGGATTGGTTAGCACAAGGGGGTGGGTTTGCCACGAGAATTTATCGATTTGGTCGGTCGAGATTTCTGAGTAACGGCTGATGAAAATTCGCAGAAATATATCATTGTATAAACATGCGCACGCGCGCGCACACACACACGGTGATGTGTAAAATAACAATAATTTATATAAAACCGTCTCCGATCGACCGGTGATGACGATGAGGTTCGGTGAAACGGAGGCAATAAACATTCCACTCGAACGATGCATTCACCACCACACGACCGACGTTGCCGACGCGCACACAATATATTACACGCGACGCCACCGGCGGGAATGTTGCGCACAGGTAATAATAACATACTATAATATATATTGTTATTTGTTGTATTATAGTCTTCGTCTTGACTCGCCGGTTTCGGAACACGAACGGGCCGATATTATCTGGGACCGGTGGAGGGAGAGGAGGACGACGCGATGTATAATAAATAATAATATGTATTATAGTAATATAAGGAGTGAGAACCGGAGAGAAGCATAAGAATTGGAACTCGGCCATTCGTATGGCCCAAACGTGTGTCCCAGTCGCATTAATTAGGTTTAATTAAATATACACTACGGCGTAATGAATAGACGATACGAGTATACGACGACACGCTATAGGGGAGAGGGATCGCGTCTCCCTCGGACAGTGTGGCGAAGGTTGTCGGCCAGACTAAAATTAACGTCTACTGGTGCCCCGGCGGTTACAATATAATATTATAATAAATATAGTATTTGGTATGTTACAAGAGTAGGCTACTCTTTCGTGTCGAACGTCGTTGTACGATTTCATTGTGGCAAATTGTTGTGCTTATCCACCGCAGATGGCGGCGGTAGACAGAAACTCGAATTGTCTATGTGAAAGTTTTTAAAAACGAAAGGTAAGGTCAATAAACGACGAAAAAGGCGAATTCCTCAAAGAAGACTACTGTTATTACAGTTACTACTACTACCGCTACTATACTACTATTAGCACTATAGCAGATATCTACTACTACTTCTGCTATATTCTACTTCCAGTTACCACTTTATAGAAATAATAATATAGGACTAGCCAATCGTTTTAAGAACCTTTTTCTGTCCCAAGTCCCCTCCCAATCTCATCCATCACCGTACCTCGCCGTACAATCAGTAAACGTACGTGTCGGTAAATACTAAATCCACCCTTCGGACCATACCTATACATGAATTAAACTGCACACGCGTCCTCGGCACAACAAGCACAGACATGCATCACACTGCGCACATACAATATATTATTATACATATAAATCTAAAGTGGTGTTTCGAAGAAATGCGACATACCGCTGCAACCGCATACCACAGTGCGGGTCGATAACCCTTGCACGGCGGCTTAGCATATACAAACGCATCGACACTTGCACGCACGCGCAACGCTCTGACACACACACGCGGGCTCGCGCGCACGCAACACACGATAGACCGGTCCTTCGCCGCCGCCGGAATGTGCCCCCCATTCCACTGACCTCCGTATTCCCACAGCTCGTTGGTGGCCCACCACCGCCGCCACCACCTCCACAGACGTCGTCACCGCCACCTCCATCGATTTTTGCGCGAGTAAAAGCTTTTGGCGGAGCTGTCGTGTCCGGCGAAACTGCGCGCTCGTCCGAAAGCGACTGCACGAAGCGGACGTCGCGGGTGCTTCGGAGGCGGTGACAGTGGATCGTCAAGATTCCGGGACGTCGACGCTCGTGAGAACGTAAGCAGTTTTCGCTGACTACGTGCGACAAACGTCGACTGTGCACCTAATATTATATAACATTATAACCTCTATTGGGTATGATAGACTCATCGTATTTTCATCGTTATCATCGTCGTCACCGTCATCGCGTCGGAACTCGTGAGCGACACGATAGGTTCGATACCGTTCGGCCGGCCTTTGAGAGACCGCCGAAAGAGGGACGTAGAGTCGCGTATGCACCGCACTTGAGATAGAGAGAGCATATATAATTCAGAACGTTATTGGTACATAATATACGTCATATACACGTGGATAACTGGAACAGGATGTGTGAGGTGCGTGCGTGTGTGTCCAAGCCTATACACGCATACAGTAATAATAATAATAATAATAATATACACAAAAATATATATTATAATATACCGATCTGTGCACGTCACCACGGTCACATATTATATGCACTGTTATATAACGCGCCGCATAGCATTTGGCACGCACGTGTGACGTAAAAGGAAACGATCGGAATTTCGCACGCCGAAGGTTTTGGATCTCGGCCATCACCACCGTCTTCTCATCGAGGACACGCTTTTTGAAATACGCGTATAATATTATAATAATATATACTAGGTATATAGTATAGAAGTCGTGTGTAGATATTACGCGTAGCGTTAGGGTTTTAAAACAACACTAGACAATAGTACCTAAATTTAGATGTGTTTTAATAAAATAAGAGTATTTAAGTATGTTGTATTGTTGGCTCTTATATTGTGCCGTACACATTATAATATATACGTTTTGCGGGCCGAAACGAATTTATAAACGAAACATCCATAGGTATAGCTACAGATACAATGCTCCATGACGTCTCATACAGGACTCTCGTCGAAATAGATATACTTACAAATCGTAGAACATCGGTTGGCACCAATTCTGAGTCGAACCACTAAGACAAAACGTCTTGGTTGGTGCACGCAGGGCTAAATAGCACTGCAAGTCTGCAACACACACTAATAATAAGAATTATACTTATACTTAAACTTATACAAAAACTTGAAAGCGAATTCTCAAAAACTAACTTCAACGCTGTATATAGAGAAGCTTTCGAGACGCTTCGTAAATCGTAATATTATGTGGGGTTGAGTAGGTCAATCCTGTAAACTTCACGGACGTCAATATAATTATATTATACCTACATATTATAATATATTATGTACAAGCGCCATACACGACCCGTTACAGCCACGGTCGGTAATATCGTTATTAGATATTATTACATTGAATATATATCTGCACGACTGCACGGATATAATTACATACATATATTATATTATACTACTAGAGTAGGTAGCCAGGTAGGAGTGAAAAGGCGTTTGTGTTCAAAAGCCGCCAGCGAATATAATTTAAACAATCAACCAATATAGGTAGTTAAACTAATCTTAACACAACGTATAATTAATAAAATAAAAAACCGACATAATTTCTATTGTAATTGGACTTATATTATAATATTTATAGTTGATGTTGATGACCGATGAGTGTATACGCGTTCCACTCGGTGATCGCAATAGACTGTAAATATAGGTATGTATATAGACACGAGTTTGCGACTGGTGACAACTGTCGTCGAAACATTGCGAATACCATCGATTGACACGAGTACACACTACACGACCGTCGCCGGGGACTAAGCACTCTACATGCAGACACTATTGTCTATTGTCGCTTTTTGGGTATGCATGTATAAAGTATGTGTGTGTGTGTGTATATGTGTGTGTATTGTGTATGTATTTGTGCGTAATAACGAGCACACCTACAATATAACAAAATAGTATTAAACTATATGCATTGGGACTCAGTGGCGACCACACTAGTGCACGGACCACCAAGGGATAAGTATATATATTTGGTTTTTTCAGTAGACGTATTGACATTTTACATTTTTCACTCTGATCACATTCACAATATTATATATAACTCGCGATCACTGAAAATTGCACATTGGGCATATACAACTCCGTCATACACACGTTTATATATACATATTACATATTAAATATAGAATTTCATATACCTATATAATTAAATAAGTTTTATGTTTTTGCTGCAATCGACGGGATCTTGCGAATCGATAAATTGACCAACATAATATTATTATATTGCGCGTCACTAAAATATTAAAATGAAACGCGTTTACGACACACGTATAACTCCAATCGAATATCGATGTTTAAATAAAATCTTCTTTCCCCTCGCCGTCCGACCACATGTATCTATACAATCGCCGTCCATTCAATCGCATCCTGCAGCGCCCGCCTGCCCACCCAAGAGGTGTGGGACCGCACATTCGATGGTAATCTCTATTATGTACACACATATATAGCGATGATCGACTTTAGGTGGTGACTGCAGGGTCTCGAGTGAAGTCGATGGGGTGTATAAGTTATGTCGAGGCGCATCGATTCCCTCGATATATATAATATGATTCTCGGAAGATTATATTCCGAGTACAAGGCGAGGAATGTGTATATTAAATTATCATTTATACAATGACTGTTTTTTTCATGTCATTAATGTATTACCTACACACTATTATACCTTTTTTGTATTATAGCAGGCATTATAAACGGTTTAAATCAAAAAGATTTTCTTCGATTTTTTTCCAATAGTTATTTCTCTACATAATCATATAACGTGAGCGCGACAAAAAAAATACCACTAAAACCACACGCGTCCAACGCCCAACTACAACCAACAGTTTTGAAGAAAAGATGATCACCGCGATCTTAAACTGCAGCGCGTGATGTCTCCATATGACATATACACGTATGTTTATATTATATACAGTTCGTATCCTGTCCCACTTTTCTAGTTTTCTGATATCTTTAGTTATCTATATATAGGTATACCTATATTATACGTATAAGTCCAATAATCGCATCTTCCACGATTGCGACGGATATGACAGTTTACACTTTACTGACGCTATATTATAATGTATAGTGTGTCACGTTTACGTATATAATTTTAGTCGGTTTAGCTGCCATATAGTATAGCAGGCAGACATCATATATGTTTTACAAGGGTCTGCAGCTTATATATATATCACTAATCCCAAATATCTTTTGGCGTATAAATCAAGTAGGGTGTGGTGCATTGAATTCACTGCATGACGCCAAAAAACTGTCAGACTGAACTATTCTTTGTATTTAAAAAGGCAAATTGAAAATTAGTTTCCGGCATAATTCTTATATAGTGTAGGTACATGTTTTTTCCACAATATATTGACCAATTTTTAGGGTATTGTGATGCACGTGTTTTATTTGTATTTTAATATAATAACAGTAAACAAGTCAAACGACACATTCCACACAAAAACCTAATATTTTTGAAAAACAGTCCGAGTAAGCACACATATTATATTTTATAACATTATGAAAAATATCGATTAAATAACTTGTTATAGGTATAGGTATACATGAAATAATTAAATATTTAAATACCCAACCTAATACATAGATGAACACATATCACATATACTGTAATGGGTTTTGGTTCCTACTTTATAAATATTAAAATATGAAACATAATTTACACCAGGGGCGTACCTAGGAATTCTTCAAATTGGGAGGCGGGGGGAAAGGGGTCCAAATTGTTTAACATTTAAAAAGTATACAATTAGTGGTTTGCACCTTATGAGTTTTAAATTCTGTTGGACCGTGGGGGTCCAGACCTGACTCCCCCCCCTTTGAATACGCCCCTGATTTACACTATTTACATGTTTTACTTAAGATTTTGAGCTGAGCGATGAATGTATTGAATTTAAATGAAGTATTTTTCTTACTCTCATAACCTTATGTGATAGTAAAAGCAATTCGATTTTCAACTTGGGGGGTAGTGACTGCGAACTGGTAGAAAATTGGTTCTAGTTGGTACATTAAAAATTAGGGAAAAACGGGAATTTTTACATAAATCCAATATTCGACGAAATCAATTTTTTTCTGGTGTTTATTCAAAAACGAACAAACTTGGATTGTTGGAATTTTTATAAAATGTTTATATAAGCATTTTCTATGCACCATAACATTTTCAAAATATTTTGACTCGTTTTAAGCTGTTGAGGACATTCCAATTTGAGATTCTGTTTTACAGCGATGTGTTTTTCTTTTATTCATTTATTTTTTTTTGTGTCTGTTATCATCGTCTGGGGCAGTAAAACTGCTTAAATTTTCTTCAACAGTATGTAGTTTTCGACAAATTCGATTTTGATTTTTGGTGTAACTCTAAAACAAATGACCGTAGATACATACAATTTTCACTGAATGTTTGTATTAGCATTTTCTATACACCGCATGACACCTTCAAAATATTTTGACTTGCTTTGAGCTGTTTACGTTTGAAGTGTTTGAGCTTGTTTTTTTTCTGTAAATGTCAGTTAAATTTTATTTGTTGGTAAAAACGCTTGAAAATTTAATACAAGGCTCCTAATATATTGTTGCAATGACAGTTGAAAAATATTAAAATTCCTCATGAAGTGGTTTTCTTATTTTGTTGTAATTCAAAAACAAATAACGTTAGATACTTGACACCATATGTTTATCTTATCAATCTTTATACTTGCTGAAATTTTCAAAATATTTTAACTTGTTTTGAGCTGTTTACGGACATTTTAAATTTTAAATTATTTTAGTTTTTTTTCCAATGAAAGTCAGTTAAATTTTATTTGTTGACTCATAAATCGTGAAAATTGAAAACAAAGCTTTTGCTATACAAAATATTATATTATATATATTGTTATAAACAGCCGCTTAAAAATATTAAAAGTACATAGGTAGCCTGCACAAATTTTTTTATAAGCATTTAAAGTTCAATTTTTTTACAAAATACATCAAAATTTAAAATGTAAAACAAGGTTTCACGTAAGTTGGGTTATTCTCTAACCAAAAAATATAAAAAAATTTTTTATAGTTATTTTATGTTAAAATTTAAACGAAGAAAAACGATGTGTTATATTTTATAAATATTGTTCGTGGGTATTTGGAACTTCCAAAGTATATTATTATATACAAATATTACAATCCAGTTTACCAGATATCGATTCATAATAATAATATAAAATATCCTTGGCTGATATACCATAAAATATACTTATTTAGCAATAATATAGGCTGAATGATCGCCTTCACTCAAAATCGTTTTCTGTGTGCAGCAATGATTAATCATTGAATTCAAATTTAACACATCATACATTACAGTAACTTACTCCTCGATGACAACACCTACTGTACAGCACAATAGTTATCTACTTTCTCCCTTTTTAATACCTATACATATAATTGTGTTACCTTGTAAGTAGTAAGTATACAAGTCAATATGTCATATTCATATACGATATACCTATATACCTATACTTAAACACAAATAATTATAAGTTATAACAGAATACTATGGTCTGTAACTCTGTAAATATATCTTCTCAACTTTATAATATATTATTTTTTAACTTAAAAGAAGTCCGAAGTTCAATGAACATTTTTTTGTCTGTATATTTAAACTCAAGTTAATATTACCAGTATACTTTAAAGTTTAAAAAGTAACTTTGAGACTAAGTTCTTTTAGTATTTTACTTGTTAGTATATTCACCCTTAGCTACAATTTTACTGATGTACCTTCATGTTTATTACAGCCAAATTATTATTTTTTCTTTTACAGCATAATTTTTATTTAGATTTTCGTTAGAAATGTTAAATTAAATATACATTTTTTCTTCATTAATTTATGTTTTCTTTTTGCAATAATGGTATAAATTGTATAGATATTCATTATAATTACGAAACTTTGCAGTACAAAGAATTCTTAAGTCTTTATGCGAGAAAGAAAACTTGAATACATAGTGAAGTAGGTAGGTATAGGTACTGAACTATATTAAAGTGTAAGTTATAATTAATAAAACATACACAACAATCAAACTATAAGAAGTTAAGCATGATACGAACCAAATGCAGGTACGTATATAGGTTCCACCTCACCCATTCAACCATCACGAAATTTTATACGAAAACATTTTTTAATTATATATAATTATAATTTATAAATTTTAATTTGTAATTTGCATATTTTTTTATTATATCATTCAAATTATATACATAACTTCTAATTTTACAATAAGCGTGTATGATAAGAGTATAATATTGACTTTAAGTTATTTTTGAAGGTCACTCATCTGCAGTGTCACTCAATTTCAGCGGGATGGGAGAGCACTATGGTTATAAATTATGATTTATACCAAAAATACCTACCCAAAATTGTTTCTGTGTACGCACCTGCAGTACAAACAATAGCTTTATTAAGTTAAATTTAAAAGTTACGCGTGTATTATGTAGGTAGGTACATACTTTGTGTATATCCATATAATATATGGGCAATCAACCAGATATGAGAAAACGTGTTTAATTTATATAAAATGTAATATTATATACCTAACGGCTTCATCATATAGGTAGTCTAAGAATAGTAATGCATTTTAGACAAATATTTCGTGATCTATAAATGAATCATTTTTAATATACTGTAGTCTACAAGTACTTATAGTGGCGTAACTGGATAAAAATCTGGTGGAGGGGCAATATAATTTATTCAGTATTCATCATAATCAAAACTCTGACCCCCTCTGGTTAAGTCTTAAAACTTATCTTAAGGTTTACAAACAAACTGTAGGTAGCAGGTACTGGTTAGTGGTTACCCGCATATTGTTAAATAATTAATATCTACTTAAAAGTACATTAATAATAACGTGTGATTATCTGGGGGGGGGAGGCAAAATGATACCTTTGCTCCTCCACAAAAATGTCTGAGACGGCAAGTGTCCCCCTTGCCCCCCCCCCAATTACACCACGGCTTATAGGTACATATGTCCTATTATACATATATATGTCAGCGCCATGTGGTCGAATTTGGGGCTCTTAAACGGTGGCATCCAAAAATGAGACAAGTATAATATTATTATGTCCCTCTAGCTGGTCTGTTCTTCAGAAATTGTTTGTGTTAAACGACCAAATTTTTTTGTCAATGTTCATAAAAAGTCGGAGCATGTTGTTTAAAACAAGGAGCATAAATAGTTTCGCTTGTTCCGTTCCGGTCTGTACCAGCCAGCAGTATACGGTCGGAGAGCACACGATGTATACTATATAGTATTATAATTATACGTATACTGTTCTGCGGGATTTATATATATATATATCGCATCTAAGTGTTTTAATGTAAATTGTTGTACATATGGAACGTTACACAGCTGTAGCTGGGATTCTGGGAAGAGGAAGCCCAAAATAAAATATATGTGCGAACAAAGCTACAGTTAGAAAGGGAAAAGATTGTTTTTTCCAGCGAAAAAAAATCGAAAACAATAATCAATAGAAATCCAAAATCGCCGGTGGCGGTGGTAAAGCATGATTTTATTGCGGCGGCGGCGATGACGACGAAGGCGACGGTGTGCGCGCACGCGCCCGCGTGCAAGTGCGCGCGTGCACTTAAAAATCGCCGCCGCCGGTGTCAGTGACCGAAGCGTCGCGGCGCCCCGGGCTCGGTTCCAGAATGTCTATTTCCAAATGGTCGTCGCGGGGCTCCGGCGCGAAATCGTAAATGTTAGGTTTATTTTTAAAAGCTCTCGGCGTCGCGTCGCCGCTGACCCCGCACCGCCGGCCGGTCCCGGTCCGTCTGCAGATATTATACGCACAGACGGCCACTGAAAACGCGGTCGACGGCCGCTAAAGGTTTGGCGACGCGCGACTCCAAGGAACCGACGCACGGGCGCAGTTCGTATTGTTGTACTCCGAAGTTCTATAAAGCTAGCACCACAGGCTGAGATTGCCCAAAAGTATTAAGGGCGACGACTGTATTGAAGCACCAAAAAAATTGTAGAGAAAACTTACCCACCCCTATTACCCATCTTTTCAGCGTAATTATACACTGTAAAGGACTATATATTTTTCAATATAATATGATCAATGTCTAAAAGTATAATATACGAAGCAAATATACAATTGTTGAAACTAATAGGTACAACTTGATATAACTTTTATAATTTTAGATAAACATTTTTTTGGAATTACTTGTTCAACTCATTTAACCCACATTTTACAGCAAGTTTATTTCCACAGTTTTTAGTAACTTCAAAGACTCATTAGTCCTCATTAATTCAAAATGGATCCTAAAATAAAAAAAAACATATAGGTACAAGGTACATATTGTCATATTATGTATCTATGTGTAAAAAATATTTAACTCAAATGCATAACTAATCACGGCTATGAGATTCGTGCAGGTGCTACATATCTAGAAATCAGGGTACCTAACCTAACCTATAGCACCTCAGCGATAAGCAAATATGGTAACCTGTATATACATAGGTATATTTCGTTATAAATTATTATAATAATATTGAATTTTCTTTCTGAAAAACACAAGTTATCATCTTATACAATCATATATACACATAGTTCTTATACGTAGGTACTTTATATTGCTCTTACTCATTCATTCTTATAGTGTGTTAGTTAATCCATGTTTCAACTTTTGATTTATAACTGCAGCTTGTACATTATTTATATATTTATATGTATATATAGTGTAAATAAGAATCCCTTATTAAAAATATTTAGGTGCCCATACATAATCTATCAATAATATTATTAATATTACGGTATATTATTATGTATAGGTTATAGGTATCTATAATAGTTGTTACTCAATAAGATATCCTGAAATTTTTTTCGGTGTTTAACACGCCCTTAAAATAATAATTGACGACTTTCGATTATTTTCATATGATTTTTAAAATCATAATATGTTTTATCGCAATTGGATGTGATTTTGTCATGGGGGAGGGGGGGCTCAGAGTTGATGATTGATAAGCTAATTCAAACCATTTCAGTCCTTCAAAACTACTCCGCATGCGATGACACGTGGGCTGTGTGTGTCAATTTAATTTATCTATACATTCTCGGTTCTAATTCTAATAGCTTCAGCTTCACGTCAAAAATCAATATTATACCAGTGACACGATAGTGGTGATTTGGAGGAGTGCTTGATATTTTAATTTACTCCACGAAATAATAATAGTTATAACACCAAAACTAAAATCTACATTCCAACGACAATTATTTATATTTCAAAAGCGGCGATATGATTATTAACTATATGACATGTTGAAAAAAAAGGTTTCTTTGTAGTATTGTACATTTTTGTACATATATGTATAATATATAATATATTATACATATAAACTGGCGGGCACCACACTATTGCCGTCGTCGTATATATATAGGTACATTGTGCAGGCCGCAATGGTAACCTCGTGTGCGGCGTTTTCGGTCCGTTTTTGGCACGAACGTTTGGCGGAACCGGCAACGCACATTTTGTTTTATATATATACGGGGTGGTTTAATTACACTGGACGGAATAAAAAAAAAAAACACTTTCTAGAGTTAATGATAAAAAACAAACAGATACAAACATATTGTAATAAGGAATGATACAATGATACTATATATATTATATATGGATGACAACTATTATATCTTTCACGTAAGAATGTATGATTTTACATTAATAGATTAATACGTATTTAAATTGTATGTTGTTGCGTAGGTACATCAATACAATAATTATATATTTTAAATGGTGTGTATAAATGTGGGTAACCATTGAATTGATACATAGTGATGTCAAATAGAATTTAGAATGTATTAGCATACCTTTACAATATCATTAAGAAAGATATTCAATATATATATATACTCAAACACGCAATAAACGCCCGATATTATCTTATAATATATTTAACATAAAAAACTTACACTACCTAACAAAAAAATCATATTTTTTTAACTTACATGACGTACCTATATATTTTACTTAATCAGTTATTCAACAAAAAAATTTAATTTACTCGGAACCTTGGGTGTTTTAACCCCCTGGACCCCTTCCACCATAAAACCACCACTAGTAGATACAACAGAATATCCATGGCTAAAGTATGTAAAAGGAGTAAGGACTATCTCGAGAGGGGATCAAAATTTACAATTTTATTCACTGCAGCTACCAATCATCATTCGATATTTCTTAACTTTCGGAAAATTAAGCATTGTTGGTTTGTAAGTTTGTTCCAAAAATATATTATTAATTCTACAACAAAATATCAATAATTTATTTAAAAAAAATATAGGTATTTTCTTTCCTCATTATATTTAATATTATTCGTAAGTCATCTTAGTAATTATTAGCACGACAACACAATATATAATATATAACTAGCTGTCCCACCCGACGTTGCCCGAGCCAAAGATTTATATTTTTAATAAATATATTTGTAAAAAATGTATATGCCAATATGCCATATTTTTGCTAATAAATTATAATAGTAATATGATGTATGTAACCAATGACAACCATTTATAGATAAACAAAAAAAAATCAGCTTGAGCTGAAAAAAATGCATGGTACCCTTTAGCTACTCATAGAAGTAGAAAAAGATATTTACACCCTCCAAGTCTCAAGGATTCTATTGATATAACTTTTTATTCAAATCGGTCCAGTAGTTTTTGAGTCTCTCAATTTCAAACCAACATCCATTTTTACCTGTAATACAAACCACCAAACGTGGTTCAAACTACTCTTTAAACTTTCCTGATATCTCCAAGAACAATTTGAAATTTTCTCAAAATCTGTTAAGAAGTTTTTGAATAGCTATATACAAACAAAGCTACAAATATACATTCGAATCTCATCTTTGTTTTAAGATATTTTTTTTTTATTCGTGAACATAACCGTAAACATGATTGGTGCGTGCTTATACATTCATCATTTGCCCGAGACACTGATGGCAACCCTAAAAAAAATTGAAACTAAAAAAATTAATAATTTCTCTTATTAGTATTATAATCTTTAAGCTGTAACCAATTGCAATCATTTATACAAAAAAATACAAATTTCTACAAATTATTTCTCCTATAGCGCACCATTAATAATTAAAAATTTCCAACGTTAATCTCAAAATCCCTGTTTGAGCAGCTCAAACCTCTCCGGATTAGACCTACCGGGGACAATAAATTATAAACCTTAACCACTCAGGAAAACACTCAACCACACACAAAAAATTCATCAAAATCGGTCCAGCCGTTTAGGAGTTCAGTGACACACGAGAACAGAATAAATATATATTATATTAATGTAATTAATAATTTGTTTCCTTCTCAAAAAATGTTATCCTTAATTATTATATAGGTAATCAGGTTCATATAATTGCTTATGTAGAATATAGACACATTTTATAACTAATACAAGATTAATAAATCGTTTAGAAATGTAACAAAAGACCAAAACTGAAAATTAAGATCGAAGTGTATTATGTGGTCGATTGCTTACAATAAGAAAATTAAAATGTCCAAGAACAAAATTAAATCATTTGTATAAAATAAACGAACACTGTTTGTTAACCAAATATAGGCACTTAAAACCTACATGACCCCGCACCTAACTTTAAAATATATGTGTACGTAATAGTATAATGACTATTTTCTAAAATCAAGTTAATTGTTTATATATGGATATTCTATATTTCTTTGACTCCTCTTATATTAAAACAACATATACAAATTTACAATACTAGTTTACACAACATAATTTATCAATAACCTATACTACCTACGTATTTATTTTTGTAGGTTTTAGATTTATTAAAAAACTGTTATGTTATTTATAATAATATAGTTCCTAACCCACGATTTATTTCAACTATAGTTATTGTTATTGTTATTTTATTTTATTGCATTTAAACGCTCTGAATTTAATATAAGTGCCAAATTTTGTAAGTATTACTTAAACTTTTCTTAGTGTATTGCCAAAAGTTATATTGTGTGTCTGGCCAAAAACTGATCCTATAGGCTATAATTGGTTCAACAAACATTATTTAATATTCAAACATGCTACAAATTTCAACCAATACAATATTAGGTTAAGAGTATTATTATATAATCGTAATTAAATTTTATTGATTAATGTGTGATACAAATTAAGAACATTTATATTTTATTTATTATTCATTACCTATTGCATTTATTAATAAATAATTAATATAACATATTTAATTAGCGTGTTACTAGTGAGAACTGATAATGGTAAATGATTAATAATTATAAAATAAACTGGCGTTCATTAAAAAAAAACGGAAAAATATATATCGATTTAATCTCAATTTTAATGGGGAAAATAATTTAATAAAAAATTCTTTAACTACAATATATTTGAATGCATACTGTTTATATAAATATATTTATATATAGCATAATACACTTTGGTATACAGTCTATAATTTATATGTATTAATTGTCCAACGCACGATTCAAAAAAAATCATCTCCATAACAACTCGCAACAAAAAAGGTGATTATATAAAAATTAAGTTTATATCTTAAATTATTAGGGGTAAGCATGCCTTGTGAATCGTCCAACTAGAGGACTATAATAGTTACGGACGTAGAAGTAGTAGACCGTAGACGTTGTATGATAGACGGTTAATAATCTTTGTAATTAAATTGATAGTATTTATTATTAATGTATACAAAATAATAAAATGTCTAGTTTATTTCCTATCAATTTGTATGTCTCTATAATTTACTGTAAAAATTATATTTAATATTATTTGTGTATAATTTTGTAATTAACAAAACGTTAAACGTTTTAAGTGAACGTTTCCGTTTAGATTACCGTATATTGTACATACAGTATATGCACTAATAACAATCGTGTGAGCTACACAACATAATAATATACAGTTATTATAATATAATGTTTTCTTTAATTTGTATATGTCGATAAACGTCACAATGATGAGTCAAATATTATGGTTTTGTCCGTCTATATATATACGTTTCCGTTCGTTATTCGAAGTAAACTGGTGCTCGAAAACTGCATCGCTAAACCACGGTGGCCATAATATTATATAGTAGGTAGGTACATTAGTACACGATGATTATTGTACCATACACACTGTTTTAGCATAATATAATGTATACAAGTCCGGGCACTATAAACGCCTGTACATACATTAGTAGGTATATGTGATATATATATAATATGATACCTATATAGGTGAATAGAACGGTGAAGGGGATGATGAAGCGGGGCACAACCTCCGGTCTTTTCGCACCGCTGTCTGACCTTCTATACCCTTCAGACGCACCTGCGCAGTGGATTAAAGCGTTCCGAACACGACAGGGACGGGGGCAATATCAATATTTTCCCATGGCTTTAACCGACGCTGCCGTCTTCGAGGTCAACAAACCCGCGATGAAAGCCGGAAATTTTCACAATGGCCGTGGGACAAATTCGAAAATAACGTTCTCGGGAATCTGGAATTTCTAGAAGGGTACCTCAATACACACAACATATTATATATGACATATATTCAAATCTACCTAATATATATTGCACATATATAATATATAATTGCCTCAGTCGCGTTTTATATATTTTAATAATATTATGTATATATGCATATGCGGGTAATGTTATTTTATTATAATATTATATAGGCTATAGTACACGAACGCGAACCACGTGTTTTATAATATAGGCCGGACCGTCGTTTACAAATATTAATTTAATACCACATATTTATACACATATATATATATAATATGTTAATATAGGCGAACAACAGGTGGAATTTACGCGTTAGCCGTTACGGAAAATATGATCTGTAGGTCAACTCGAATGCTATATTATATACCTACGTCGTAATAAATATTAAAATATAATACGTGAATAAAAAATAAAATTATAAAAACTTTAATTAAATGTTATGACTAAAAAGACATATTGTAATAGGTTTTTATGTGTCATGTGTGCGTTATAAATACTTATAATTAAGAAAACTTTACATATATACTTTATAGACAATAATATAGACAATAGACATATTAAAATTACTTAATGACGTACGCACATAGTGGCGAGAAGAAAAAATTCTACAAGGCGTAATTTGACCTTTCGATATATTATTGTCGTCTGCCGCTGCTGCATAGCATGCAGTCGTTTCTTGATTCTCGAATCTCGGAGATTCGTTACATTAAAAGATCGTTATGGTATATATAAACAAGATCGATTTTTGTCTACTTAGGTATTTTTGAATCGTAATTTTATTTTTTCAAACGGCGATTCCAGACACAATCGTTTGGCGCCGCCGATTTACAGGAAAACACCTAGGGAGGTCTCGTTTGTACTCATAAAAGTGAAACGTGGTTCTTTTTGAGTAATCGCACGCCTACGGGGATATTATAAAAAGTGACAAGAAAGTTTAAAATATTTTTTTTTTATAATAATATAATAATAGGTAGGTAACTGCTAACTAGTAACTACATACAAATATACAATATTGGTTATAGTAAAATGTTAACATAAAATGACTAAAACATTTTTATGTATTTATTGAGTATATACAGGGTGAATTAACAAGCATGCTCATTTTCATTTTTCCATTTGGTAATGAATTTATACAAATTATGATTTTTGGAATTTTTTGTTGTACTAAAGGACCATATTTTCAAATGTTGAGATTTTTCGTACTATACCTCCTTGAGTCTTAAGACTTGCGGAGTAACCTGTGAGTACCCTGTTTTTCCGTTAGATATTCAAATGTTTATATTAAGAAAATAATTCTTAAAATAGTTTTACAATAATTTAAAATAGATGTAATATTGGTTCTAGTATTTATTAAACTTGGACTATTTTTTATAAATTACAAACAATTTTAAATAACTATAGCCCCCAATCCCCATATCTTCCAAACCCACTCATCATGCATGATAGACTTGGACTTACTATCCTTAGTAGGCCCACACAAAATACTCCTTAAGAAGTAAAAAAAAAATACCAAGAATTTGAATATATGATCTTCAACTGTCAAGTATATTTAAAAATTCGTTATTTAAAGAAAAAGTGGGAGTAAATCACCCTGTATTATATTAATACATTTTAAATTTTAATATAAACATTGTTGTTGGTTACAGTTTTAGACTATTGTTTTTCAAAAAAAAAACTCTTTATTGTTTAACTTTCATTATCTAGCAAGTACATACTCAAAAATGAAATACTACAAACCGACACTCCTTTCAAAAATGAATCGTTAAAAAAAACCGTATAATACAATATTTCAATATAGATGACGAAGTCTCGTTCACGTTTTACAGACAAATTGACCTGTATATGATACACATATATATATTTAGGATATAATATAGGCTATAGAGCTTAATGCTTATATATACCGCTGTTACAAAACGAACAATCCGATTTATCCGTCGCGAAAAAATTTACAACGCCGCGTGCGACATATCCTGGTGTGCGCATAATATATAGGTATAATGTATATATACATACAAATTATTAAATATCGTGTTCAATATTATTAGCGGTTGTACAAATAACCGAATTGACATAATCACACTTCCCACGTGCATTTCACACACAAACACACACACACACACACACACACCACAAATTACAATTATATGATATTGTGTATGTGCGATGTATAATATATATATGGAACGATTAACCGTATGTCCTACCAATATTTTTTACTGAAGCGACCGCGGCGTTTCCGCGTACTGCAGCCGAACACGATATGGTACGATCTGATACAGGGGGAAGACAGTATAATATAGTCACTATAGGTATATTTTATTATAATATATTATATACTATACTATTGTACCGTGTTTATACCCTGCCGATAACGCACGTCCCGCATATAAAATGACAAGATCGAATTTGGTTATTTTGCAGTGCACACGCCCGTGCGTACTATAATTATATTAGGTACCCACGTTATATATCATGCTGTATTTGAAGCTTTCGCCCGACGCAGTAAGTCGTTAAAAATACACACTGCCCCTTTTAAGGGTCTATTTAGAAAAATGTCCGGCCGAGGCGTGGGCGTGAAACCAGCGTAAAAATAGACTGTCATTTCCCTTGGACCGGAGCTAGGGGGGCCGCGACTTGAAAAATTAGTATTTAAAACAAATAATATAGGTACCTACATACTATATTTATATGTATGCCGCGACTCGTGTGTGTAAATTGCTTAATCCGATTAGTTTCCGGAGAGGCGACACTTGTAAGTTATATCGGTATATAGGTACTCGTGTTATACCGTGTAATTTATACTATCTATATAGTCACTGGATATAAATGATGTAACACTATATTGTGTATCTTGTATTTATACTATCTGCTTATATGGCCAATATAGTTTATGATTAAGTTGACTCGTAACCGTTTCCGAAAGCTTCGTTCATAAAATTTGTTTTTCTGTATCGTTACAAAAGCAATAATCTTAAAATGATAAGATTTCAGAGTATTGTCACGGACGTCGAGATTTTTGGGGAAAAAAACGTAACTTTTAAACTGTAATATTATTCATATAGCAGCTGTATGGATCATAATGTTTAAAACTTCTTTTTAAAGGCGTCGCGCGACAACCGATTTCGTTTTATATCCGAAGACAAAAAAGATAAATACAATTATTATAACATTTTTTATTTAAAATCCTATACTTATCCTTTAACTACATTGTGTAAATTCGTAATCAATACATTAAAAATTAATATTGTATTTAACTATATTATTCTTGTTTAACCGGAAATTGTAATTCACAGAAATCATATCGGGGATCACTAATAATCAGTTGATAAACGATTAACCTTTCTTAATATTACCGAACCATATATTCATCGGCATTTCATTTACAATTTATTGAATCATTAAAATATTTACTATACATAGAAAATTAATCGTAAACATTAAAATTAAAACATTTTTATCTCTTTAAAATCCCTTATGAATGAATATGATATGAAAGCAGTTTCTCAATGGTTAAAAAAAATCAAACCATCAATTTACAAACATAAACATAAAACATTGGTATCAGAGTTTCTTCAAATTGAATCATTCGCAAATCATTTTACTTTTTGTGTATGTACATTTCATATTTTAATTGATTCATTTTTGTGTGATTTGAGTATTAAAATATTATAGTTTTATAAGTTAAAACAATAACATTTCTTATTCAATATTAGAATTGAAAAGCTGGGTGTATTATTATTATTATAAAATTACAACAAAACAACTAAAATCGTTATTCTTGGTTATTTAATATGTAATTTCGTCCAAATTTGAACATAAAATAACTATAAAAAAATGTGTTTTTATATTTTTGTGATTTTTTTGGTTTCAGAATAACCTACTAATGTGGAACTTTGTTTTCAAATTTTTAATCCTTAGTTATAAAAGTTGAACATTTTATAAATTTTCAACTACAAAATCATTTTTAATTTTCAATTTGATGAATGTTGTAAAATCAAACTTTAAAAGCTTATAAAAAAAATCTTGCCATTTTTAAGCTGCTATTGTAGCAATATTCACACTTTATGGCTCAACAAATAACATTTTATTGACATTTATAGAAAAAAAAAACTAAAAAATTGAAAATTGAAAATGTTCGTAAACAACTCAAAACATTTTGAAAATTTTACCAAGTATGGGAATTGATAACACAAAAATATGGTGTACATTTTAAATATCTACAGCTATTCGTTTTTGAATTACAAATTTAAACATCAAACGCTCATTAAAATTTAATTTGACTTTACGGTGGTTATTTTTTTTTTTTTTTTGATAAAGGTAGACATTTTTAAAGGAACATTTTTATGAATTCCTAACTCAAAATAATTTGCACATTTTTGTGATTTTTATGTATATGTCGTCAAAGGACTAAATGAGCCTTGTGTTAAGGGTGGGTGAGTGCCGAGTAGATGTCGCTTTGCTGTACAGTAAGTTACAGTGGGTCACTGTAATGAATGGTATTAAATTTGAATTCAATGATATAATATTAATATTGTTATTATACTTATTATAACTACGGTAAGCGGTAATAGCATTCAAATCAATTTTACTGTCCCGGACGGTGATAATAGATTCAAAAATAAAAAAAACACACATTATTGTAAAATCAATACATTCATCGCTCCACTCACTATCTAAAATTTTAAATACATATTTGTACATAGTTACTAGTAAATACCTAAATCTATATCTATAATATGTAAAATAATAGATTACTGATATCCATATTGGAAAATGACTATTGAAAATTAATAATATTATAGTTATATTACGTTACTCGTTACATTAAATATTTTTATTTTAATAATATGTTCACGTTAGCAACCGGACATTAAGTTATCACGTTATTTTTTCATGTTTAATCGTAAATACATTTTATTTATTTTTTATTTTTCTCGAATATCTTAGACCCTAGGTTTTGTCATATATTCTACCTTCATAACGTATTTTAATAACGTGAATAATAACACGTTACTCCATAGAATTTACTTTTACAATGACGTTTATTTAAATAAAATATAATGAAATTACTACAGCGTTACTGCAAAAGTAAATTCGTTAGAGTAATTTGTAATATCCGTTAAGTTACTATACAACGTCCAACACGGCCAATATCGAGTACCTAACAAAATAATATCAAATAGTTTTTCCATAATTATTAAAATTATATAAAGAGCGATCCTAGGAATGGGAAAAGAGAGAAAGAAATATGAATTTATTAATCTAAAGTTTAAACATTTAATACGACTAAACATCGTATAAAGTAAGTATAATAACTAATAACGAGTAGAAATACAAACGATGTTTTTAAAATGACACGATATTGTGTTTGATATAATTGTAATCAGTAGGTAGGTACTAAGTAATAAGTGGCAGGAGTTGATTTATTTATTTATTGAAGGCGGAAAACACTTTAAACAGCTATAGAAACACATTTGAACTAAACATATTAGTATGACAAATAACCATGGACTTAATTGAAACATTAATTAAAGAAATAATGAAGTTAGTAGACACGAAAAACTGAATTATTTATGAAAGTTGATGACACATGCCAATAATGGTATACAATTGTTGTTCCATATAGAATTTATTATAGATTAGTCTTAATACAATTTTCACTCTTGATTGTTTAAAAATTTGAAACCTGCGAATTAGATATTTACTATATTATACTATTATAGTAAAATATAGTATATACAATAATTCTATTGAGGTATTTGGAACAGTTCTAATATGTGATAAACTGGAAAATGTGATCTACGCGGACTTTCTTATCCGTGCATTTCCTTTAAGAGAAAATAAGAATATTGTTCAAAATTGTTCAGCTTTATAGAATTATAGGTATATTGCAAAAACATAATTATGTATTTTGAAGTTATGTTATTGGCGATCAAAAGCTTATCAATTTTAGGCCGGCGGGGGTTGGTTTGTAACAGGTGCCAGTGTGCCACGTGGAAAAATAACATATAAATGATACACGGCGTGCTCGTTACATCTTATAAATTTCTATCACGAAAATCTACGAGCGTAATTGCCATCATTCATCTTTTATAGTTGGCGGCCTAAAAGCGGTGAATGCAAGAGAACCACCATCATCTTGTATATTGTATTTAGACACTTTGTTGATTAAGAAAATGCATAGTTGTCTAAATTTGGTATGATTTTATAAAATGAAACGATTCGTTTAAACCGAATAAATTAAAATCCATAATCGTTTTTCATAATTTTGCTGAAAATGGATTAACCCATATAACGTAATTTTGATAGAAATTATGTCACGTATTTATAGATCTTTAATGGAATAAATTATAATATCCTATACCAATGTAATTTTATACAGAGATGGTATGATTATATTATTTTAATCAAAAAAGTATGTCCAAAAAAAAATATGATAACCTATAACAACCTACTTGTTTGATGGTCATTCGTTATATTGTCATAGTCATTACAATATTATAATTGTTATAAAACTCGTGTGAAATATTATTGGAAAATATATAATATTATATTAATATGACGCACGATGAACACATTTACACATGTTTGGTTAAGATATGTCATACTCATACATTGATACCCGCACGGCGTGTTTTCTCGGCCTTACAAACGCACAACGTAGTACATTTTACATTCAGAATAATCCATTTTATTTTAAAATTTTTAATAATATGGTGAATTTACCTATTATAACACATATGTACATATATAAGGTAAGAATATAATCTACATTTAAGGGCCTTATCTAGGGCTATGCGTGGTCTTTTTTTTTATATATTAATTTTACAGCAAATTACGAGCATTTTGAAACTGCACACACGCTTGTATGATATCAATTTGACAGGCCAAAAAAAAAAGATCTGAACATAGTATACGATGAACGGCGTTACATGGTCACGAGTGTATAATGCATATAATAATACGCATATAACTTTATATCCTCATGACCTTCGCGGCTACACTACAGGAACGATGTTCTCGCGGATTATTGCAAAAGTAAATGCATTCCTGCTGCAGTAAAATGCATGATCGTGACCTTAGGATAGGCACGCCTGCCTACTCCGGTATTAATGCAGCGTCGACGAAAAATGTTTTCGGAAACCGTGATCTAAACCGTTTTTTGCAGAGTGTACAATTTATTTACGCACAAAGACGTTATTAGCAGCGTTTTTCAGCGTGTAAAATGTATTAACGAACTATATACCTAAAGTTTAATTTTCAATAGTGTATATTCTTCACATTAAACTGTAAATTACCTATACATTGTATTCTAGCACGTGTGGTATGCCCAGTCACCGATATATAGTAGGTACCTATACCTCAGCGCCGTATGCGGATAAACGTCGACTACATTTTACAACAGTTACAGTAGAACTCTTATCTCTATTTAGAATTACAAAATATATGATATATGATATATATCGTACGCATAGTATGTATATTATATATGTGCAGGCCTGCAGCACATTTAGATCATCGATAATCTTGACATCTTGTAATCGTTAAACTTATACGGCTATTTGCCCAAACGTAAAATATGTATCCGATATACAATTGTCTACCTTTTCAAATTGATGAAAAATATCTTTAAAAATGTGTTCAGGCCTCTTCACAAGTCTTCAAGACGTATATTGATAGTTTAACTGACAAAAGCTTACGATGAAATTCGTGCTGTTAATTACGTTTATCGTATTATAAAATTGAAATTGCCATTATTTCGAGTTGATTTACGAGTCGCTGAGAATAGTGATTGAAGGGATTGCACCGCAGAACCACCATCAGATCCCGCGGTATATGGTATGCTTGGGACATCGTGCATGCTGTATATGGTTCGAGCACTATAGGTGGAATTAAATGTAAATGCAACATTGCTTGGAAATAAAATATTACTCAAAAATATTATGTGAAAACCGATCGAAATCATGCAGTGTAGGTAAGCTTAAGTGCAATAGTATTGTATCTTTATGGGGACAGGAAAAATATTTTATATAGAAAATGGATTATTTTGAGGTGATTATATCAGTGTTCTGAGGTGATGGTGGTTTCACAGATACCGCGGAGCAGGGTTGTGTGACCGTAAATAGATCACGTGACGGCGGGATCAGTCGAAGCGGTAGGTCTAGAATACGGCGGGGGGAGCACCGTCGGAAGGGAGTAGGGTACAGCCGAAATTCTTTTTGTGTCGGGTCGTGTGTACACTCGGGAGTGAAAGAGACAGTGACAGACAGTCAGACGGACGGGCGGGCGGTATAGGGCGGAGAGCGCTCCGACCCTTCGACAGCGACGAGAGCGCGCGCTTTTGTGATCGGTCTCACACGCAAAACATGTACAAGAATAGCGCCGCCGCCGTCGTGATGGTGGTATATTGCAGGGCACCAGCGCGCCGCACCACCATTTGTTTAGAGAAAAACATTATTATTTTCTAAAGGTATGCGTGTGCGTATTTTTATTATTTCCCTCTCGTTCTGTGCTCTGCTTCAGTGTTATTTTCGTGTTCGGTGTGCAGTCGCCCCGCAACCACCGCCGCCACCACCATCGAACGTTGGACAAAACTGGTTGCGCCAGGGACAAGGGGTGTATGTATATGTGCGACAGAAGAGGGGTGACGCGGCGGCGGGCCTGCACCACCGTGAGAACACTACACGCGCACACACGACGGCGAGGGTTGTGTGTGTGTGTGTCTGTCTGATTGTGTATGTATGTTTGAGTGTGTGTGTGTGAGTGTGTGTGCGTGCGTGTGCGTGTGTGAGAGAGAGAACGCGGCGCTATAATATTTGAGCGGCGGAGACTGCAGCAGCCTTCTCACTCCGCAGTCCGTCGTCTCACTCGCCCGCCCATTCCGACGCGATCATCGGCGGCGCCCCCGATTCACACGGGAAACCGCGCGTATATAGCTTTTGTCCAGCAGGTGGCGGCGGCGGTGACTATAGTGGTGGCGACGGTGATGGTAGTGGTGGTGGTGGTGGTGGTGGCTCCAGGGACATTCCTTTAATAATAATGTACATCGTCCTCCGCGCGCCGCGAAGGCGGCGCCGTTTAATTATTGTTATTATATTGTTATTTATTGTATACAATTTCGATTGAACGGGCGCGAGTTTTTCATTTCGCGATCCGCCGCGACAGCAATAAAAAATGCAGCCGTTGCCCCCTCGCGGAATATGGAATCGTCTAAAGCGACCGCGACGCTAAGTCCAATACGGGTTTTTGGTCAAGTACAATATGGGCACGATCACTATACAATGACGACCGCCGCCGCTGCCGCTGTTGTATATCGTTTGGTTCTCACGCGTTTGATTTTATTTTTTTTGTTTTTTTCACTTCCAAATACGAAGGTATCGCTTACGTGCTACATAATACAACACACATAATATGTGTTATATTATGTACTAAACCGGTAAACTTTTATGTTTTTCGAAATTTATATCCCGCGCGGAATTCTAATTTTACAACCGTAATCAAAGATATACGATTAAACGATATAACAAAATATTGTATACCTCCCACTTTTTTCACAGTCCATCACTCTGTATAGAATTATCAATGACTGTACATTATATGGCACGTGAATTCTTCTCCGAAAATAATATTTATGTACCTGTTGCTTGGACGAGTTCCCTCCAAAATTATTGGAGGGAACTCGAGTATAAATGCATACCCGCCATAACAATATACCCTCGAATTCCCTCCAATAATTTTGGAGGCAACTCGTGCATGTGTACAATAGGAACAAGTTATAACATATAATCTTCGAAGAAGATTCCACGTTCGATAGGCATATTGATATTTCAATATTTAAAAATCCCAACATATAGCAATCAACAATAATCACAATACCACCCAGAATTAAATCAAAATTCTGAATTGTTAAATATTTGTTAAGAATATAAAAATTCATTAGTACAAATCACAAATAAATAGGTCTGTAACAGTATAACACCTTTATAGTTTCTATATATTTATATTATTAGTTATTTATTACCTTAATTTATAAGTAGGTAGTTTTGTAAAAACCATAAATAAATTACACATAGTTAAAAATATTAAAACAAAAATATAATTATATATATATTTTATTAGTAAATTATGCATTTCTTGTCGAAGAAATAATAATAATACTACTAAAATAGTAAAATCCAATCGCAATCATCAGATCTACCTTTCGTATGAATATTATTATTTCAGTAGATAAAAATTAGGTATTTATCAAATAATATTTTTCAAAAACTTAGATTCATTTAATATTTTTATTCGATCTAAACGTTATTTCTTTTTTTCATAAGGCCATCTGTTATAGATGCTAAACAATTGGTTTAATTGTTAAAATAAATAAATTATATTGCGAAGAGGTCTCTACTAAAATGATCTACAATTTTTATATTATATATATTTTATAACTATATAGGTAAGCAACTAGATTACGTCACCACTGTCTTTTTAGCTTTCTTTTGGGATTATCTGGAATAGTTACAGACATGAGAGTTGGAATTGTGAGTTAGGTAATTGGTTAGTGAAGAGCTTATAATTGAGCTTTGCTAATTAAGTGACAGTATCCAAGTATATTTTTATTTTTTAGATCTGAATGAAGAGTAGATTATTTGAAACTTAGAATGGGACTTTTGAGATGAAGTGAAGGAGTATTTGGATTTGAAATTATGGACACAGTTGCGGGTATTGGGAATGTTGATTTTGCGTTACCTATAAACTTGGATAGGTAAGACAGAATGAGTCTTAGTAATTTTTTAAAAAGTAACGGATAACTTAGTACAATAGGTACCTATAGCTTATAATATTTTAGGTTAAGATCGGAGCATCGGACGATAAGATGGAGCGGATCTGGTCATTGAGCGAGCATATAATTTATTTTTTATATGAGGTAGTCGTAACTCGTAACTCGTAAGTCGTAACAAGTAAGTTGTAGCGTACACGTTGGGTAGGGGTTGATTGTTGAAGAACAAGGTATGGCATACCCCCTGTCGAAGTGAAAAGGTACTGCTGATATTTTAAGAGAAATATAAATATGAATATAGTAATTCTAGAACGTATACTTATATAGGTATTAAACAATTTTCAATTCGGATAAAAAAGCACTCATAACTAAACGATGACTAAACGTTAAAAGTGTCAAGTTCATTAACCGACGATTGGATAGACCTATTATTGATTTTAATCACATTCTATTGGATACACAGATTACTTATCAAAATTACGAATTACAAGTTTTTTTATTACTATGTATATGATTATTTTTATACTGATCATACAAATAACTATAAGTATATAATAGGATATAAATACAAAATTATAATAATAACCAATACCTATACTCTAAACAGTCTATAAACACATTAAAAATGCAATATGATACTTAGCTCAACCGACATATTGACCAAAATATATGCTACGTATATCTAAAAAAATAATATTATAGATGTGCAATGGTGGTTGTACACACCCATATATATAGTTAATTAATTTGATGATATAGACGTTTTCAAAATCTAACAAGACTGAAATATTTAAAGCTTCAAACACGTATAATAGAAAACCTTAAAACAGGTATATATGTGTAGCTTTATATTATATACATTTATACAGTAGTAACACACAAAAAGTCTTATAAGTATTCATTTATAGGTATATATACCTGTTGGTGCTGCAGTCGTGCAGCAATACACAATATTAATAAACACTTACAAGGGGTTGTTTAGTTTGATATTATACTGTTTCGAACAGTATACCATCATATGAAGTGTTATAATATAACAATATATACTATTGCCTAATGGTATAATGTGTATTTCATTTCTGAAAATTTAAGGGTACTTATTTTAGACGTTATTGTTAATACATTCAAAATTGAGGAGCATGTATAGCAATTAATTATTTATGTATTTTAATTTCCAACGGGATATCTAGCTATTTGTTTTTGAAACCTGATGACAAAATCGTTGAATACCATACCTTAATAATTTTTGTAATATCGTCTGTAATTGGTATTGGTTTTAAAAAATTATATACACTTAAAACAAAAAATACCTACATTAAAATTCTCAAACTTAATATTCTCTGAACTGAAACTAACTTTCAAGATAATTATGTTTGTTGTGTTTCAGTATTTTATTATGTTGGTAAATCATGAGTAATTATTAATGACAATAGACACATATATATAATATATATAATAATATTAGGTTTAACGCGTATATTGGTACCTAGGATAAGTAGGATGAGGCACCTCATTATATGTATATATATAATATATATACGGACACAAACATAACAAAGTTGTCAATAGCACAATTTTAATTTATGTATAACATAATATATATGTATATAATTTATAATATACATTAACCAGCGATTGCATTTAAACATCATCGGATAATATACCTGCAGTATAATATATATATAAACTGGTGTCCGCACGTTTAACGCGTATACGCTCGTATCACTCTGTCACGCCCACTTTTCGACTGCAAATTACGTTTTTGAATTGGTCATCTTATATATACGAACTTCCATATATCACAACAATCATGCGTATATTATTTATATTCATGCATTGTCCTGCATATATATAATAAAACATCGCATTTTATCGCATGTTATAAATACATGAAATTTAAAATATCTTATATAAGTGTATATATAGTAAATATAATACGCAGTATATTGTGTACCTATATATACATAGGATACTATACGCCTTATGTCTATATACATCATATAATAATATGTACCTGTCGTAGTGTCACATCATTCTATATAACATTTATATACCTATAATAAATTTAACATGGCATAATAATCCTGTACCTATATACTGCTGTTATATACATATAGATATCATACAAAACATAGTTCTACCATCATAGTACCTATCTATACATATATAAAAGCTATCGTCACGTATAAACCGCGAGGTAATCCAAACTTTTTCGAAAATAGACCTGGAAATTTATTCAAATAATTTATACAAATTGCATAATCAATAATATACCTATACCTATATACATTCTGCAATACTGCAATGTGTGCGAAAAGTATGATGTACCTACCAGCTATATCTGTATAGTCATCATATATATATAATATCATTTCGGACACGCCTATAACGATGACTGCAATGTTCACAAAGTGGCGACGGACGTTATTGTGGCTGCGGAAACCACCTCCGCGCCCTCCCCGCAATAACCACGCGATGGCGTCACGCCGTCACTGCGGATGCATATCGAATAAGCACGGCGCACCAGCTTGGGGGTGGTGTTTTTTTATTTCTCTGCCTAAGTCTCGTCGTATGCAGTTAATTGTATATACGTAAACCAATAGAGACACGCATAGGGATGCGCTGCACGGTTTCCCGTCGTTTGATTCACGCGTACCTATATACCACTAATTAGCAATTACCAAACTCTAAGTTTATTATATACAGGCGCGCGTTTTCGCATCATAATAATATCATATTTCGAACGGGGCGACAACAATGTGATTCGCGTATATATTACATTATATATGTAATAATGTTATATATATAGGAACCTACGTATTGTCATTTCGACGACGAACTTTTCTACATCCTTTTAAAATTAAAATAACCATATTATAAAGTATGTCATCTCTCTATGACTCTATAGTAGCAATATATTATAAGATAATATGATACAAACAAACGGCGAACGGTGGCGAAGACATTTTAATTGATAATGATAATAATAAAATTAATGCCGCTGCAGAGCAATGATATAAGGACGGAATGGAATAGGCAGAGTGGAGAATTTAAGAAAAAAAAAAACAAAAATTCGGCGACACGAGAGCACGGCGAGAAAAGGACGAGGAAAAATGTATTTCGGCGGCGGCGCGGATTTCGCGAAAGACGTCCATTTTGTTAGTCGCGCGTGGCCGGTGACGTCACGGCGCGCATTCACCAACCTACACAGGGCCCCAACGTTAGCCGCGCCACCGCTATCTTGGCGACGGCTGCACACACGCGCGCACACACACGCGTTCACACACACGCATACACACCCGTGTGCGCGCGCGCACACTATTCTATATAGGTATACATAAATATATTATATTTTATAATACGTATATGACGGGACAAGCTGCAGTGCTGCCTCGTTTCGCACGTTATTATCGAGTGCGTGCGAGTTTTTTTTTAAAAAAAAAATCAACGATAAAGAAAACTAACAAATATAATAACGGATCGGGTGGATACATTATATTACGTACTATATTATATTATTATTATCGTATAAAATGTATTGTGACAAAATTATGAGTAAAATATATGATAATAGTATAGTACATACATATTGTATTGTTTTGAAATATGATATATTATTATCTTCACATAATATGACGTGTGAAATATACATAATTATTGCTACATATCGTACGGCCTAAGGAATCGCAGAGAAAAATGCGTCGTCGCAGGACGCCGGACGGGCCACCGCCCACCGGTATATATAGATAATATTGCATACCACCGGTGTCCGGTACCTCCGTATATACCTAGCTCGGTTTGTGTTACCTAAAATACGAGGAAAACGCCAAATAGGGCCACTGCTGCCGAAGGGGGACAAGCATGGCGGGGACGGGGTGAATAATTGAAGTATATTGGTTATTTTATTACATGCATTATAGGTACAGGAGAGATATAATAGATAATATTGTAGTACGTTATCGTCTCCGCTGCCGACACGGACACCGCACACGACGGACTGCAGCACGGTGCAAAAACGATGTCATAAACTATAAAACCCATCGAAAGGCCGCAACGTGTATATAATAATATAATATATATTACGTGTGGACGGAAATTATCGGTCGGTATGCGACTCGTCTAGAAAGACCCGCGCCGCCATGGCAAAACTATATAAGTTCACCTATACAGAGCCCCCGGGCCCGCCGGACTCCTAAATCGTGCCCCTGGAGTCGTGAACCTCGCGCCAGCCGTTCGCGAAAAAAAGTACAATAATGAATGGAAAAAAAAATTCCCCGAAAATATATAATAGTAATATATTATACACGACGAGTGTTCCTAAAAAAAAGAAAAAAATATATAAATAATATATAACATAATATAGCAATTCCTGTTTTGCACGCGTGCGTTTAAAATAAACGCGGCTTGAGCACAATATTATTATTATATTTTAACACCGGCAATATAACAACTTATAGGGAACATATCGCTGTGTACGACAAAACGTTGAAAAGGTTTTCGAAATCGCTGCAAATATTATGTTGCAATTTATAATACACATCAGGAATGAGATGATATTGTAGGTGTAGGTATATATTTATATTATTGTCATTATCGTGGTTTTATGGAGTAGATGTATTATAATATGATGTCGAGACAAATGGCAATTTTGTAGTGCGAAAAATAGTGTGTAGGTTAGTAATACTAATAACATAACATAATATAATTTGTACATAATATATTTATAGGTAAATAATGTACATAAATATATATTTGCCAACGAGAGAAAAAAAAAAACGATTTGGTGGTGACACGGACCAACCACAATAATGTATGTGCATATAGTAGGTACATACATTTATAGCAATAATGTACCCAATACATTCGAAGTCGCAGTATAAAATCATTGTGAACCGTGTATTTTTCAAGGTTTCCACACCGCAGGAATACGGTATAACTGTATTGTTGCGGTCTACCGGTGCTGCTATCTGACGGTATATTGCAAGTTATGATCGAACCCCTTTTGCGGTACGTTTATTGCAATAATAGCGTAGTATAATAATATTATGTAGACAGGTAAGTATACCATAGGTATAAACCTACATGGCCGTGCACACCTCATACTTGGGTAGTTGGGTGGATTCGCGAGATGGACAGAAATGCTGCGTTTTTGTCGACACGCGCACGCAGCAGGACAGACCATACTGGGCGGGTTGACATATCTGACTAAATACATCATAATAGATAGAAGGTCACGGCCCACGAGGCCACCGACGCTTATTGATATGTGCTTTTGGTGTATATTTATTTTTATTGGGTAGGTACACTGTATATTTTACAAAATTATCAAAAATTATAAAAAATAGCAATATTATTGTTTTTCTGCGATCAGACCAGTTGGATTTATATTTGTTTTTCCATCACGTTCCACCACCACCTACCTATATGTTTTCATCGCTGATAGGTATATTAAAATACACTGGCCCGGAAAAAATGTTCACAAATAGGTTTTTGCAAGACCTTTTATGGTGTTTAAGTCCGTTTATAGGTAATTGATGCACAACATATAAATTATAAACTGTTCGAACCCCCGCTGTCTGGTCCGTAAGTCCAGAGGGTATAGGAGTTTACGGAATTCATACCTCTCAACGCATCACCATTGTTCATTTTTTATGAGTTTAAGGACAACCTCTAATTGGGTGTAAATTATATTACCATGCTAATTTTTGTATAGTGTAAACTACATTTGTACCTATATAAGTAGGTAAATTAAAAAAATATATATAGTTATAAACACCTGCACAGTGCACAATAATAAATTATGTATACGTATATTAGTATGGAATGTTTTTGTTAATAACCTTTTCAATCTAAGTCATTCCCTCCGCCCCCATACCGTTATGAAATCCTGCAGCAAACGTGCCTTTCTCGTATTATTTTTTTCATTATTGTAAACAAAATCCAGAAATTAATATCACCGACTAATCATATTAATACTTCTAGAAAATGAGGTTGAAAATCAAACACATTGCTGTGTGGTGTAGTTTATAAAATTATTGAGAACTTAAGTGAATCGAATTTCAGCTTACCCATTGATGTGTTTGTTTTAATCATTCTTAACTGTTACAATAAATTATCTAAATAATATGAACCTAAATGTATACGCAATATTACCGATTTTTTATACAAATATTATATAGTATATTATATTCTAATATTCAGACATTGAGAAATATAAAATAAACCAATACTATTAACAATTTTGTTTCTACATATATCAACATATGATCTCCATAATATGATCAATATATATAATATGTTGATTTCTGCGGGTAAGTTATATAAATTACATAATATGACTTATAGTTACGAGTAAACAAAACTTATATTATTAGGTTATACCACATAGGCGCAAATACGAAAGGGCTTTAGGGGCTTAGCCCCCTTAAAAATATCCATAGCTCCCCCTCTCCCAATCCCAAACGCTATTTACGCTTATGGGTTATACATAAGACATAACTATACACAACAGTTGTCAGTTTCTATCAATTGATGCACGAGGTTGCAGATAGTTAACCTATTGGCTTTTAAAATATACGTCACTGTTTCAAGAATAAAGTGTTCTGCATAAATTAGCTTTTTTTGAACTTTGAAAAAGTAAAAAATCTAATACAGGTACAGAGCAATCAATATTTATGATATGAATAAATTATGAACTACACAGCTACACAAGAAAAATATTTCCTGAGCACCTAAAGACTGAAGTTTTTCAGTTGTCATAACATGAATACATAAAATATTCCATCGAAATTATAACAATTACAAGATTGCTGTATACTTACAGATACCGATATATATATATTAAAAGTACCTAAACGAAAAGTTTAAAATTTAGTTTATTTTCAGTTCGTTGTTGACTATAGATATTAATTATAAGCTTTTTTTGTTTGTCCTAACATTATATAGTTTAATTAAACTTAATTTTAAAATTCAAAACTATTTTTTGTTCTGTATAGAGACGCTCATCGGAAACATTAGCTCCAGAATGACTCCACAATCCAGAGCACAAACGTAATTTAATTATAAGTTATATAAACAATTATGGTTTTCCTTATTCTATATAATATATAGGCACCAGCCGGCAGAAATAATGCAGGCAACAGCGTATAAACAATAAAACTGCAATAGGTAACAATAATGTAAGTAACAACCACTATAAACTAATAATAGTATCATAAAGACATATATCTCTTTCGGCTTTCCACTGCACATCATATACAATGGTCACGTGCCCTAGGTCGTGGACAACGGCGACGGTGAACCCTCTCCAGCAGGCGTCGGCTAGGCGCTCACTATATATATATATTACATCGAAAAGTGGAAAAATCGATTGCTCAGTCTTTCCCGTGTGGAAACCCCCCTCCAGTCACCGGTCTACCACACACGTGTATAAAATTGTTCCGACCAAATTCGGAGGTATGCCTTTCTATACACACCACTTGCATAAATATATATACAGAGTACATACAGAGTTATATCAGTAAACCGCCACGTACATATTATATATATATATATAGGTAGGTACAGATACACCGAACAACCACAGCCAAAGTTTCGATTGTACATGATATTATAATCATTATATTTGATTTTGTGGTGGTGGAGGTAGTGAGGTTGATTCCACCGATGGGAGCAAAGTTATGGTTTCAAAATATGTTAAAAATCGTTTATACTCAATTGTGCCATCACCGCAGAAATGCATACATCACCAATATATAATATAGTACCTATATTGAAGTATATAATTACACGCTTGAAGCCACTGCAGTTCATGTTACGTTATATTATAATATAATGTACCTGCTTATCTATGTACCGTCGACGATTACAAATTATAAAAGATTTTATTTCACATCAACTTAACTATCGTATACCTAATTACATCAATCAATACGGAATAATGGTAAATAGGATTGCAGTTGGCGAATTTGGCAAATTAACACAATATTGGTCGACGAAGTATTACGAGCGTTCGTCATATTATACTTAATAATATATTAATTATTATTGTAGATGTTTAAAGGGTACTTATGTTAGATTTAATGACAGATTTTTCATTATTTCAACTTTCCTATCCATAAGAAATTTATTAAGACTGCAATAAGGACCCATATTTACCATATATATGTTTATTCGAACCCTATTTTTTTACAATTCACTTCTCCACTTATTGGTTAACGGTAACTACAACTTTTTTGGATTTTTCATGCAAGCACACACACGTACCTAAATACTCTATAGTTTGAATGCAAGCATTTTAAGTTTGTATTTGGTACTGGTACTGATATACTGCAGCTACAACTACTGTAAAGATGATGCAATTTAATATACTGTACACGTTTTGCGAAAATAGGGACTACACGTTTTATTTCTATTATATGTAGGTATTTCTAAGTTTCTAACAATACAATTGGTTGTTATATATGTGTATAAGATCAAATTTATTGTTTTGTACAGTTAGATGTATAATTAAAAACTAAATGTACACGTTACTTTGGCATAGAAATTAGAATATGATACTTCAAATATTATTTTTTTTCTAACAGTCCTACGTATATATTACATTATTACCTATAGAGGTAGGTACACGTATTATTGTATAGGTACATATGGATTGAACAACTGTATACCTAGGCATAATATTTTATTTCTAGAAAAAAACCTCAATTGTCCCGCTGCAGTTATATACGAATAATTGTTATTTAGGTTTGTTGTTTAAAGATTCATTATATATAACTTATCGTATTTATTCAAGTGGGATATATCTAACGAGTTGTAAGTGCCTAATATCCCCCACTTGAACTGTATTTAGACTATAGACTATTTATTGGTATGAAATATGTATTAAAATGTACAATAAATTAATGGAGTATATGGTTTCTTTTAATAAAATATTATAGTCAAGTTTTATAATTCAATATAGTATATTATGTAGTCATGTAGGTATTTTATTTTAAGGTATTTCCTTCCGAAATCACTAAAATACTAAATGATTCAATAAACAAACTGTACACATAGGTATAGGTACCATATAATTATACTATACCAACATACAGGTATTGAGTGATTCCCCAAATATACTTATAAGTATACCTCCCATTTCTTCCTTTAATAATTAATTTATACAGATAGTATTTATTTTTTTTAGTAACTACTCGAGGACCATATTTTTAATACTTAGATTCTTTATATAATTTAAGTAATTTTCTGTTGGTGATTCAAACTTAATTTTTTTTTGAATAAGAACCAACCTTTCTTACCGACAATTGTTATAAGCAGATAATTTTTTTTTAAATGTTGATATTATTTATAGCCATTATTATTATTATAGCTATTATAGGTATATCTAAATCAAAATTCGAAGAAGTATAATTTCTGAGTTATTAATATACAAATATAATAATTTAAATACTAAGGATAATAGTCCTCTATTACCTATTTAGTCTAGTACTTATTAAACTTTACACATTTTTACAAATTTAAAAATGTACAACTTGTAAATGATTAATATATAATAATCTACTGTAATAGGTATTCAAATCATCATAGCCCCAATAATCCATTTGTTTCAGACCAGTTATTTTCATAAAGACATATTATCGTTATATATTATCTACATAATATATTTTTTTAAATTTCAAAATCTACTTTAGAGCGCAATTGGTCTATCGACATTAAAATTTTTAGAGCGCAATTGGTGGTATATCGACCCTTAAATATTTAAAGCGCAATAAATTGGTAAACTTCCAAAACATGTAATATGTTTATCGGGTTTTTTTTCTTTCAGTTTTTGCCATTTTATCAGCTAGAGATGGGTTACGGTAGTAAATAATAAAAGCAAACATATTATAGTTAAAATAGTGACGTATTACATATATACACATACGAGTCATACTCAAACATACTAACAAATCACACATTTTATGTTCACTATTCAATGAATGAGAGTTCAAAGTATGAACGTTAATGATCTTGCTGTCTGTTGAACTAAACACAAACGTTTAAAGTAGTTATTTATACATGGTGATGTTTGCTGTCGTTGATAAAATTTAATGGAATTTAAAGAATTATAAGTATTTGACTTGTCGGAGGAGATTTCCATTATATGCCGCCGCTATCACACCCATTTGTGTCTATCTTATTATTCTTGTTAGCTATTAAAATATGTATCCATGGTACTATCAATTATTTCATTTAAATAAGGATGTTATGGTTTGGTTACGAGGACGCTACCCATGCATTTTAGATTCTGAGCGGAGCGATGAATGTATTGGTTTTACAATGATGTGTGTTTTTTTTTTTATTTTTTTTTTTTTTATTTTTTATTTTTTATTTTTTTTGTGTCCGTCATCACGTTTTGGGACAGTAAAAGTGCTTAGATTTTCTTCAATAGTACCTTTTCTGATAGGAAAGTGAATCTAGTTGGTACTTTGGGGGGTCAAAAGTAAACATTTTCCAGTAGTTTTCAAAAGTACCGTGAAAAACAAATGGAAAATTAAGGAAAAAACGGGAATTTTTACGCAACATTGATTTTCGATAAAATCGATTTTGGTTTTTGGTGTAAGTCTAAAAAAAATGACGGTAAATACATGAAATTTTTACTGAATGTTTATATAAGCAGTTTCTATATACCATACCGTTTTCAAAATATTTTGACTTATTTTGAGTTGTTTACAGACATTTTAAATTTCCAATCTTTTTGGTTTTTTTTTTTTAAAAAATCAATAACATTTATTCGTTAAAAATTCTTGAAAATTTAATAGAATACTCCTAATATATTATTTCAAAGGTAGATGAAAAATATTAAAAATCTGTAGTCACAATTTTTTTTTTTAAGCATTCAAAGTTGAAATTTTGACAAAATACGTAAAAATGACGAAAATTTGCAAATTATTTAGAGTTAGAAATTCATAAAAATTTTTCTTTTTAAATCTAAGGTTTTAAATTTTAACACAAGATTTAACGTAAGTTTTTCTACTTTTATCAAAAATAAAATATCTAAAAGCAATTAAAAATAAATTTTTATGAGTGTTTTAAGTTCATAATTTTACAACATAGGATATTCACAAGGACAAAATTTCATATTTAAACCAAGAATAATGATTTTAGTTATTTTGATATAATTTAAAAATATTATTTGTTGGTATATGAAACTTTTAGAATATATTGTTATATTTTATATACACGCAATGGCATTTTAAAATATAATTTTTTTGAGAAAAATGAATTTAACCAACTATAGTAAATACTAATGCCTATAATACTAAAATTAATTACTTTATTCACAATAATATCATCAAATACATTTAGACTTAGTAAGATATTATAGACTGACTGACCGTCTTCGCTCAGAATCGTTTTTCTTATTCAATGATATTATATCATTGGATTAAAATCTAACACAATCCATTACAGGACTCACTTGTAACCTACTGTACAGCAGAGCGACATACACTTACCCGCCCTTTTTTGTCTCCGTCTTACGCTCGTACACATGGCAAATTTTCATTCGCTAGTTTCAATAGAGCGTTGTTATTTTTTATGTTAGAGTGAACTAACCTATTATCAAACTTTTAGGTAAGAACATTATCTGTGTTTAAGGGTCAACGAATTTTCAATATTTTAATTTTCAGGCGAGATATGGGTATGTGAAGTATTACAAATAAAAAATGCTCATATCTGGCTTGGAAATTGAAATATTAAAAATTCACTGACGCTTAAGCACAGATAATGTTCTTACCTAAAAGTTTGATAATAGGTTAGTTCACTCTAACATAAAAAATAACAACACACTATTAAACTAGGTAGCGAATGAAAATTTGCTAAGTCATACGTGTGTAAAATGGAGGCGACAAATGCATGAGTAGCGTCCTCTTATTTCTTAATGTGTATCCCTATATTATTAGGTACAATTCATATAAATACAGCACATCATTAAAAATATTTGGATAATCAATGTCAAATTAATGAATTCTAAATCATAGGGCCTTCACTATTTTTTTTAATTTTTATATTAAATTAAAACATTATTGCTATCTTTATAAATTATAATAAATAGGTTATTAATGATGGTCGATGGATGCAACCTATAATATTAAAGAAAACGTAAATAATTGTTTGAATACAATTATTTGCAAGTATAATATATCTATTAGGTACATTTGTGATAGTGTCATTAAATAGTTTTTTTACGGCTTGTAGGTATATATTTAAAAGTTCTAAACATTAAATATTAAACACTAAATATTAGAGATGTTAGTCATATTCTTTTGTTATATATTCTGTTGTAGGAACCCAATAATGATAATCAATCACATTTACAAATGTAATTGTAATTTGTATTAATATAAAATTAATAAATACCTATGTATACATGTATACGTACGATTCAAAATAAAAAGCGTTTACCTGTACAGTGTACATGTACAATTCTACTTACCTACCTCTATATTATCTACCACTGCAGCAGTGGTCTAGGTTATGGCATGGATTTGTGAGTGAGGGAGGAGCGATCGGGGAGACCAACCATTGGCTGTGTTTTTTTATAATTGATTGATGATGATTTAAATTTATATTATCATAATATATAGTATTTAGTATTTACATAAAAAAAAAATTAATTATATTTATTATGCTGGTGTCCAAATTAAAATACTACTACTACCTATATAATTTCGGTAAATTTCAGTTCACTTATTAATTCTTTCAAATTGTTTTGAACTTTATAGCCATATAATCACATGCGAAACAACGCAACTATCGCGATAAAAAATATTATTAAAATATAAAGCCGAAGAAATTCAGACGAATTAATATTATTCATTAAATTTGTTAAGTTTGCATTAATTATACATAATACAACAACAACAGTTATTGTTGACAGAAAATACATATTACTCTTAGTATACATTTTTCTGAGTTCTTAAAGTTTTATTAAACATTTTATTTATAGGTACACTATATTATAATATACAAAGTAACTCTTATGATACTGCGGGCCACTGTTGTGTAAAATATTAAATAAACTTATTCCATACAGACATACAGTTGAGTTGATATAATATAATAGATGATTAATTAAAAACTATACTTATATACATTATACATAGTAGGTAAATATAGTCATATAGAACTTAATATTACCTTTACAATTATTACTAATAATGAAACTCTGTTTATACCCAATAATAGACATGATAAAAATTGATGCTTGATTACGGTTCTTCAGAGTTTTTGTATTATTATTTTTGGCACATTTCGCAAACACTTCTTGGAACATGGCAAATAATCATCCTCATTATCGTCCACAATAAGGGAGGTCAGGAGCTCGAATCTTATTGAGTTTTTTCGCTATTCCAAAAATGTTCCTCTAAAATAATATGAAACACACATGATTAAAAAGTCACTAACATTATTTGTTCGATTAGAATTTAATAAATTATGATAATAATTAATAGTACACATATAGATTTAAAAAATAATTAATTTAAAATATAATGACGTAATTGATTCAACAAGTATGAAATTAAGTTGTTTCAAAGATTTAACATTTAAAATAATCGTTAAACTGTTATATAATAATACATTTTATCTCACAGTTGATGTTTATTCAAATATAAAATATTAATTTAATTAACAACAAATTATGTACATTGGAAAAGGTATTTTATACCTAAAATATTTTCACAATTTCAAGAAGAATTTATTCATTATTTTATGAAAATAAATGGTCAAAATGATGCAAAAAGGCTGTATAAAATTTAAATAGCCGTATAACTTGTATAAACCATCGAATCACCTATGAATTAAATTAAGAAAAAAATCTTATTTATTAATTGAAAATAAATACATATTCATAAAACACTGAATACTATTAGTAAAAAATAAAAATGGCCATCTGATTTTTTTTAAATAAGTATTTTAAATAGTTTAGGTATTATATAAGTGTGTGACACGTAATATCCATATACATTTCCAAGGACAACCAATGTAGAAGTTTTATTTTCTCGCTATAATGCTTGGTTTATTTTTAGTTATAACACCACATATTTTATGGAACCACTCGCAATATAGGCCCACCGTAGTGCACGGCGATCCAGCAATACGTCTGGGTTTTACTAAATCGTAGCCATAGACTTTGCAGGGAAAATTTTAACGAGTTCTCTTTTGAAACCGAAAAATGTTACGACCTACCTAAAACAAACCTAAAACAAGACTCATTCTACGTAGACTTGTAATCCTAAAATAAATAAATAGATCGAATAAATAATATAATTCGCGGATAGTACCAACCACCTGCCAATAAATGATGTTACATGTGTAATATAATATATCTAACTACGCATATAGAAGGAAACTTTACATCACTGGTTGTATAACAATAATATATTTTTCTTGAGTAATAACAAATTAATTTTATACTCTTAATGTTAAAATCCGATAAACCCTTTAAATTATATACGAATGTGCTACGTTCTCAGAAAAAAACTGGAAAGGACGGTGTAAAATAAATTAAAAACCGAAATTTCATCACTCCGACAGTTGCTGGGGGCAGATTGAGGCAATAAGAATTACTTTTTCCACCAATTTACCTGTTAGCCCAGTTAATAATAGTGATTTTTGTTTAATTTTCATACAAATAATACCTATACATTTCGATGAATAATTCAATATGAATAATCTCAACTATAGAAATGTTAAATAAAATCTGCTGCATATTATATGGTTTTGATGAATTTAGCTAAAGTAATTGCACAGGATTATGAATTGTAATTTCTCAATCAATTGTTACACTTTTGGATTAAATACAAAGTTTAGTTAGGTTTAAAACATAGGTAATACTTAATAAAACGTTAGATTACATTAAATGCAACTTTGAAATTTCCGATCACCAAGAAGTCAATGTTGTTGCAGACATTAAAACCTTTACGCACACACAATTGAATTATTATGAAAATGGAAATTTTATTCACGTTTTCAAATTTGGTGGAGTGGGCCATGATAATGGCCTTTAAAAGCGTGGATATAGGGTTGGAATTATTATGTAACATAATATTATTATATTATATACATACCAACGTATATTATAAGTTATAAGTTATAACATATGCTATAATGTAATATTGTAATATTATCAATTATGTACAAATGTTACAAAAAAAACGTTTTGTTCAGCACGAGAAAAAATTAGGAGCGACCTTCCCGAAACGTTAGAGCACACCATCAACGCGGCGCGTGATAACATAATATAATAATATATTATAAATAAATATTATAATAATAATATGCCGCCGCAGAAACATAAGCCATGACACGACTTGTTTTTATTTTCTGCGTTATCTGCAGATTCTTCAAAGGTTGTGCTGCATGTGCTCTCCGTCGGTTCGTGGAGGTTCAATATCATTATTACTATAATGCGTATAACATCTATGGTATACATAATATTATATATATCATTAATATTATATAATAATGTTTCCCGGAACGGCCGGAACTATAAAAATCATGAGTATGTCAGTGCGGCCGTTATCACGACAACGGAAATGACGTCATGTACGAATAACTCCCGCGGGGGCCAAAAGGCCGCACACATTGTACCGCCGCCGTCGTGCAGGTCGTCGAAATATATTAAACATATCATAATAATAATGTAACAACATTAAAAAAAAACACATTCGGCACACGTTTCGTACAAGCGATCGGGTACACGCTGCGTATATATATATATATACAATGACAATAATATTAAAATAGGAACGAGTTGTCCTTTTTACCAAACCAATATAGAATAATAGAAATACATAACATGATGCCATATATATATATGTATATAAATATTATAATAAATATATATTTGTATACGTTTGGTCATTCCTATATCTGTACGCCAATAGAATATAACTACGTATCGTGTGCGAAACCGAAATACCAAATACTTGAAGAAACTGTATGATTATAATATAGATGAATTCTCGACGACTACAAAGGACAACAGCGATGCCGGAGGCTGTGTCTGTAGGGCACTCGCAGATTAAAGGAAACTGGGTTAAGTGACGTCGAATTTAAGAAATTGATTTTTTTAAAGATTTCTTAGAGTCTCTTAAAATTTAATCGTTGTTATAGGTTCGTACAGTTCTTATACAAATGTCCTGAATTTGATAATATACCTATCTAAAAATAAAACGGCATTTACGATACACAGTGTACAGAATAATATATTTATATTCATTTAATTATTTAAAAAAATTCCTATTTGGAAATCTCCAATACTCAATAGGCACTATCATCTCTACACATTAAGCTTCAAATCACTTCAAATCACTCTCACTCATTCGGTTTCATACATCGTGGTCAGTCTACGCGTCAATACAAATGTAATCTGTGACTTACTTCTCATCGAATTCGTATAATCGAAAGCTGCCGTACACTTTAAAGCGTTGGCGCATTGCCGTTACAGTGAATATTTTGCAACTGGGCCAAACGTAAGCAAGTATGTTTTTTACAGATTTTTTTTCCCCGACAAAAAATTGAGTCAAAAATAATTTGTACATTTCCGTGATATTTACGTATTTTGTCAAAATTCGAATTTGATATAAATATTTAAAAAATGTAACTATATATTTTTAATTACTTTGCTACTATTATTGTAACAATATATTAGGAGCCTTGTATTACATACATTTTCAAGCTTTCTCACCCGACAGATAACATTTTGTTGTCATTTATAGAAAAAAAAAACTAAAAAAATTAGAAACTGAAGATATTCGTAAACAGCTCAAATCAAAATATTTTGAAAACGTTATAGTGTAAAGAAAATTCTCATTTAAACATTCGGTGAAAATTTAATGTATCGACGGTCATTTGTTTTAAAGTTACACCAAAGACCAAAATTGATTTTGTTGAAAACCTAAATTTAGCATAAAAATTCCCGTTTTTCCTTGATTTTTTTGTTTTCCCGGCGATTTTGAAAACTATTAGATATTTTTTAAAAAAACGCACACGTTATTGTAAAAAGGATGCATCGCTCCGCTCAGAATTTAAAAATGTAAGCACATACTGTACAATATCATAATCCGGACCCCATTAGTTCGGACTTTACTTAATCTGGATTCTGGATATCCGCTTAACAAAAAATTTCAGATTATTAGACAAATAATAGGAATAATTAGTTATTTTGTATCTTATAGGGACCAATACTGCATGTTCACATGTTACATTTATACCTTGTTTACAAAATAAATATACAATAAATGAATACATTTTTTGAAATGATCAGATTTATATTAATTAATTTAGTAAAATATCTAAAAAGTATATAAACACGCTTTACGCTAATTACCATTGTTGTTGAATCGATTTGATCAATAAAAATAAATAAATAGATATTATACAGTATTATAAACTATTATAGTATGAGTATGTAAACTTTGTGTATCTTATATTTATAATACGCGCTTTTTTTACTGAACAGAGTGTTACATACAATTTAATATACTTATTGGCTCTTTTCGTAAGTTATTTTGTATAATCCGGAATTTTAATTTAGACAACCTAGGCCCTAAGACACTAATCAGTCCGGGTTAATGAGGTCCTATTGTATTCATTTTTAAATTTTTTTTTGACGAAAATGATAAGTTGATGAATGGTAGTAGTTTATCTTACAGATAAAATTACAAATAATTTTAATTAATTTAATATGACCTATAACTCCTATAGGGGCTCAATATCCTATCTTAATATTTTCCGGGAACAATACGCCCGGAACTTCAATTTTTTGACCGTGGGAGAGACCTATATGGACGAAACGTTCTAGATTCGTCCTAGATCCTTAAATCTTTATAGAGTGGTGCAAATCGACTTGTAAATCGGTCGCACCACCACCGCAAACAGCAAAGCTCGTGATTACGTGATGTCGTGATGGATATATTATTGTAACTTGTAAGTAGTGTATTGTATAGAAATATAATAATATAGTTGGGTCGTAATACTCGTAATATATGATGTACCATTTACACAAATCGGCCTCCTCGCGCCGAAAACCAAAATAACGTATAGCCCGCGGACATTCTAAATAGTTGCAGAACGCGCGGAAAATCGTTCAACGGTATTAATACAATTAATAATATACAATTTCGGCGGGTTCGGATCGATTCAAGTTATCCCGAACACCTGACGCACGTCGTTTAGGTAGGTACTTTTCGAAAATGTATAGACTTCGGAAGCGGCTTGCATATTATAACCTACACGGTTACACGCCACACGTAAAACGCACACACACCGTTTGTTATACGCACATCAAAAGAGAATATTATACGTTACGCGTATACAATAATATAAAATATAATATTATTATATGTGGCAGCAACGGCGGCGGACACGCCACACGCTCCAAACCTCGTGCGCGCGAGAACCACTGCTCCCGCGGTGGCAGATGGTATATACAGGGTGGTTCACCAAACACGCTTACCCCTATTTTTCTTCGATAAAGCAGTTGTTCAATAACTGAGTTTTTGAATTTCGAAGTGTATTTAAAGATCATATCTTTCCAATTCTTGAGATTTTAAGAACTATACTGTGTATTACCGACAGACGACCTGTGGAGATACAAATTTCTGTTTCTCAAACTAAAACCCCACTGTTTATTGTTATTCATTTAGTGGATAGTTTTCATGAAAATGTTGAGGTATCAATAAATTCGAAAGACGAGTTTTTGAGTTATTTAACTTTGTGTAGGTACCTACTTAAGATAATATAGGTATAGGAAGATATGAAGGCTATATTATAGTGATTTGAAAATTTTAGTAATTAGTTGTAATCCATCAACATTTATAATTTGTTTAAAATATAAACATTTTAATATCTGATAAACTGCTGGTTTGAGTTTTTGGTTAATTGAAGGTACACCAACATTTTCGAAAAAATTATCCAGTAAACAATTTACAGTAAATAGGTGGGTTGGTTCTCACTTGAAATCCGAAGTTTGTATCGCCACAGAACACTCTTTAAGTAGTACAAAAAACCTCATGAATTCAAAAATATGGAGTTTTATTATATTTAAAAATTTCAAAAAACAGAATTTGAATAATTTCATTATTCAAGGGAAAATGGGGATGAGCAAGCCTGATAAATCACTCTGTATATATTATAATATTATTATTAGTATGGACGTGTGTGTGTGTGCGTGTACGCGTGACCTGCAAGTGGCGGAGCTGCCGTGTCAAGGTGGTAATATTATAAGTTGCACCTTGTGAGATGACGATAATGTGATGTGGGCCGCCGACTGCTGTTGCATGCAGCCAGTCTTCGCGGGTGACGGCGGCAGTGCAGAAGAAAACAACGCCGCGTATATACGCCGAGAAAAGACCCTGCTCGAGTTTTTGGGATGGTATAGAGATTGAGGGGGTTGGCAAGAAGAGTGAAAAAGAGGGAAAAATTATACGCGTTTAACAATAATAATAATAAACTTAGGTACACCTATACATATCGGCTGTATTTAATAATAATAAGATTATTATGTGTGTGTACGAGAAGCAGCTGCCGAGCGCGCTTGCCGCCGCGTCTCACCATATATAATATATAATAAGACGAACGGGCGGGCAGCTGTCCTCCGGACCTTTTTTTTTCTTAATTTTTTCTTATATACATATGGGGACTCTGCACGCGCGCCCGTCGCCAACACTTATTATATTATATAATACAATGTACATTATATACCTACATATAGGTACCGGCAATGGCGGCTTATACAAGCTGCACGCATATATACACACACACAGACAGACATATAAAAGCGTGTTGGTACGAGCGAGAGAGAAATAATATAATTATTCGTATATATACATTACATGTACACACACATAGCCCGTGCTGTGTTCCCGCGCCCGCGTATTTTTATGTGTAGGTATAACATATAAGGTATAGGTACCGTGTATATCATGCGTCTGCCGGCGCCCTCCTCTTGTGCGTATATCCGTGAGCAGCTGTCGGTCTTTTTTGGGTTATTTTTTTTCCCTCCACGATGACGAGCGGAGAAAAAGAGCGCGCCAAAGAAACCGCCGAGCCTCGGTAGCGCGTGCCCCGAGAATACATATTATTATTATTACAACGATATTATATTATAATATTACGCGTGAATACAAGGAGAACCGGAACACCACTCTATGTACGCGACGCCGTTGAGGTAAGGGCGGACACAGCCAGGTGCATTCCTTTCGCGACGATTATTTTTCATTTCTATCGTCAACAACGTTTCCGAGGGCTTACGTTTTTTTTTTCTTTCTCTCGCTCTCGATCCGGTCGCGTCCTGTCGCACGAGTGACTTTTTTATTTTACGTTATAGGTAGGTACATACACCGCCGCCGATGTGCTTCCATAGAAATTCGATTTCTGTAGACGACCGACACCCGTTCGTGTGTATTTTTTTTTTATCTAAATACCCACGAGCGCTTCGATTTTATTTTATTGTACCTATATTCAATACATATTTTATAACAGATTATAAATAATATGACGGATATATAATATAATGCACACATTATGGTCTTATAACCGACAGGCGCACATTATAGACCATATAGATGATAGGGCATATAGGCAATAGGCAGACATGGTGACAGTGACACGATAGGAAATTCAGGGAGTCTCTTGGTAGTATATTAGCGCCTCAAATTCCTCGAAAACACCTTATTCAATAATACCATTAATACAAAATCAAAATTGTTAAACAAAGTTATATCATTATATAGTAGTATCCCTTTAAAAAAATTATTATACAAGATAAAGATAAATGATGAGGGACTTCGTAATACACTAATACATCTTTTGTATACCGAAAAGATAAATTGTATCAAAATCGATAAAAAGAACTGAAACAAGCCTAACATTTGAAATGTATACGCAAATAGTTAATTGTTTAAAAAGTGCCAACAGTTTTTGAAAATGTTAGTATAAGAATTTTAAGAAAATTTAGATTTTAAGTATACGATTATTCGATTTTCTCGAAAACAAATAAAACGCAACACAGTTAATATTTCCCGTAGTTTTTCTCAATTATTTAGAAAAGTTCTGGCAATTCCCAATATTATATAGAACTAGATGAAAATTCCACCAGAACAAGCTTTGATTGAAGGAAATATTCTACTCCTAAACATGAAAATATGATAACATATTATGTTAATGTACAACATTTTTTTAATACACACGATCCACATCATTGTTTGTTCAACCACTACAATATATTCGCCACTACATAGAATCTATAAGTAACAAATTAATTTAAGTCTGAAGTGTTCTATCATTGGCTGGTCGCCTTATCATTTATATTGTTTTGTTTGTTATACATATTACCACATTTGCTTATTGTGTTTTGTTTATACAGATTGTACATTTTCTAATAAAATAATAATAATAAAAAAAGTAACAAATTAAAATTAAATCTACAGTATTTATATTAATTTAATGTTTTTATTTAAAAAGACTTATTTTTTGGATGGTTGTCAAATTCATCAATACTCAATAGTATCTGCAATCTGCATATCACGCAACAGTTTAGTTATTTTACTTTAAAGTATATAAAGAGTGTGAGTCGTGTGCAGGTTGTCCAATCTTGTCCACTTATAAAATAATGATTCTGTATAGTATCACATAGGTGATAGGTACTCGTAGTACTTACTTAGATCAGGCCTCACTAATCATTACATGTTACTCTAGCACATGCACATTGATGATTTGACTATCCGATTGACCGTGTGATTTAAAAAAAAAAATATATAAAAAATCGTGTAGCTACCTATCTATGCAACTAAAAATTCTGGAGAAAGCGTATCGAATTAATTTAGATAATTCATAATTATTACGTTTGGTAGACAGTAATTCAATTTAAACATTTCACTTTTTGATTTTAGCGTTAACTGTAAAAGTTTCATAGTATTATTAACATATTGGTACTCAAAGGAATCCTGCAATCCATTTCTGTAGAACATAACGACGTACAACGCATTGTACGTGAAAATAAATATTAATAAAAACTACGTTTTAAATCTCCAGCGATGGAAATGTATAAGATAAATAGATAGTATATAATGATGTGCTTTGCAAGGACTTGTTATTTTCAGCCTACTAATTTTAGGGACTATACGGAAGTTTCATACAGCACTCCTTTAGATTATATATTGAGTACTGATTAAGAGAGGGCGTATTTAAAATTTCACAAAATTTACAGGGAAAATCATGAACAATTACAATGAAAGAATATTAAAAAATGATGTAGAAAATAATATATAATACAATATCGATAAATTTTAGGTGGGGCCCTATAGTCTGTAATGAGTGTGTTTTATGAATTCAATATTTCAACGATATAAGATCGTTGAGTACCAAAATTGTACATATACCTTTAGGGCCTAAAGGTAACCAAAGTTTAGTTATGATAAATTAATATCCGTGTGAAATTTGACACACCAGACATAATCTCAGATCAATAGATTCAATAGATCAATAATATAGTTGTGAAAAAAAGTTAATTATAGACTGTGATATAATAAAAATAAATATGTTCAAAATTGAGAATAAATGTCTTATTTATCTTTTGATTATCTTATATAAGCGGTTATAAACATAATATTATACTTATATATTATAGTACTCATATCTAAAAAATGAATATTTTTTTTTTTAAATCCGGTTAATATAATATCGTATTTAATTGTATCATATTTTTGATAACAAACTTACGTCAAAATGTTGAAAAGTTTTGAAAATTCATATACAAATGCGTGATAGTTTTGGTTTTGATAAAAAAATTAATTACCCATAACTTAAAAAATAAAATTTATACTCTCATATGACGTCAGCCGGCCACCGGAACACATTGTATAATATAAAAGAACAAGTCTGTGTTATATGTACCAATTGAACCTATTAAACTTTTTTCCAATTTTTTTTTTAAAAATTTAAAATGATTTGTTCTAAATACTTTCCTGGGCACTACGTCACCCGATTTTTATTTTTGTCAAATGGTGGGGGGTTGAAAGGGGGTGTATTGTATTTAAAAATTACGGGTTTTCAGTGTGTCATTTAAATAATTTAACTATTTTTTTCATGAAATTGATCCAAATACTTCTCCGCGAGTAATCTATTATTTCCGATTTTATTTTGACTTCAAAAAAGCAAATCCTGTTGTTAAAGAGGCCGCGATTTTATCCGTCATTTCTGTAACGGAGCTGCAATCCATTTTACACTATGTTGTAAATGAAGACTGGCCGAAATTATAAACTACAAATTAATATACATTTTGTAATATTATATAGTTTTAATCATGACTGATAGTTGTATGAAAAACACCGATCACTTTATTTTTATATCACGACTAACTGAATTATATAAATTGCAACATCGAAAAAGTTAAAATGTATTGACTTTTTGACATTATATCTATTATCGTAATACGCCGATATACGTATAGTATATAGTATATAGATAGCACCACATTTTAGGTGTGTTCATTTTTTCCCGTGGGTAAAGTCGGGTGATACAGCTAGTATATAGGTATACTATATAATATTGTATATACAACTAAATGCGTAAATATATTATAAATTATAATCAAACAGCAGTACAATAATATATATACATCCATTCTATCTCTAATCTCTATACTTATTATTATTACTATTATTTTAAGTAGTTGTGTATAATTTCAAATTAATATTATAAGCATGGCGTTTACGCTCATGTGGAGAGAAGCCATAATAGAGCACATAGCACATAGCATAAGCGCCTAAAATGTAAAATATAACATACTGCAGTCTGCAGTGCAGGTATACCTGTTGTGGCTGTATATTCGAGCCGAGGCTAAAATGAACAACGTTGATTTTTTACAGCCGATTGCGGTTTTGTGATGGGTTTAATGAAATTATTACAGGCCATGTACTATACATGCCATATATGTGTCCTACGCACGTGATGTATATAGGCATTTGCAACAATACTTATATAAGTCAGATATATTTGAGGTGTTCAACACGAGGGCGTCTTCACTTTATTCACTGAGTCGTATAAGATTTTAACTCAGTTTCAGTACGTTCGTATAGGCTTATAGCGGAGACATGCGACTATATATGCGAGCTTGCATGGGTATTAGTAGGTATACCTATAAGAGTTTTCTAAACATTTTAATATATAATTTTTTTAAAATCTATTTTCAGTTTGATAAATGTTGTCAACATTTGAACTTAAATGCTTATAGAAACGATTGTGACTCTATATTTTTAATATTGTCAACTACCATCGTAACAATATATTAATATATTAGAAGCCTAGTATTAAATTTTCAAACTTTTCCAACCAACAAATAAAATTGTATTACCATTTAAAGAAAAAAAATTTTTTTCATAAACAGCTCAAATAAGTCAGAATTAAATACATGAAATTTTATCTGAAAGTTTAATTTGAATTTTCTGTACACCATACAATTTTCAAAAAATGTTGACTTATTTTGAGCTGTTATTGTGGACAATTTTATTTTCTTTCTTTAAATGTTAATACAATTTTATTTTTTGGATGAAAAAGTTTGAAAATTTAATACTAGGCTTCTAATATATTGTTACGATGGTAGTTGACAATATTAAAAATATAGAGTCACGATCTTTTCTATAAGCATTTAAGTTCAAATTTTGACAACATTTATCAAACTGAAAATTAAAAAACGATTTTGTAGTTAAAAATTTATAAAATGTTCAACTTCTATAGCTAAATATTAAATTGTATGGTGTACATAAAATTCAAATTAAACTTTCAGAAAAAATGTTTTGATTTATGGTTATTTATTTTAGAGTTACATCAAAAAACGAAAATCCATTTGGTTGAAAACCGATTTTTGGGTAAAAATGGCCGTTTTTCCTTAATTTTTTTTTTTGTTTGTCCCGTTGCTTTTGAAAACTAGGTACTAGGATATTTTACTTTTGATCCTCTAAAGTACCTACTAGATTCACTTTCTTATCAGAAAAGTTATAGTTGAAGAAAATCAAAGCATTTTTATTGTCCTAAGAGGTGATAACCGATAAAAATAAATTTAAAAAAATAAATCACACATTATTGTAAAACCAATGCATCCATCGCTCCGCTCAGAATCTAAAATTTGTGCTATGTAGCATTCAAAAAAGTAAAAACTTTAAAAAAAAAAACCAATTAATATACTAAATAATTTTTCTAAAATATTGTGTTTGGCACTAATTTAAAATTATAATAAATAGATATTGATAGATATTTGACCAAAAAAGAATGTTTACCTTTAAATAAGAATCATATTTTATATAAATAATATGATACGCGGATACACAATTATACGTATAAACTGTCGTGTATTTTATCAAAACAACGATGCATTCTATACACGACGGGCATGAATAATATCATAATTTATATTATATAAGTATAGGTACTTGGTATACTTACGCATTATTTACTTACGCCGAATGAGAACATTCGCATATTTTTAGAATATGTAACATACATCACCATAGGTATATTTAGTAGTATGTCTACCTATATAGACTGCGACAACGTGCAGACAATGAGAAAGACGTCGTGGATTCGAATACGTGTGTTACTCTCTATACTCAATCATCACAATTATTATTCTCTGCATACAGATTAGCGAACTACGACTACGCGCGTTTAGTATTCTTGGTGGTACCGGTCGGCTTTTTCGACATTATATGACGGGGAAACCGCGATGATGCGATTCCTCATAACAATTAGAAACCTTAGGTAAAAAAGTTCACATGTCACATATTTAAATATTTTTCTGACGTTGTTTCCTACGGGTTACGGCCGATGACTATGTATAACCGAATATCTATCGTGTATGTTATATAATTATTATAAATGGATTGAATATAATAATATAATCAGTAGGTACACATAAGTATTAAGTACACACGATGGGGGAGGGGGGATGATAGCGTCCCCGGCAGGTATGATATAGGCTGCACTCCTGGTTTTTATTTTTTTATTCATTTTCATAATGTCATATTGATACAACACATTTGCGTATTGCGTTAACATAATATCGAAAATTTATCTTGTATAGTTGTATAGTGCAATTATTGTAAATGGTTTTTAATGATATACACCTATAATCTATTTTAATAATTCAATAACATTATTATAGTTAACTGAGCATATGTTGTATGTGAAGGACGTGAGACATATAGATTATTTTAGTATCCCCCAACATTCCACCTGATGAGCTCCTATGCTATCAATTTGTAGTTATACTTACCGTGTACAGTTATATATAATTGAACCAGTCGGTTGGAGAAATATACAACGTGTCCAAAAAAAATTGTACCACGTTTTATTGCAGTATTGGATACTTTATATGAAGGTCTACAACTTTCAAGAGCATCCCGACTTGTCCACCATTAAAAAATAGTTTTTAATTGCAGTACAAGTATTAGGAAATAAGAATCAAGAAAAACTCGATTAAAACTCTATTAGGACATTTTATTTTCTTCTGAAAGTTCAGTTATTGGGATAAACCGAGTTTCGCATATGAACGATATGATTTCTGGTGAATATGTCTTCTATACAAGACTATAGGTATATTGTATTATTCTGGCAGTGATATAGACGATATTTCACAAAATGTTTACTCACATGAACATCTCAGATTTAAGTGAATATTAGATGAAATCGTGCAATGTCAATTATAATTGAATATTTTCCAAGTCGTATAATATGTGTACAGTTATGTTAGATGTATATAAAATGTTATAGGTACCTACTACTTACTAGTTGTATGTACGCGATTTACATATGCTATTAAAATTATCGAAGCGAGTGACACACTGACACGTTTAAAGAGATATAATATTATAGTCAACAATATAATATAATACACTGTTAATTTTTAAAATTATGTACTCAAACTATTAAGACTTTGACGCTGTTAAAATTAAAAATATATTGGTCATTTACGTCATTACTTGTTCGGGTTGTTATATCGTATGTGAAATTATACAACTCAGATTAAAACAAATTCGTATTAAAGAGTTTTTAATTGTAATTAATTTTAAACAACTCTTTTTCTTTCAAATTACTACGATATTCTTCGACAACGAGCTTTTTGCTATAAACGCTTATACATTTATAATAAACGTTCAATGAATACTCAATAACGTGAAAGGTTGTTAGTATGTTAAAACTAGGAATCAGTATCACTTAAAATAAGTTTATAAAAAATTATATTTACACCTCAAACTCAAAGGTAAAATATTATTATACATAGTAAGTCCACATATTTAAAATTATGTTTTATTAAATGTTAAACAATATTGAGTTGGGTCTTCCATTTTCAGACAACAAATATGAAATATTACAAAATGATAGATTGTTACAGCATGATGCATTAAACACGCAGTGTTTCTATCAATTTTTTTAAATAAAATATTTTGTAAGGATGTCAAAGGTTGCTATTTGCTTGGTAAAGATCTTGTAGATTAATGCCCATATTATTAAGAGGACTACGTCACACGGGCATTTGTTGTCTCCGTCTTACAAACGTACATATAGCAAATTTCATGTTCACAATAATACATTTTACTCTGTAATTTCTAGAATTAGACTTAATTTACCTCTTATAAGATGTAAAGTTAAGATTATTATCTAGAGCACCTAGGACTTTATTGATAGTTTTAATAAAAAGCTGGTTATGAGTTATGACAATTATTTTTTAAACGGAAAATTTTTTTCTACATTTTAAAACGATCATGACTTATTATACTTAAAAATAATAATATCAACAAAAGCCTACGAGACGCCTTAGATAATAATCTTACTTTTATGTTTTATAAGAGGTAAATTTACTCTAATTTTAGAAATTATAGATTAAAATGTATTATTGTAAAAGTAAAATTTGGTATGATGTACGTTTGTAAGACGGAGACAACTAATGTCCTCTTAATGAAATTTGAGTATACTATATTTATATGATAATATTTTAATCCCACTGGAATTTGGCTAATTAGGCATAGAAGATACCTGCATAAATATTTTGGCTTCCACATCACTTGTCCCTCTTAGGTAATGGCTAATTAAATAATTTATGTAATTTAAACCACTTTAATATGGAAATATGCATATTACATTACTACATTAAGTAATTTAGTTTGTATTAATATAATTTTATAGTTAGTTGACAACCAAAAATTAAGTAGTAATAGTTTATTATTAATAATGCTATATAAACATGTACTTAAATATTGTATGTTTTACATTTTCATCAAAACAATTTTAACAATAACACGATAAAATTATGTTATAAAGAAAAATAATCAATAGATTATAAGAACTTTTGTACCAAGTTAAAGGAGTATAAAGCACAGAGTTCATAAGAAGTATGATTTAATTTTTCTCGTAGAAGCCTTTAAACAAAATTAATATAATAGTTATTAATTTGTAATTAATTATCCAGTTCAGATGTTTCCATACGTCTTAAGAACGAGCCAAAGAAGGGGTCGTATACACTCATATACAATTTTTGGGGTAGCTTTTCGGGGCATCGAGCCAAGGAAATAAGTTAATTCGTTTTTCGTATAATATTTATATACACATAATTTAATGTTATAGGTTTGTTATAACTTATATTTAGTTCTATTCATTATTTAATACAGGTCTAAAAATGTTTAGTTTCCTTAAGTATACAACTCGTATTTATTATTATGTGCTGCAGATTTTTAGTATTATTTTTAATTTACCTATTTTTTTTTATGATATATTACTGAAGGTCTCACTTTGGAAACCTCTAAACTAAATTGAGAGATTTTAGAATCTTATAAAACTGCAGTTCTAGTTAAAATCGAATATAATAATATACATTAGGTATATATTGATTTTAACATTTTGTTTTAATACAATATTAAAGATTTAAAATAATAATTAATAATACCAACATTTCAAAGTTTTCTATTTTATGAATTTGATTATAGATTTTTTATGCCAAACTGCTTTAATTATAATCGTTTTTAAACGATGTTGATGAAGATTCGCCAGATTCGGCATCAATATAATATAAAAGTTATTAGATAAAATAATTTTACATTCTGCATATAATGATTAAATGATATACCTATTATAGATACATAATTATTGGCTGCATCATCACTCCGCAAAATAGCAGAATTTTTTGTAAATTTTACTAACCATAATAAACATACACGATTCTGCAAATTTAATTTTTATACATACGATTCCACATGGTTTCTAAGTCATAAATGCAACGTTGCCAAACCGAAAAATATGTATAAACAAAATAAAACATATTATATTATTAATACATAATATGGTTTTGTGGAATAAACACTTTTGGAAAAATAAGATTTTATTTACACTTTGTACATTGGTGGATTTATTGTACTGCATATTCTGACTTGTACTTGTGGTTTGTTTTCTTATGATAAGTCTGACAAAACTACATTTATAGATGTATTTTGAAATTATAACACATTTTGAAGGAAATTTCATAAGCCTCAATTTGATACTAAAACATTTTGTTTTTTTCGTATGACGGCAGCGAAATTATTGTTTACTGTCAAAAATTATACTATACATATTCCATTAAATAATATAATAGTAATAATATGAAATTGTATTATAGGTATTTACTACTATTTTATTACAATTAATAATTAAAAATAAAAAACTCTAAAAAGTAATATACGCTTCAATTATAATAGAATAATTTACAATGTTTATCTATTTTCAAATTATTATTTCAATTTTTTACATTATAAATATACTTGACACTTTGGTCCTCATAATGTTGTGTATATTTTACTTTTAAATTATAATACAATACATTTATTATAAATTATAATTCATAATAACGAGAGCAAACAAATGTAATGGAAATGTTGTATAAAAAACCAAACATAATCGTGTGCGTGCTATATTAAGCTAATAAAAACGATTTGCGTAATCGTTCTCTACACCGTAATTATTACCTACAGTTATTTTCAATCGGTGGTAATAGACTAGTAAGAGCAGACAAGAGACCCAAAAATATATCATAATTTGTTTAGTTCATACTGTTCATATGTATATTTATTTGGTTAAAAAAATAAAATTATTATGACTTACCTTTAATTGTTATATTATGTGAGTAAGAAACATCATTAGGTATTACAAAAGTGAAAATGTATTCACCTTGAAATGTATTAATTGAACAATTGAAGGGTGGGTTTTTAAAAATAAACAGGTGTAAAGACATTTTATATGTTGGTTTGTGTAAAACATTTCAATATCCAATGTAATTTTAAATTCAAAACATTCGATTCTTGACGTTATCTTATCAAAACGTAAGCGAGTTATTAATCTCTTTGAGAATAATAACATTTTGTAGCGCTAAACCTCATGTACATTAAACGTGTAAAAGTATCCTTATAAACTTGTGTTCCTTAGCAAAGTAATAAAACACTATACACTATACAGTATACAGTATATCTATACTTCTCCATACTTAGTTCACAAGTCATAATAAGCATACCACTTACACACCTTTGTTGTAGATTTTGAAACAATAAACCTATAATATTTATGGGGTTATTGAAAATAATTATTTTTAGGTTTTTTATGTTAGAGTTGTGTACTCAAGTAAGTCTTATGTAAAAATTCATAATAGGTGGGTACATGCACTAAAAATATCAAACTTTCATAATTTTAGGACAGAAATGTCAGGAAAGATTAATTTAGATATTATATCATAGATTAGGTAAAAAAATTGTATTATAGAAATAGCTAAACACGATGAGTCAAACATGTTCATTCAGAATAATAAACATGGCTACAATATATTATAATACCTATACATAATCATAAATCATGAATAATAAATTTAACTATAAAAGTATAAAGTATACGTTACTTAACACGTATTTCACGAATAATTTAGGATGCAAGAAATATATTTAATTTACAACCGGAAAATCAAAAGATTTTCACACGCAACTGTGTTCTAATTTTCTGAATATTAATATCCAGACTTTTGCAGCAGGTGGCAGTTTGAACGGAAAAAAAAATCACAAATGACACAAGTCTACCATAATATCTTTTCCAAATTGTTTTTAAAAAAAGCAAGTCCAACCGGAAGTCGTCAACTATAGTTCACAGACAGTATAAACAACTCACTAACATACACAAGAATTATTCTTTCACGATTTTGTAACATTTTAAATTTTAATGTTTGAACTTAGACAACGCCACAGAATGAAAAATCATTGGTAAAATCAACAAATACATTCTCAAGTTTTGATCATTAAACACGAAGATACTATACATATACTTTAAGAGTAAATTTTTTTTTTGATTTAAAAATATTTTTAATGCATTGATAAGTGATAATATAGAATATTATATAATATAAACTTAATAAATTTAACTTTTTTTAAATTTACCATTGTTATTGAAAAATACACTTAAATGGTGAGATATACATTTTAAAGTGGTTATAAAACACACTTGAAACAAAAACAATACTGTCAAGTACAATAATATAGTTTCGAATAAGATTGTCGCATAGTATATAAATCTATTCATTATGGATATTCTTATTAGTCCTGCAATCATATTGAAAGTATATTGTACACGTATTATGTCATATAAGTAACTTACAAATGGGAAATATGAAAAAAATTAATAAAACTGTATAAATTGATGTTATTTTAATATGACGATAAATAAATATAATATGATAATATATATTGTCAGTATTTAAACGAATGTGCGTCGTCTACATGTCTGCAAACCATCACCACGACGACTTTAATCGCTCGACCAAAACTCGTTTTAAACATAAATTACTTTAAAAAAAAAAATCTTTTTGTTGCCCGATCTACCACAATATTCCGTCATAAGGCAACGGACGTGAAACCATGAGAGAACAATTTTGTACGCATTATAATGCAAATTTTTACGTCTAGATTATTAAGTGATCACGGGTATTATTAAAATATTAAAAAAAAGTAATTAAAAACATGTGTGAAAACGTTCTGAATTCCCAGGCAAAAACGTGTTTTTGAGTAGTATGCTGTTTTTATAAAAATAATGGACCAAGTTAATAATTCAAAAACTAGGTTTAGAAATAACGTAAAAAAAACTAATTAAATAATCCGATTTCGTTACAAGTGGACGATTCTAGTTTGTTTTCAGTTTATGACAAATATGATGTATACCTACATATTTTAACAAATATCTAGTAATACAGTGTAATGCATTATGGAAATTTCGTCCTTTGCAGGTATTAAGATATCCCGGTATTGCGTTCTTAAAAAGCCTTTATTCAATGATTAGAATGTGATAAACGCAATTAGATTTGTAAATATTTTCGATGTGCATAGGTTAAATAGTGCGCTTGAATCCCGTGTTATTCAAAACATCGACTCAGAAATGAAGTGTGTAAAATATAATGAAGTTATAATATTTGATTTGTGTGTGGCTATTAAATCTTAATTAATTTTAGCTCAATCGTTCAATATTTGTCGAGTGAAAAAAAAATAAATTAAAATGTTCACCTTATGTAACAAAATATACGAATATTTAACTCTATTGATAAGGTGCCGGCTTATCTTGTTCGATTCTATTTCACGGCTCATATTATTGTATGTCTATTAATATTATGTTACTAAATACTATAGGTATGCGCGTGCAATAAGCACAGTGCACATGTTGAGGCGTAAATAAATCAAATCTGAATCCATATTATGGATAATATGGATATATATATATATATTATATAGATTTATTTACAAACACACACGATTGCGTTGTGCCGTTGTAAACCCATATAATATGTATAGATAAACATAATATGATGGCGAAGTCGGCGTGAACTTGCCATCTCGAACGAGTAGAAAGGTTCCTGCGAATCGGAGTTTTTTTTCGAAATAAAATATAATAACCCTTTTCTTTCTAACTGGCTTTCTCTGCAGGCCGCGGCCGGTCGTTCGATAATATTTAAGGTAACGCATAAGATATTACAATATTATAATATACAATATAGGTACATACCTACAATAATAATATACACGTGTATGCATCGTAATATATTGAATCTTGTAGCCAATGGCCCTATAGTTGCCGAGGCAGTCAATATCAATAAAAATAAAATATATATATTATATCGAATATATAGGTGTATTATGAGCGTCTTGCGAATATTTTTTCGCGCGTGGGCTTTAGACGCGCAGTGGGTCAAAAAATAATAATAAATTAACAAAACAATCGTGATGGGCGCTTAAAATAATAATAAAAACGTAAGCGAGCAGATACAGTTTTAAAAGTGGAGGGGTGACCGGGGAACGAAAAAAAAATTACTGCGATGGTTTCGGTTAGTGTGTACTGTCTGAGTGTGTGTCTGTGGGGGAGGGGAGGGAGTGTTTTTTCCACGATTAAAACAACAGCTGCTGTTACCGCCGTCGCCGCCACTTTGTGTGCATACATGTATATATATATATATGATTTTTATTACTATTATATATAAACACAATAATATGTGTACGTACGGTTTGAGCTGCAGCGGCAGCAAAGTCGTCACCGGAAACGTGGGGTCGTTCACCCGGTCCGAGCCGCCTTCCTGTGTTCTACATAACACACACACACACACACACACATCATCATCCCATCCATATTCCTTTTTCTTCAGCCCAACCGGATACACACAATATGTGTGCGTATATACGTCGCGACGGTGTGCCTTATTATTAGCAGAATTACGCGCGCGCGCCAGCCTTCCTTCTTTTCTAAGCCGCCGCCGAATTGGTCTCCCCCCCTCTTTACAATACGGCGAGTGATATACGGAGACGACGCTACTTAGTAATGACTGAACAAATTTAAGATGAAAAAAGCGGGTAAGTGGATGTCGCTCTGCTGTACTGTAGGTTACAAGTGGGTCACTGTAATGGATGGTATTAAATTTGAATTCAATGATATAATATCAATATAGTTATCATACTTATTATTAATACAGTAGGTAGCCGGTAAGTTGAATTAATATTATAAAATTATAAAAAATAATTAAAATCGTTATTCTTGGTTATTTAATATGCAACTTCGTCAAGTTTTAACTTAAAATAACTATAAAAAAATTGTTTTTATATATTTTTTTTTTGTCGGTTAATCAAAATAATTTGCAGATTTTCGTGATTAGTACGTATTTTGTCAAATTTCGAACTTTAAATGCGCTTAAAAGTCAAAATATTATGTGGATTGAATTGAAATGAAAATTGAAAATGCTAATATAAACATTCAATGAAAATTGCATGTATCTATACTATACAGTACTTTGTTTTAGAGTTACACCAAAAATTTGACCCCAGAAAGTACCAATTATCTTCACTTTCCTATCAAAAAGATGCAGTTGAAAAAAATTTAAGCATTTTAACTGTCCTAGTAGGTGATGACCATAAATAAAAATATTAAAAATAAATTTAAAAAAATAAAACTCAACATTGTAAAACCAATACATTCATCGCTGATCACTCCACTCAAATTCTAAAAATCATTTACGTATCGTCCAAAAAAATTGTATTTTTTTATTACTTTTTTTTTTGTCTCAAATTTAGGGTTTCGGAAGTTCGCTGGAGTTAGGGAATTACTGTGATTGGTCCTAATATAGTCAAATATTACCTATATATGTATTAAGAAACTCCCTACCCGTAACCTTACGAATATTTCGTTATTAATTGTTATTAATTATTATAATAACAAATCTATCGTCGAATCGTGCCAATATGCAAAATGTGAATTTAATATTTATAAATGTATAACTTATGAGCTGCAGCAAACGTCATTGAAGAGTGAAGACACGTGGTTCTATTCCACCGGAAACGAAATCAATATTAAATCTATTTCATTCTAAAATCTGTTTAAATAAAATGAACGATTGTGTTTACGTACGTTTATTGATAACAAATTTGTACAAAAAATTAAAAGTTTGAACAGGTAATGTTTATAAATTGTTTATAAATAAATTGCTTTTGAATATAGTTCTCTCAATCCCGTTTGTAAATTGAAGGAGGAATACAAATAAATTGTTATTTAGCATAGGTAATACACTATTACAGTATACGTTTTAGTATTTCGGTGCAGCGACAGCACACAATGTGCACATGATGTGCAGTATAATATTATGTATTATGATGGCAGGGATGTGATCTCGTATACCGAGAAATAATATTTGAGTCGTTGGTTGTATGAAAAAACAGAGATGAAGAACAGAAGAGGTGAAACATGATCCGGAAGGATAATACTGTAATAGCAATTTAATCTACACATTTATTTATTGTGGCAAGGGAGACAGGGAGGGTAAGGAAACACATTACGAATGCTCGAATAATGAGTTTCGAATAATCGTTTTAAAATCGATAGGTAGGAATTTATTATTTTATACTATATATTATATAGCTGGAAAGCCTAAACCCAAATTAATATAATATATACATATTACACGATATAGTTGTACATTGTTTAATAGCTGTATAAAATATTATTCTTGGAGACTTGGACAAGAATCAGTTTTAGTAATCCAAAACATAATTATAGTTCAAATAACTTTAGATTGCAAGGACACAGGACACGGGTAGTATAAGTAAGCATCATAGGCTTCTAACTCCATTTTATACGGACATGAAAAAGTTATAGCGGAAATATATTCGTCTTACACTCCAAAGTACACCCAATCTCTCTGCAACTTTCAGGATCATTTTTATAAAACTAATCTGTTTATTTTCTTATCAATTGATTGTATATTATATATTTTGTAAAAAATAATATATATTAATTTTGATAAATGAGGCCTGGTGTGGCGTGGTTGTTGGCCGCAGTCGCTAATGTGTGATAGTGTGATGCGGTCAAGCATCGTCCAGCGTAGATGGGTGAACACCCAGGGTTTTAGCGACGAATCCTAGCCATACATTCACACGTGTTAATCGAACCCAACTGTAATCCCTCCTCCCATAAAATGCTAATGGTCATAGTTGCCATAGTTGCTTCACACCAATAAAAAAATTAAAATGTATATATTATTTAACAATGTTATCTTAATTTTCTAGTAAAAGGTAGGTACATATTCTACTCTTCATATACGATGATGAATTAATATAAACAATAATCAGTTACGCTTATGCCCTTACGCCTGTAGGAGATTTTGATGCCCTGTTTTTCAATTGATCGCATTTTCTGTTCACAGCGGAAGCGTTATTTCAACGCAGTATAATCATACCATGTTCAATCGCGATTGTCCCATTAAAAAATCACAATTTTACCGATACAAATTACAAGTATTTTTCACATTTTAATTTTTTCATTTATTTTTTTCATTTAGTTCACATTTTCTATTTAACTTTTCTTGTTTATTGAACTCTTTATTATCCGTAAATTGTTAATCTACTTGCTGGAATTGGTTTACAATATAATTGAATAAATCCATTTTCCGTAAAATGTATTTATTTTTAACATATTATTAGAACATTAATATATATTGCACCAACCATCACATTATATTACATTATGAGATTAGTAACAGACTATGTTTTTAATTAGTTATATTTTATTTAATAATTTTTTATTTATCTCAGCAAATTGAGTTAGTACTGATAAATTTTTTTTAAAAGATTTACAAGGAAATTTTTTGTGTAAGTCTGCAATTACCGGTCAAGCGTTTATAATTTCCCTGGAAATGACAGTGAAATTAGATGTAGGTACTATAAGCGGAGTAATTCCGCTTTAACTTTTTTCATAATCGTATAAAAATAGAACCAAAATCCACATATGTCTATTTATGCATACATCTATACCTATTGCTAAATTAGAACTAATATAGTAAAATATATGCATGGGTTTTAAATTTTACAAAATAAATATTGATATTAAAGACAACTTAGTATTACAGCCGCTACGGGTTTTATCAATATTTCTATATAGGGGTGTTCGGTTGGAGAGCGCAAGACATTCCTAAAGACTGTAACAAAAATAGGTGAAACAACCACCATGCTGCAATCGTCCAACAGCGCACAGCGGTTATGTGTTTAGTAATGATATCTTTCTCTGAGCCATTTATCACCTCACTTTGCTGTATAAGCACCCAGCAATCAATAAATATAATAATTATTGTACGTATAGACGTATAGTGTATACAATAGTTATAATTTATAACTATTACACATTTATATAAGTTATATGTGTATTATACCTTTACTTAACAAAAAAAAAGTGTATAAATAAATAAAAATATTTTATATTTTAAACATGCATTGATTACCACATAAAACTAAATTAAAGTCTATAAATAAATTGCATTAAATATAGGATATAGGTAAATCAAAAAAAAAAAAAAAAAATTAATAATAATATGGGTCAGTGTAGGAAAAATATGACGGGTAATACCTAATGAAGTCAACCGAGTCCCACGTCCAATGACATCATCACAACGAATCCCACGATACAACACCAACTGGCCAGCTTCCCGTTGCCACTGTAACAAAATTAAACACGGCGATTCGATTAAATGGCAACGTGTGTCCGACAAAATGACAATGATCGTTTTCGTTGCTCCGGTTTTTCGAACAAGAATATGTTCTAGTGTGAATGTAATAATATAATATGTTCGCCAAAAATTAACCCTCTGTGCACGCCGGCTTCGGCGGCCAGTTCAAAGGCGATTATTAAAGTTAAAATATATTTCTGGCAGCTCTGCAGTAGAATTGTAAAGGATTTGGCAGATTCACAGTAGATATTCACCCGGTCAAAAGTTAAAAATTAAATTTTTTTTTAAATTACTATTGTTGACTGTTGTTATTTCTGAACTTGGTTCTACTACGATCAAGCCACATGCAAATAGCAATTAAATATGTAAGCACAGAAATCAAAAATCAAAATGTATCACCCAACGATGAAACAGATCGGCTGCAGTAATATAAAGAGCGTTAGAATAGTTTTACCCAAGTTTTCGGGGACAGTAATATACCTAAATCAATATCAAATAATATACATTAATTGTCAATTTGTCAATCATTGTATAAAGACACGTCATGTATAACTAAAATGATATAAGCGGTATTATGTATTATATTATAGTAAAACACGATATTATATTATTATATACAACTTCATGATTCACCAAACACGCTCAACTCTTTATCTTCTTATACTTATGTATTTATTCTAATTCTGATTATTTTAACTTTTAAGAATACTTAATAAAGATCGTATTTTAAAATACTTTTTATACTATTTAAGATAGTAGTATCTATAGAAGTATCTATCTAAAATACGAACTACGAATCCTCTTTTCCAGTATACATTTTGAAGCAGTCTAGATAAATTGTTTGAAAATATTTATGAATATACTTCTGAATAATTTTTTTAATAATTTTTTACTAATATCTATAAGTACTAAGTCTATGATTGTAGTAGCGCGTAGATATTGAGAAATGCAGTCATGAGGACTACCTATATATTTTTAGCATAAAGTTATAGATTATACAAAAGGATTTTAAGTGAAACAAATTTTAAGGATTATTATTATTGTTTATATAAAAATTTAAAAAAATTATCTGCTTAAGGATTTACAGAAATAAGTGTGGTTAACATTTAAAAAAAGGGACCATAATCATGGGATTATAGGACCCTCCTTCCTACAATGGAATACAAAATCTAAGTATTTGAAAATATTATATAGATATAAGAGTTAAACTTTGCTAAACGTTAAGTAAACGTAAAAATTTTAAAAACCAAAATGTTAAGAAATTAAAAGGATAATATGGGGCGAGTAAATGAGCAATGAACATGTTTGGTGATAAATAATAATAATACACACTATTTTTTTTTAACGACATAATTTAGGTGTCTTCATTGTAGTTCACTATTATACATAAAAGCGCGTAAGCAGCGAGCAGCGAGTGCGAGCAGTGAGTGCACGCAGCGGGATGATCGAGGGATGTTAAAGGTAGATTTTTCGTTTCTAATATATATCAAAAAACGTGTTTATAACAAAAAACAAAAGAACTTAATAGATACACCGACGTGCTATTAAAACGAGAATCTATTCCGATCGTTACTGCAGTACTGCAGTTGGAATTTATTGATACGAAATCGCGTTACGATTTTGGAGACGAAACGTCATATCGGCGCGTCGTTTCGGACAATTAAAAATAAGACGCGGGCGGCGGCGGCGTCGGCAGCGACAGCCTCCGCGTTTCGGTTACAAGGCCGCGGCGGCCGGACGAAGTATCGATGATAATAATAATAATAATAATAATAATAATATGACGGCGCGGCGGCGGCCCATTCATGACGAACGTCGGCTCGCGTTAAACGCCATAGTAGGCAATAGAGGTCGCGATAGTCGGCGCTGCCGCCACCATGCGATCGCTCGCTCGCTCTCACTAACGACCAAAGGAATCGTCTAATTGTGTGTGTGTGTACCGTAGTTGTACTGCTGCATTCCTGGCGTCAAAGGAGATTGCATACAGAGATTTTACAGTTACATGACCCCCAGAGAGTGAGAAACCATTGATATTATATATACGTGCGCGACGGCGGCGGCACCGTCAGGGTCACACGTTATGCGCGCGTATATAATATTATGATGATGATAATACTATAATATAATATAATAATGTTGTACCTAATATAGGTAGGTATGCATCGCACACGTGACACATACTTGCACACCACACCGGTGCGGAGTGGGTGTGTGTACATAAAACAATAATAATAAGATAGTTCCTCCTAAATAATTATAATATCGTATATCAATAATAATATTGTGTATTAAAGTATTTAAGTAAAGCGCGCGGGGGTGTCGTCTGCTGCGAGGGGAAGAGGGTGCAGCCGGGTATGATACGCGGAGAGTCGGATGCAGGAGTGGGCGGTGAGAGCGGTGGGCGGGCGGGCGTATTATTATCATAGCGTAGTTGTCGAGTCGCAGCAATGACGTAGTTTGACGTCCGTGTGCACTACATAATTGTATATATACCTGGAATTCGACTCCGGTATGATGTCGTTGACGACCACATAAATCATAGCACCCGCGGCAAACGCCAAGGCGTAAGGCAACAGCGGCTTGATAAACGAAACGGCGAATATGCCTATGAGTCCGGCGATCGGTTCCACCATTCCGCTAAGTTGTCCATACCTGTGAAAAAAAAATATATATACACGTATAGGTCACACAATCAAAATAATTTTAGGTTAACGTATATGAAACATTATAATAGATGACAAGAGTCGTCTCGTACCAAGACTCGACATCGACTGGTTGCAGTATTTTACCCCACACCCTCCGAACACAAAAGCTTTGATTTTATGTGCTACAAAATAAACACTTTAACGCACAAAACGCGCACGCGTATGTGCATAAAAAGGTATAAAAAGGTATGTGTTATAAACTGATTTAACACCCCATGAGTTTGATAATAGGTCAATTAACTTTATAATACTGACCCTCGGACGTTACTCGTATGAAAAGTTAATTTGCTGCGTCGCGCGTGGACGGATAAAACAAATCGATATGGGGCGATTGGGGAGTTGGACAAGATTTATTTTATTTGCGAATCGAGGGTATGCGTATATAGGCTAACGCGTGTATACTATATAGCCTACGTTTTATACAAGTACTAGAGTATACTACGTACACCCCCAACATCTCTCTACAGGAATATACAGTATACTGCAGGGTTTAAAGTGCAGTCTGTTAAATATTCGATAAGAAACGGGTATAGTAAATACCCGAAAAAAAAGTCTGAAACGGCATGCAAAACGTTTCGTAGCACTGTGAAATTTATAAATACGAAAATATTAAATTTGATTCACGGAGGTACCTATTGTTGGTTTTTTATACGTATATAACACAGCACGAATTCTCCACTGCTGCAGTAGTCTGTAACTTAAAGTTAACAATAACAATTTTAATAAATTCATTTTTCATTTTGCGTATTAAAACTATTATATAGACGATTGTTATTAATTATTCACGTAATCTGGTAATTATACAATACCTATGTAATATCAATCTATCGAACTAATAAATTATTAATGACATGTAATTCAGATCATCTAGTAATAACGTATTACATATACACACGAATATAGGTAGGTATACTGTTAATATATACTTATATTATATATTATAACAGAGCAATGAACTTCCTTAACTGTTACCTAATCAACAGTCTATACTATATACTACACTGATATTATTATTGTGTGTTTAGTCATTCGTTGTTCGTACAACAGACATATAATTTTAATTCATAAATCTTTTGATACAACAAAATTGTATTTAATATATAAGTTTATTGTATATAACGTATTAGTATATTTCTTTTAAATGGTTTTTAATCGGACCATATACCGATAGTAAAATATCACGAATATTTTTTCTACTTATGATAATATTATAATGCAACACTAAAAGTTAAGAAAAAAAAAGAAAAGAAAAATTATTTAATGAGTAACAGTCTTTTTATATTTATCAATGATACACTCATTCAATAAAAAAAAATTAAACAATTAAATAAAATCATTCATACTCTTAAAAAATACAGTTATATAATATTGTCCTTATGTTACTTTTTTTGTATAGTTACATAAAGAGATTAAATCGAGATTAATTTCGCTGTATAGACGTATACGTTTGGTGAAACAAAATTAAGCAGATCTATTTCAACTAAAAAATCGACATTTTTGTCACGGCCCAAACCAGATAAAAATAGCTCCATTTTTGTCGAATCAGATAACTGTCCTTTCTGTTTCGCCCAAGGGGCCAATTCTCGATCAACATCCGTAGTTCCGTAAATGACTGTCATTTGAATTTATATGGGATTCGTATGTAAGAATCCCGTTTAAATATGAGCCTCCAAAACAAATTTAACGATCTTATTATACACACTAACTTTCTCGACATGAATTTATAAAATGTACAAAATACATTCGGATAAACAATTTAAAATAAATCAACGTTTTGCATTATTTATTAAAAATATTAACATAATTTAAAATTTGTATGCTTGTCTATAGCTGTTATTAGAATTGAGATTTATACATGAGATATATGTTAAAAAAATAATTGAAAATTAACTGTTTACCTATAATTTTTAGTATTCATTTTTTAAAGGCAATTGATAAATTGGTATACCACAGTTGTATGTACATTAGTTAGAAAAAGTTGTTAAACTGTACTCGGCGAAATCGGAATCTGTTTTTATCAGTTTTGTGCGAAATAATAAAAAAAAAACGATTTTGAACGAATTTATAGTCACTCCTATAACATATTATGTAAGTACGAATATAATTTGATAATATTCGTATTCTCATATTTTAATATAGGTAGTATTATTCATTCAACGTGTTCAAAAAATATTTAACATTATATTATATTCGAGTAAATTTGTACAACATATCCTCGTTACTTTCATACGTTTAAAATAAATATTTTTCAACAGTGTCTATAGGTATTTGGTGGTCTTCTAAACGTTAACATGGCGGAAATTAGATAACCAATTACAAAGGCATATTTCTCCTCATAGAGTGTGTTATAGTCTTTAAATTTTACGAATTCAAATAGATTTATTGTCATACAAGCAATTACATAATATTATAACACGGAGAAGATATTATCAAAAGTTATGCAATTTTTTGAACAAATGAGAAGCATTTTATACTAAAATAATATCGAATTATTAAGAGATATCACAATGTTGAGCTGAAAAGTCAATATTATCATTTATCGAACATCATATTATTATCACAAGAGTTTATTCAAACTGAATAGTAATCACACTACCACACTACCGCATCTCTATATGCGATCAGTACAGTGTCAAAAGAGAAAATCGGATCAATTTTTTCTTTCACATACATCAACTATTTGATTTATGGTATCACCGTGGTATTTGTAGCAGCGATATACCAGACGGAAATCCGGATTTCCATAAACGCTACTTGTAGAATGTGTTTATTTTCCCGGTAGAGAACGACCGCGCCTTGTAATTAGTGTAGTAATTTTCGAACATAAGAATTATAACGGTTTTATAATAAATAATATATTATACATCATATATTAAATACATTAAATTATTATGATGTATTTTTAATGGTCTATAAAACTCGACTGCCCATTTCTTTGGGCGGCGGAGGATTTGCGTCGGCGAGCATGACGGCGACGAGGAAAAAACTGCACATAACATACGTATTACAAGTCCATAAACACGCGTGTATAAAATATACGACCATAAGGTAATAATAGGCATACTGGCTGACCAGCAATTCGAAGAATTCGAACTTCAGGTAGTCCAATTTGAGTGGAGGGGGGGCTTTTTAAAGTAAAGAGAGCTTACCAAAAGCTTTTCCATTTCGAACATCCGGCTGCTTGTAAGGGTAAGCTGACAGCCAATCCTTCTGGAAAATTTTGTATGCCGATTCCCATGGCCAAATTTCTGAAACAATAATATATACGGTTCACATTAACATTTAATTTAAATAATTACAATATTGTTATAATTTTTGCAATCAGTTTGCGTCTAAGTGCGTTTCAACTGGTGGGGTAAAATATAGAATGAGTAGTGTCTGTACTAACGAAATATGATTAAATAGTTTATATATATATAGCATTATATAGATAACGGTTTATTCTTTGAAAGTCCAATACCCTACCTATAACCACCCTCCCCCCAAAAAAATTATTACACTGCGATAAATAACCCACTCAAGACGCTAAAATGTATTCGGCGCCAATGCAGTTGGGGCTGTAGGGCGACACGTTACACAAACAGTGGCCTCATACATTTTTATGGTTCCGGAAGAATTTTTCTTTAGTCCTTATACTCATTCCCCATGCATAAGCACCTAGGTATACTACGTATATAATATGCCATACGGTTTTTCAACGGAAGGATCGTATTTGCGTTACAACAGTAAATTATAGTGTTCGTACAAAACTAATTTTACCATCCAGTATTTCTGTATGCATCGAAGAAAGCGACGCAGAACTTTTTCTGCAGCAGTTCTTACTTCTAGCCATCATGCACTATTTTTTTTTGTAAATAGTGCATCAACCATAATAATGTTACTCAATAAATAAAAACGCAACATACAATATGCCGGAACAGTATTAATTCCATAGGATTTTTTTCAGGAGGAGCAGGATATGACATTTTTTTTTAGTTTAGGTACCGTTGCGACCTTTTGTTAGTTACTCCATGTAAGGGCGTAAGGCATTTTATAACAAAATTATAAATAACAACAGACAACAGTGCTGCAGTTTATACCTGGTCCAAAAAAAAAGGGAGACAAGGGAGGGGATATATTCCCCATATCCTCTCTGCATAAATACGTCACTGATTGATTCAACGATTCACTACAATTTAATGGACCAATCGCATGGTCTACGAAATCGTCTTACAGGGATCATTAGCTCACTACTGATTCATTTAATGTCTAGCGATTATGTAATATTAAAACACACTGTGTTAGACCGTTATTTGCAATAATACTCATCGTTTCGGCACATAAATGGGTACCCTACAGTATATTGTATGGGTGTAGAACATTTGATATAGAAACGAAAATAAATATTGAAAAATCATGTCATACAATATAATAATACGTTGTGTTCCTACCTACATTTTAACGATATCGTTATGACGGTGGCGCTGCGTACGGCCTACGTCTATAAAGCAGACGACGGGGTACCGGGTTGTGGGCGCGTGAGTGCGCGTACACGCGATCGTGTGCGCAGCGTATAATATATAGCAGAATGGAACCGAGACGTGTACAGCTATTCGGAGAATGCGCGGAATGCGACGGATAAAAATCTCGTTGCCCCGGTTCAACGTGCCCACCGCCGACGACCGTTCTCCAGACGCAAACACGCGCGTTTATATATATATATAATAATAATAATATACGTACAATATACGAGTGTACACAATATGCGTCGTGTATTTCTACCAACACGTTTTTTTCTTTCTTTCTTTCCTTTTTTTTTTTTTTTTATTTTTTCTGTGGAAGAGCTTAACGGCCGTTTCACGAGGACGGAGGGTGATGGTGTCGGTGGTGCCGAGGAACCCCTCGGGGGAATCGAAAGACGTACACACATTATATATATTATACGCATATGCGTGTGTATATTATACATTTATATTATTATGTAATATGAATGAATGAATCAGAAAATATTCATTGAAATGCGCACTGCCGCCAACCGTCGCGCTTATGCGACGCACGATAATAAATAATAATGGTTTAGTATTATAATAATAGTTTATAATATTAAATAAAGTCTGGAGGGAAGAGACGAAAACCCTTCCGACTCGAGGCAAAACGCAGCGACGGTTAGATTATACTTCGTAGGGACCACAGACACATATTTGATGTGTACGCTCGTCGTTTCTGGAAAAATAATAATAATATTGTTATTAAAATCTATGGGGGGGAGGGGTGGGGGGAACTGGTCGCCGTCGTCGTCGGCGGTGAACTGGGCCGCCGCAAAGTGCGCCTCACGCGCGCGTGTGTGTGACACACGTCCGTGTAATAATAACGGGTCGAGGACGCGACGGCGGTGTTGGCGATGCGCGGAGACGATCAAGGCGAGTAAGCGGCGGCGGCAGCGTTCGAGTGAATGAACCGCGTGCGCGCGCATGTGAGAATATTATGTACTCTCGAGTCTTGGGGCGATTGATGTGTGTGTGTGTTCAACTTGTAACACCGGAATGTCGAGAAAAGAAAATAACGAAGAAAAAATAAACTTAAATGAAATGATGATGATGATAATGACAGTGATAACCATTCACCTCGAGATATTACGCGAGCACTGACATTTATGCTAGCGAATCAGTGATCACTGATCAACGTTTATTGATAAGAAGAAAGAATTCTTTCAGTTGCATAACTGTAGGTACGTATTTAGTAGGTACACTTGTTTGCGTGGATCGGATGTAGAACGAAATCGAATGGACTCCTGGTAGGTGCCACAGCGGCATACATTGTGAAATTCTAGACAATTCTAAATATTTTGTTGGTCGTTCTCGTTCAGAACACAAAACGGTTCTTCGAACCGCAATCCTCGTCCCTCCAGATAACTGGGAGAATGACGGTTTGACGTTTGACTGTCATCGTCTTTCAGACTTTCCGTCACGTACGTTTACACGCATATTCACATAGCGTACGCGGGTGGCCGGGCAAGCGACCACTTCGGTTTTATTAAATTTGTGATTTATGAAAGGAAAACAACATTTGGTATTATTGCAGTTTTTCAAATATTTTTCGATAAAACAATATTTGTTTTTTTTATTGTCGAATATCGTCTCAAACGATGTTCGGTATGACTACTTGATCTGTATCAACATTTCCTCGACACTCTCTACTGCGTTTGTATATTTGTAAGTGGTTTATAATAAATATCAATTTACATTAACAATAATATTTATTCTTTAATAAATCGACAACATCTCAACCAATATTAAAAAAAAAAACAAATTTAAAAAACAGAATGCGGCATACTTGTTCTTGGCCAATTTTTAGAATGCATTCTAATAAATGGTTGAAACATTTTTCATGACTATTATCATCGTCTGTATTTTAGGGGATGCTATGAAAATATTTGGGGGCCTAACGAACTAAAATAATCTTCAAAAGAAGTCATTCAGTTACATTTCACCGGAGATTTCAGTACACTCTTTCGATTAATAATAAATAATATATTATTGACGGTTAATCGAGAATTTGACAAGCCAATGAGATGTAACATGAACCCAACGACCTGTGTACAATTTAATAGTTGTTTAATCACATTCATGTACGCTCCCAGTCGTGTTAATCTCATTGTTGGTGATAAAAAATTTTATATTTTTTAAATTTATATTGCGCATAGTCGAGCAAGCTGTAATAATAATGATTTAGTTCTTAAGAAGTTTCGATTATAAAATAAGACTTATGTATTTTGATATTAAATTATGACTATATATTACAATATACTATACCACACTAAAATAGACTACATAACAATAAATATGTAATGAATTCTAAAAAAAAATCTATTTAGAAAATGTAAATGAAACCAAAGTATTTGAATAAGCCATGACTTATTCCACGCGTAGAGCACAATAAAAAAATGTACACTATAAGATATCAGATCTGTCGTAAATGATCGGAAAGTGATTTTAATTTTAAGAGCTATAACAACTATAGGTATTATAAATTATAATATTGTATGTTATGTAAATTAAATTAAATACAATTTTGTTCGGAATTTCATGGCCTTTTTTACTATACTAAATATAACGCAAAGGTTTAGAATGTTTAGATACACATTACACTTACATTAATAATTTTAGCAATATTTTAGCTTTACAGTCACTATTCAGTCAAACGATAGATTTCCGCGGCCTTTTTTTTGCTACCTATACAAAAATGCTCCACATGCAGTGGCGTAGCTGAGGGGGCCATAATATGCCCTTGGTTTTTTTTATTGGTGATGTTTTAATCACGGTTTTTATACCTATATAGGTAATAAAATAATATTGTCCCGCCTGTCCTTATTTTGGCCAAAGGCCGTTGTGTATTGTTGATTATAATTCAATAAACTATGGCGGCGTCGCGGAAGAATGCGAAAGCAGTTCCCGCGACGTCGTCATTTCAAAAACAGAAAAAAAAAAAAGGTAATAAAATAATATAGTATTCATACAAGTGATATTTATTATTTATTCTGTATTTTTAATTTTAATCAATGTTACCAAAAAGTATTGATAATGATATCGGTCAATTCTTGTCTAAATTCACGTATATCACGGTTGTAGTAAACACACTGATATCACACTACTACGGAAAACCATCTACGTCTGTTATATTATCAATATTATATATGTATTATTATCGCAGACTACAAGTTATCAAGTTACTAAAATTATAACAAAAGAGAAGCCGAATTCTGATAATTTACACATCAAAATTCAAAATAATATGAAAATTGGTATGAATAAATTGCCCCCCCCCCCTTTGATTAAGCATCAGCTCCGCTACTGTCCACGTGGGAGAGATAAACTTAGGCGGAACGACTTCTTTTAAATCCATATTACACTATGAAACACGTTTTTTAATTTTATGGATGGTATAATAATGAAATCGTTATAGTTGAGACGTCAGAAAATAAAATATATTGTTTTTATCCGTGATTCCATCGAATTTTAATAATTTGTACTATGATGGGTACCTACTATAAGGTGAAATCATTTCTGTCACGTCCGATGTTTGAATATTTCTTTTCCACGGAACTTTTTTTCCAAAGTACCGACTTAATTCGTGACTGTAATAATTGTAATAACGAATGAAACAAGTAAAAGAAAAAATGCTTATGAAATGTCACGTCCGGCACATACAATATATGTATATATGCCGCCTGAGACTAGATTTGTTTGAGAATACCGTTAACAATCCTATAACAAAAATTAATAAAAATAACGCAACCAGTTTGCATTTAATAAAAAATAAAATAGAAGTGAAATCATTTATTAATAAATATAAACAATGTGTGGGGATAAAATATTCACATACCGAGACAAATGAATGTATACTGCAGGGTGGGCAATCGTTTGTCCCCTATTGACTAAACGAATAACCACGCAGGAAAAAAACTATCGATGATTCTACGTCATTATGAAATGTAAACACGAAAATATCATATCTTAATTTTAGGCATAGCTTTAAAGTATGAGTACCATTATTTGTGATTGATGAATGTGTAGCATTAAAATTAAGAGAAATATATAATATTTATAATTTATAATTTATAGGTTGAACTGCAGTGGTATTAATTATAACGACTCTGAAATGAACAGGTCTCCGGTCTCATTTCTATACATATATTTTTGATTTTGTCCAAAATTTTAATATAGATGGAATAATACAGGATTTTAAACTCGCAAAAATAATCGTGTGCAAATACATAGTTTATTAAGTAAATCATTTTTCTTATTAACCGTTTTTCTTAAATCTTTAAAACGACTTCCCACTATACCTAATGTTGTAAAAATGTCTTGATAGTTATCTGCAGACTTCTTTATTGACAATATAATATAAAAAAGGAATAAATCACCTTTGTTATAAAAAAAAACAGGTAATTATATTATAGAAAAATGATATAGATGATTAGAAAACGTTCGATTCAAAGAATCAACAACAGAGAAATAGAGTAAATATAGAATCGAAACTCAATTTAGAGCACGCATTTGATTTTTAAGGGGTTTGATAGAAGACATTTTAATAAAAATAATTATTTTAAATTTTAAATGAATTAAATAGAAATTCGTATTTCAAAATAACTCATAAGTGGTCATTTTCAAATGTATGAAAAACAAATAATCGTAGTTTTCAACCCCCAAATATACAGATTTTATTTAATAACGAATAACAGTATAGCAATTAGGACTTTTATATAATTTGTAATTTGCAAGGAATAAACATTCTTTTTAATGTACTTTATGGTGTTTGATTTTATTTTTCAGCCTCCCCTCCATGATAAATTTCAGGCGGGTGACCATGCGTCATCAGTAGTCTGTATCATTGATGTGCAATTACACAGTTATACATAGTACATTGGTTTTGCGATAGAAAGAGCCGAAAAGACTTTGGTTTCAGCTGCAGATATGAGAAACCAAATTTTCGCCTCACGAATATAAGAATTTTTACAGTGCAATATCGTTTTTAATTATAAAATATTGGATTTCGAAACGATAATGACTTTATGTATTATAAAAAAAAATAGTGGTATTATAGTGGTATCGTAAAATAATAAACGGTATTGCACGATCAATGTTTTCATGTTTTTATAGTGACAATTCGTTTATCAGAATCGTAAAAGTATGGCGAAAGTTCCAAACCTTCCCAGGCTATCAGTGTCGTTTTGTATCTCTATACAATTTACCTAATACCTACTAACTACAGTAGGTTGTAAGTATAGGTTGGTTTGCAGAGTGACTTTGGCAACATTCCTTAACGATTTGCCAAAGAATGACGATCGAGGAGGATAGAGTAGCAATTCGACAATACTCAATAGGAAAATCCCACATAAAATGTAAAATACACTATAGAACAGTAATATACGTTCGAGTCCGTCAGCATTGCGCCGCCGTGCCGTTGCACTCCTCAGTTCGCTGCACTACGCGACACACACGTCCGTCCGCGCACTTGCATGGTGTAGACGGCACGGACAAGTCGACGGATATGATAAACTACAATATAGTAGACGTGTAGGTAATATAGGTATACAGTTACAGAGCGAGTGCAGCTACCATCCGAGAACAACTCTCTATACATAAATCACACGCACATACCGCTAACAAGAGAGGACCGTTGTTTCGTATAGGTACACCGTAAATAAGAATATAATAAAAATTATGATACTATTGCAACCCACATACACGGTCGCGCGGCTTTCGCTTTTTCGTTCTTTTGCTCGGCTGCGCGAGGGTCGTTGTTCCCGGTATTCACGTTCGCTGCAGTGTTGATACCAATGTGTCGGTATAACGATAAATATAAAAACGGTGAGCTTTTTCAACAGTTTTCGCGCATTATTAACACAAGTCGACTTGTAACGTCACCCTGTGCGTCGATTTCAAATAATTAATGTGCAAGAGGTTAAAAGTTTCTCGAAAACGCAGACTTTTAATTGCAAGCTGGGCGACGGGGACGCGCGGTGGCCCCACCGCTTGCACAACAATACTGTAGTATATTCTATGCCCGGGTCACAATGTAACTACTTATAATGGTTATAGACGGCGTGTACATACGAATATACGATTTAGATAATGTCAAAATTCGGCATAATATGGTTCATTGAACTATCTAGGAGCTCTACAATGTCGTCCGAACACTGATAAACAAACCAAATTACGAATACAGACCCAATTTCGTGCGCGCGCTGATAACGAGACGCAACATTATTCCGTTTCATTTTTTTTCCTCCAAACACACAATAAAACAACCAAAATATCAAAACGAGACCATATTATGTTATACATTTTATATATTTATTACTCATAATATTACAATGTATAAAAGCGATAATATTGTTCTGTCACACTCCCGCGGTTGTTTAGTGATAGTATAATATACTAATATTAATATGTAAACAGTCACCGATAAACCGACTAAATTGTTGTTTTTCGTTTGTATAATATGTTATATTATTATTTGATTTTGTACAGGATCGATTAATTGCATAGTGTAGTGAGGAAAAGAGTACCGAAGACTGCAGCAGTGAGGAGAAGAAGGAAATGAAGGCGATAAAATTCAACGAAAACAACCGAAAACGTACATATGCCACAATTTGTATACATATTATTATTATACCGACGACTGCAAAATATGTGATGCTTTTATAAATACGTATGTTATATAATATTGTTATTATGTTTTATTTTATACATGCGTCACGGCGGAGACCGGATGCAATTTTAAGAAAAGAAACAGCTAGTGTTATGTCGTGCAGTGTGTCACAAAAATACCGACACTCTTCTGGTCCACAGAAACCTACGCACAATGAAATGATTTAGTATTTCTGAACCATATCAACAGCATATGCTGTATTGTACAAGACGCAATAAAGTTTTTTCCAAAATAATTTTTTTCTGAAGTGTGTACGTCTGATTGTGAAAAGTAAATTGTCTATAATTCGACCAAAACAACTAAATGTAACTAAAAACTAGTTAACTATTTAGTATTTATTATTTAAATATTTAATTAATTGTATCAATATACCAAAATGTTTTTACAAACATGTTTAGAAATTATCTTATTTATCTGGAAATCCATAGTTGATCAATAATAATTCTAGTCACCCCCCAAAAAAAATCTATTTGCACATATGAGGTATGATGATGTCGGTCGTAAACCATTAAGATAGAAAATGTGATGTTGTTTTATAAAAATGAAAATAAATATTAATTATATAATATTGTAACCGTGATTATAATAACAAGTAGTCAAAATGTGTTTATCAATTTATATTTTATCATATAATTAATATTGCGCAATGTATTAAATGTTTTTTTTTTGATAGAAATGTGTACATTGCAGAGTGTAAAATAGTTTCCGGACATACATACCTAATAATATAATTTTACAACACATATATGAAATTACATTGTATCGATAAAAATGTATGAATAATGTACTTAAAATCGCTGGAAACTAGGTAAATATGAAAATGTGAAATACTTTTATGTGCGCTGCACAACAGTTGTTTTCAGTCCGTCGCTAGTCGCTACAGTCTGATCATTGATTTTATAATAGATTATAAAATTTATTATAAAATCAATGGTCTGATCTGTACTCACAGCAATGATTATAATTTATTATTCTACTAATATTCAAACAATAATTATTATTTCTAGGCTCTGTGTAAATATATATTTAAAAAAAGGTTAGTAAGTGGATGTCGCTCTGCGGACCCCTAAGTGGGCCACTGTTTATTGGATGGTATTAAATTTGAGTTTAATTATATATTATCATTGTATACGAAAAACGATTCTGAGCTGAGACAGTTTGTCAGTGTGGATATTACATTAATTATATTGTTATTTCTTATTATAATTACGGTAGCCAATAAGTTGAACTAATATAATAAAATTACAACTGAATATACTACTTACGAGAACCTTGTTTTGAATTTTCAATCCTTAGTAATAAAAGTTGAACATTTTATCAATTTTAAACAACAAAATAATTCTTAAATTTTATAAATGTTGTCAAAAATCGAACTTAAAGTTTAAATGCTTATTAAAAAAAATTGAGCAAATGTATTTTTAATATTTTTCAACTACTATTGTAACAATATATTAGGAACCTTGTATTAAATTTTCAAGCTTTTTGACTCAACAAATACAATTTTATTGACATTTATAAAAAAAAAACCTAAAAATATTGGAAACTGATTATGTCAGTAAACAGTTCAAAACAAATAAAAATATTTTGAAAATTGTATCGTGTATAGAAATTGCTAATATAAAAACTTAATGAAAATATCATGTATCTACGGTAATTTGTTTTAGAGCTACACCAAAAACAAAAAAGATTTTGTTTAAAACTTTTTTCGTAAAAATTCCCGTTTTTCCTAAATTTTTTTTTGTTTTTCCCGGCGCTTTTTAAAACTACTCGTAATTTTATTTTGACCTCCCCAATCCAACAACGAAATTCACTTTCACTTTTAACAAATACTGAAGTTGAAAATCGAAGAATTTTTTCTATTACTTATTGTGTATACAGTCACAAAAAATAAAAATAAAAACAAAACAAAACACACATCATTGTAATATCAATACATTCATTGCTCCGCTCAGAATCTAAAAGATTTGACTTGTAATTTAAAGCATATATAATAAAAAGGTTAATCACTATCGGACAGACTAAATAAAAATAATAATAACTATCGTTCAAATGTTCAATGTTTAAGAAGCTGAACTGTTAAATGTCAATAAAACACATTATAATAATAGTATTCGGTAGTTTGGTGTGGTTATTTATTAATGAATTTTGTTTTACCAATAAACATGAACAAATATATATAACACAGGAAATTAGATAAATGTAAATATCCGTTTTAGTTCAATATTTCAATGGTAATTCACAGGGACGTGAATTTTACTAGGTATTGAGAATTTCTGATGTCAACATTGTTAATAGTTAATAGAAGTAAAATAAATCAATAGCTAATGATAATGAGTAATGACACATGTTAAGAGGATGTTAGCGCCCTATTTGTTTTCTTTAACTGGCCCACGCGCAATATAGACAAAACGCATGCACACAGAATCACTTTTTTTGTTTTTAAGTAATCATAGAGTGAAATCACCCATTCCAAAAACGATAGAGAATAATATTTTTGAAGGTATGACATATAAATTTTGTCTAAATATTGTCTTAAAACAATTTTAACATAATAAAATTTAAGTTTACATTATTTTTTTGTTTATCTTGAAAGCCGAATACAAAGTCAAATAACAATAAAATATAAAATCAATGTCATACCCTCAAAAATATAATACTCTATAATTTTTGTAAAAGTTGATTTTACTCTAAGATCACTCGAAAATCATAAAAAAAGATTTTAGGTGAAAGCGTTTTATCTATGTTGCGAGTGGGTCTGAGAGAGAAACGAAATATTACGCTGACATAGTGACATCCTCTTAAGTATTTATGTTAAGTATTTAGGTATTCTGATGTTGAAATCAATTTCTCGTATAATTTGTAATTAATTTGTATTTTAAAACCTATATACATCATTAAATATTCAAAACATTTAATTAATTGTATATATTATTGCCTACTAATATTACAACGCACTTATTTACACCATTACGGTAAGTCGGTAATAGGTATTGACTCAAAAGTTAATAATAATAATAATTATTATATAAATATTATATACTATTATAATAATTAAACATATTGATAATACAACAAATGTTTTCGACAAAAACTAATTCAATTACAGTAGGGGCCATATTACTTACAGACTACAGTAAAATAAATTAATATAGGAATTAGTAGCAATATAAATACATCATAAAATATACTTAGTAATATAGGCACATACATTATAATTTACAGTGATTTACTCAATACAGACTCATAACAGACACCTACTGTACAGGCGCACAGCGAGAGCGGTATCTATTTTCCCCTTTTTTCGTTGTAAAAATTATTTAAAAAAAAGCATGGTATACGTGTTCAACAAAATAATGCGATTTATTTGATGTCATTCGCACATCTAAAGTTATACACACTAAACTAAACTTTACAATCATGTATTATAGTATAATATACTAAGTTCCGACTTAATTATTATTAGGGATGTCGGATGTGATAGCCAGTGACATAGCACAGAGCAGAGACAACACGGCGGAGGGATGATGCGTACATTATTATTATCAAAAATATCTAGAAACTTGTAAGTCCTAAGTCGAGATTATATCACTGTAGTTGAGTAAGAAGGTCATATACTTGGGAACCAACGACAATGTATAAACACTCGCTTGAGGCATATTTAGAATTTTGATACCGTCAACCGTCCTGGCGTAACAGACAACACTATAAATATGCTTATTGATTTGCAATATTACTGCAGACAGTTTTCCCAGAAATTTAAAACAAATCGAAGTCAAAACATCTTAATATATAATATTATATAGGGTTAATAAAAAAGGATGGTTTTGAATGTTTTGATACACGTATTTGGCGTAAAAGTTATAGAGAAAACAGAAGGAACAAGTCGTTTTAAAAAGTAGTTTTTCACCCTGAATATTATATCCCCCTCACAGAAAACGGGTTCAGTCTAAAATTACAGTCATGGTCCGGGTTAAGTTTTATCAATACAATTCACATCGCTATGAGCACGGTCGTATGTCGTTGTTATTATTATTATAATAATATAATTTCATGTTCGATGGATATCCTTATCCTTAAATATTATATATATTATATAAAAGCACAGACCTTTTTTATGTAACCATTTTGTGATGACGCTATTTAACTTTTTTTAAAATACCTTCCTGAATGTCACCACGTCGCCCGATTTTTAATTAGATTTTAAAGGGTTGAAATCGGTAAAAATAACTACAATTTTTACATGTAATTTGTATAACTATATATATTTACTAATGACAACCAATAATAAATAAATACTAATTTCTACTATTATTTCTCCTATAACCAATAGCAACCATTTATAAACAACGATTTCCATTGTAAATCTCAAAATCCCTGTTTGAGCACCTCTAAACGTTAGAATTTACCCTTTTTGAATTAGCCTATTTTTTTCCCAGAGGTCTCATCTATCTCTGTACCAAATTTCGTCGTAATCGGCCCAGCCGTTTAGGAATGCATAAAGGACAAACAGACAGAAATCCATTTATATATATTATATAGATAGATTAATATATTTTCATAACAAATTTAGTTTTGGAATTTAAAAATTAATATTTCAAAGATTTAGTTGTAAAAAATGTACAGTGACGTCATATGTTATGGGCAATTTGAAATTATTTTTAAAAAATTTAAGAAGTATCAAACATTAAAAATAATAAAATCTCTCTATTATATGAATATTATAAAAAACGATTTAAACATTATTGATAATGTTTTATAATTACTAGGGAAATCAAAATAAATAAATAAATAATAAAAATAGAAAAAAAGGAAGGGTTGAATTGTTTAGACTTTAGATTCACAATTGGACCCGGTAGGCCCAACCAGGGATCAACAAGGGTGCTCAAACAGGGATGTTGAGTTTTACGATGGACATTTTTGTCTTTAAACCGTTGCTTTTTGTTATAAGATAAATAATTAGTAGAAATAAGTATTTATTATTTTATAATAGGATGGTTAAACACAAAAAGAGGTTGGATAATCACAATTTTTTTAAGATTTGTCATATTTTACGGGCAGCGAAGTGCACGGGATCAGCTAGTTTAATATATAAACAAAAAATATGCGAATGTACGTATTATAATAATGATATCATTATGTGGAGCGCGACGGCGACCTGCACTGCCGATGCTGCCGCGCGCTCGGTCGTCGGCGGAGGGAACAAAACGCGCGGTGATCGCAACAGCGGTGGCGGCAGCAGCAGACAAAAGGTGAGGAAGCGTTGGAATGTTTGCAGCGGCGTAGAAACCGACGGATACTGTGTGGCGTTAAATAAAATAAAAAATATGGGGAAAAGCGGTGGCGGCGGTGGTGCAGATGAATCGGCGATGAGTTCGGACAAGTCGAAATACGATATAGGGACACACACACACACACGCACGCACGTAGACACATATAGAGTGTACGTGTGTGTGTGTGTGTGTGTACGTGAACGGGGCTATGCTGTGCGTCTGGTACCAAGGTCAGTGGCCGAAGGAATGCTGTCGTCTCGCGCGCGTGAGTGAGTGTGCGTGTGTGTTATAGGCCTCCGCCTCCGACGCCGCCGTTTTATGGGGCTCGCCGCCGCGCGTTTGTTGTGTGCGCGTGTATCGACGTGTTTACGTGACGAGTTGTGTTTTATAATATCGATGGTTTGGAGAACAAGAAAAAAACAAAAACAAAAACAAAAACAAAACGGAACGAGAGACAAAAATGTTTACTGTCCGGACGTGAAAACGGTTTCGCGTCGTCACCGCCGCTGCGACGTGATGGACTGCCGACGGTAAAGACCGCGGTAGCCGGTACGGGCGGTAAGGCGCGTGCAGACTGCTGTTCGCGTTTCTTTGAGGCACGCTGTCCCGACAATAAAACTGCATCAATTTCAGAGCATGGTTTATATGCAGACGTATGCTGCAAAGCGGGTATAAAAATCTGAAGAGGGTGAAATAATTATTTCGAATTTGCGTAATGTGGTCATACAACCGCGAGAAATATAATAATTGTTATTATAAGAACGGTGCGACCACAATATTGGACGGGAGATTTCGACGGGAGCAGTCGTCTTTAAATTGAAAGGAAACGATGAATTATGATTTCATTGGATAAACGACGAATGAGCCGAGAAGGGATGCATTATATATCGTTGTCCCTACGTAATAGCTCTCTGTAAATTCCAGTTGGAATCTAGAAAACATAACACTATATATTTTTTTGAAATTGTCAGGAAACTAATTTCTGGCCCCTGTAATCAACGTGGAACATAAGACATAACAATACAATAGTGTTACAGTAAATCGAAAATATAATATCATTATTGTATATTCTCAGTAAGTTATATTACGATATTCAATTTGGTGGTTTCGTTGGCTCTGCGACTAGGCGACCGATGCATGAAAACAAATCGTTAATAGGAATACAATCAACGGAAACACTTTTAAAGCCGCCATTTTACACAACCAATAATATTAGGATAATAATATTATAATATGCATCATGATTTATGCGATATATTTTATGTATTTCAAAAAACAACAGTGGAGATCTAAGCAGAATAATTCTACGTTAGTGCGCTCTGTTTTGGAACGAATTCGTTTTGTTTCTAACTGATGAAACGACAGAGAGCGCTCGCGTAGACAATTGCTACCAGTTACAATTATCGATGGAAAATTATGACGAATAATTTTTGATTATTTGTACGTACATTCAATTGCGTTTGAAAATAAAAGGAAAACAGATTTAATATAAGGGAATAACTGATTTCATAGAAACTTATTTTTTGTAAAATTTGATTATTAACTATTTATATATTACATCGTATTCAATCTTTTAAATAAAAAAGTTGAAAAATGGGATAATGCCGTGGTTAACCCCTAATGTGTGCTGCAATAAAATCTTGTCAGGCTTCCGGATGGGTAACCACCTTGGTAACAGGGTTATTTGTGGTGTAGGTATTCTTTCCCACATATAAAAACATGCGTTCCAAACTATACCAACCGTAAACCCCACACAAACACAATAACCAATGTGGCCAAGGGTCGAAAAAAAATTTCATAAAAAAAAATTAAAAATCTTTGTAAGACATTTTGACCTTTTAGTAAAAGGCTTTAAATTAAATTTGACTGAATTACAACGAGTTAAAATTTAAATTAATGAATTGTTCTATGATCATCCAAATATAGTTATATGATTTTAAAGGGTCAAAATCACTTTAAAAAAATTGGTCTTTTCAACTCTGATATTTTCATTAAAAAGAATACGTGTGTTGCATGCACATTATATGACACGGCTAAGAATATGAATGTCGTATAAAAATGTGTATTCAGTATTCCCTAAATCTTCCCGAGAACCCCATTCAAATTCGAAGGCACTGGACAGAAATGTTTGATGTTACATTTAAACGTAAGGTAAAATTTTTAAATTTAAAAAATTACAAAGTAATTAATCATTGAATACAAAATATATATGTAAATATACCATAATAATATTGTTTAGTAAACTTAATTATAATAAATTTATAATGATTATATTTTAAACATTTTTTTAACTATGCAACGATGAACGAAGACTTTGATACAAGGTGAGTAATACCTATAATAATAAACATAACTAAATCAATAGTATAACAAAACATGAAATATGTATTTCGTAGACTAAACTGTAGAAGTTATATAGTATACCTACTAAAATGTTAATCTGAAGTATTTAAAAAATGTAGCTAATAATATTTTTTATAATATAAATGTTGAATTGTCTTGAACTCAAATAGACCATTGATACTTGGGAATATAATATCTCAATGGTAAGTAATACACATATTCTTTAAGTAGTAAATTAATAAAAACTTTTTCATAGACAAATAAGTTAAGTGCTCTTAAGTTGTAAATTGTGATAAATTGGTATCATTGTGATTGATTTAAATTAAATAGTATTCTTCATAAAATCTACATAATATTACATTGAAAATTAAGAATTTTTTTTTTTAAGTATTTAAAATATATTTTACTGGAGTAACGTAGTGAAGACATCCTCAATAACTAATATAAAATAATAACTCAAAATATAAGTTACCATAGACAAACAAATTGAAATAGAATTAGTTACTAAATTAAAAAACTATACCATCAGCACGAAGAAATAATATTACACTTAAATACTTTAAAATTTAAAGTATATTTTAAAAGTTCAAATGGTATAGTTAGATAAAGCGAATTACACCGTGTTCAGATCATGTGTACATAATACAAAACAGAATGGCTCAAAATTGATTCTGTTTTAATTTATAGTGTCGCAAAATACATGATCTTCAATCTTTGTTCAGTCAATACTTAATAGAAATAGTACAAATGAGAAACACGATTGAAAAAGTATTGATAACTTTTACAGTGTACAGTAAATATACAAACATAAGTAAGTTTGGTATAAGTTGATTTATACATGGATTTAATTAATGTCGTTGATTATCTAAAGATGTAATATACCATCAGTTCGACAACTAAATAATTTAATTCGGCGGAAAATTTGATACAAGACTCCTAATATATATATATTTACTATGGTCTATGACATATAAAAAAATTAAAAATCCAGTTACAATTTTTTTTAAATTTATCAAAATCTCGAAAGTTATCTATAATTGTAATTAACAAATTATACAATGTTAATTTTGTATAACTAAGGATTGAAAATTTAAAACAAAGATTCTCATAAATGTTCATACTACTTTATACAATTTAAAAATTTCCCATGGCTATAAATAGCTCAAAATAATCAAAATGTGTAAAAATAAAATGGTACAATTTATGGAAAATGCTAATTTAAATATTTGGTGAAAATTTCAAGGCTCAACGGTTATTAATTTATGAGTTACATCCAAAACATAAAATTTAAAAAATTGGTTTTGCGTATAAATTATTACTTTTTTCACTTTTTTTTTGATTTTTCCGACGCTATCTAAAGCTACTTAGAATTTATTTTGACCCCTCTTAAGTATCAACTAGATTCACTTTTGTATCAGAAAAAATACTGATCTCGAAAATCGGAATATTTTTACTATCCAAAATGTTGCTGACAGACAAAAAAAACACACATCATTGCAAAATTAATGCATTCTTCGCTCCGCACAAAATCTAAAATGGTAACGAATATTAATTAATATGATGACTGATTAAAACTAGTTACATACACAAATAACGACTATCTGATAACCAATCATGCTTATTAAAATACCAATGTGCTTAATCGTTTTTCACGTTTATACTAATTGACATTTTCGGAAAACTGAGAAAGCAGAATAACTATAATTTAATTTTAAATATGAAAACCTTTAGTTATTACAGTAACGTATCGAGGAGCGATATCGAGTGCAATTATTCTTAGCTGCGTAGTCAACTGCAGTATTTTTTACTAAAACACAGATTAAGCACAAATAATGAATATTGTTTAGCATGCAGCAAAACTTTGTTACAGATGTATGATAGACGTCGAATTAAGCACTCTAAGGCTCAACATTTAAACAAAATTATACAGATCATTGTTTTTAAAAACAATTTTGTGCGGACTTTAGTTCAAACTCAAATTATCAAGATTTCGTGGTAAAAGAAAACCTGCCTCCTACATTACTCACAGAAGACTTTTATACGAGTACATACTCTCGGAAAGTGTAATTTAGGATACATTTCCAAACCACACCCCAGTGATAACTGATGAATGAAATGTTTTAGATCTTTCCATGGCGTTAAAAAAAAAACATTTTGGAAAAATAATTTTATTCAAAATTTGATAACACTATATTAGATCACTATTATATTTAAACGCTATGTGGTTATAATAATAATTCCCTATTGCGCCCAACTAGTCTGTAAGTCATAAATTATTTCATTTATATTTTCTGTGGAGATGTTTCTTGAGAGATTCACAAGCTACACACGTGGACGTGACAGCGATGAATCTTGCATGCAAGAAAATACTATAACAAGGTTGGGTTAGGTTAGGTGTCGTCCGTAGTAACAGGAGTATAATAATAATTGTAAAAATTAAATGGATCGAAGTAGACGAAAACGAACGAGACGAACACAAGATGAAACAAGACGAAAAAGACGCACAGTAATAATAACCGATAATATATTGGGGAGTTAGGCGCTTGTTTACGACCCGATGGTATTATTATGAACGTGCGGCGGCGGCTGTGATTATAAGATTATTGTAAAACGACGACCAAGGCGCCTGTGGTTTAGCGTGGATCACCATCGCCGTGTGGGCACCGCCGCCAACCCATATTATAGGTACAACAACACCGTGTAACGTTTAAGGTGGCGGGTGTGAGGGCGGGTGGCGGCGGCTTTTTAACGCGTCGGGAACACACACACAATATACCTACATTTTTCAACCGGTCCTATAAACACAAGCAAACGGACAGCGGAGGCGCGCACAACGAATAAGAAGAGAAATATAGAGAATAATGGTTAGAGGCGAAATTTGGGGTTCACGCAGATGATGACGACGAGTATTAAAAATAATTAAATGTATATCGTCGTCGTCCTGGCCGGGCGTCGGCACGGGGTGCCCGGACAAAAGGATTCAGACAACAAAATATGTTAATAAATACACTTTTTGATCGATAACGACGCGATTGTATTTGAGATGAGAGATCCTTTTTCGGGAAATCAATACGAGTAGGACGCAAGGCAGAAAACCAGATTCTATTAATTTTTTTTTTTAAATACTTTTTTTGCATCGTCTCGTTTCTGCGCGCTTCTTGCGTGTACACCGTACACGTATATTATTATATACAATTGATATTTTTTGTTCTCGCCGCCGTACAATCACGGCGGCGGTTCTCCGAATTCACCGGTCGCCGTCGCAGCAGCGTCGAAACGCGTAAAAACGTAAAGTACGCGCGTAACAAGCAAAACCGTGTGGGGCGGCGATGGCGCTGTTCTTACGCCCCGCTTCGATGACAAGACCGACCGACCACCGCGTGTAGATACTTTTATTATATTATTATGTATACCGGTACACGTACTACGTACAAACTACTAACTAGTTCGTTCCTTAAAGAAGAAGCCACGGCGAAAGAATTTCCGGAATGTTCGAGCACGCGCGCATAAGACTTACACACACACACACACACATAGATAGGCACATGCAACAGTCGATGTATTATTATATATTCAGATAGAGTTATGGAGACAGGTATTTCGGAAAACACATCGTATATAGCTCTGTGACAAACGATATAAGGAGATATAACTATAAGGTTCTTAAAGCGTTCTCAGGGGAGAGGATAGCAAGACTGCATCGGGGTTTTTAATTTTATCCAGCCACATAAAATATTTAATATAATGTATTAAATTATATGGAGTTCGGCATCTATACATTATTATCGATTGCAATACATATAAAATAATTGTTATGAGTATAATTAATTTAAGGTACCTATAATATTGATTTGTGTTTAGTGTGTTCACATAATGTACAATATATTTTTTCTTCACTTTCCAAATAAAGATATCTAATTTTTTTAATCATTATATCATAATGACTTAACTTTGAAGACAATATTATTTAAATTATAAGTATCACAACTACCGCCAAACAAAACTACTACCCTATTATAGATTTACTTTTATAAAAACATTTTTATTGTATAATAGTGTAAAAATATATATTATTTATAATTGTTTCTTTAGTTATTCAATATATGATGCAACATAACAATCATTTGAATGAATTCAATACATTCATAAACGATAATAAATGACAAGAGACGGGTGCGGTGCTTGATAAACAATAAACATATATAGATTAGATGTGTATATTTTTACTATTTACTATTTTCAAAGTTTCTGCAACCTGGAATATAAAGAAATTTTGGCGCCAAGCGCTAGTAAACGCTTCGCTTTTCTCGCCAACTATAATAAACGTCTTCCTTCATTCCACCAAATTCACACTATTATACAGATGTCGTGGTTATAATGTAATATAACTACTTAACACATTAACACCGCTATGGATCTAGTATAGCGATACATACAGCAATAGCAATATGAATATGATACGAAGCGATGATAATGTACAAATAATAAACATCATAATTATTATATTTTATAAGAATATGTTATAAAACGGTTTGATCGAGAATTGTTGAAAACCGAAGAAGAAACTGGAGAAAACGGAAAATTCCGCTGCCACCAGCTCATGAATATCGTGGTATATATAATATCGCGATCACGAACGCATACTACGTAAGACTAAACCGTGTCCCCGTGACCGAAAATATATATTTATTAGTGCAGTACGACGAAGAAAATCCAGAAGCACTCAAGTCTATTGTATAATTAAAAATCATATTAGCGAGCCTCATGACGAAACACATAGCTCCTTTTCCGAGATAATTGTGCTGAGGCAGAAGATTACCAAGTAAAAAAAAAAAATTATATAATTACAAAAGTTATCCTTTGAAAAAAAACGAATCGTACCGACAAAAAAGGTTCAAACTAAGAATTTTTATAATATTATTAAAATGAAAAACCTAACATTTTCTGAAGTTAATAGGCATTGCATTGTCTATTGCAGTTTTCTCGGAATGTTTAATATTTTTTGAAAATAAAAACAATTTGGATCCAATTTTTCATAATACCTATTACCTATAAACAACCCTTAAAGTGCTACTTTCGCATTTATGCGTCTACCATACAGCTACTCTTTTTTACATCTAATTAGAAAAAAACCTTATCAGTTGAAAAAATAACTGAGTTTACGCTTATAATTATTAGTTATTATATCAAAAATAGCATAAGAAAAGTTAAAATTTAAAATATTCTATCGGCGACGTTTTATTGTTGTTAGCTACAATTAAGTCCTATTACTTATGCAAGTCAATGATGGAAGAAAAAGACGAGAACGGTAAAGTATGAAAGGTGTGGAGAACTGGAGAAAACCGTGGCCGTGACGGACGTTGACAGTTCCCAGAATGGCGTACGGATACAGGTACGTAAACGCACATAATATGTATTTAGGTACACAGTTAGCAGTTTTTCCATACCCATTATACACTCGCATTTATAAATAGACATCAGGAATGCACCACGCCACTACTTATTCCCTAAACAGCATCTTGTTGTTCGCCCTATAATATTGTTACCATTTGCTTGTCGATTTTACAGACGCGATGGTTGACAAATAAAGATCAGCTCACAGACTCATAAGCAGATATTTAACAACGATTATAAGTTATAAGTTATAACATATTAATGTTATTATATTAGTATAATACTATGTTTTAATAGATCAGTAACATAATATAAGTCTGTGTATAAGAAATAATTTACGTATACAGACGACTAGAAGGTTAGGTTCATAAAATGAAATAGTGTGTCTAAAAAATCTACAAAACTGTTATACCTTAAAAAAAAATTCCATGAGATCATCAATTGATTTTTAATTGTATATAAATATCATATAAAAATAAATCAAAAAAAATAACTTAGTATTTGGAATTAACATTTAAAGAATTCGGTATTTTAATATATAAATATAAAGTTGTGTAATAATTATTACCTATGCCTATAAGACAAATAAATTGTAAGATAATATTACAGAGCCATAAAGGTAATTTCTTCTCAATCATATACATTCAAATTCCACTTGGCCAATGAAAACTTTTTAAAATAAATTAGACTATAATCTTTTAAGACTTTAGTCATATCTATTGTGTATATTATTATAGTGTACACACTTCACTTAAACCACAACTAAAGAGGAATGGGACAGCAAAGATATACAATTATTATACATTCTGGTTCTCGCAGAACACGTGACCCGTGTATAAGCTCAAATGAGTGTGTTTAAAAAGTGTGTAATAGCGCGATGAGTGGATTCATGTGCATGAAGATAATACATAGTATAGTTTAATGGCCTTAGTGTAGTGTAATAAACATTTAAATGCCGTAATTATTATTAGTATAAAAATCAGATCCGTTAAAAATTTAAAATGTGGGTGGTCAAATAAATGTACTTAATAGATATGCGCATTAAAAATTACATTTTTTTTATCATTATGAACAATAGCGCAATAATTATAATGTATTAGTAGTGTAATTAGTAAGTATACCTAATAATAATGTATTACTTATTGTTAAAGGTACTATTAATATAAAGATGTAGAACTCGAAGTAAGACATTCAACCTATTGAATTTAAATAAAATTGTTCAATAATGAATGAATTGCTTGTTCCTTCAAATTGGAATAAAACATAAAATTTAGGTATATGTATACTGTATATGACCACTAAAATAAGCAATATTTTATTTGCTCGTTTGAAATAAAAATATATAAAGAATAAAAGCCATATACGAACTTTAACATAACACTTTTTAGTTTTCTATATTATTTTAAGATATCGCAGTGAATTTATAGAAGTACCTATAATAGTCAGTACTTATTTTTGTACCCAGACAAGTTATTTGATGGCATAACAATATTTTTCATCCCTATTATAATAACATTTATTTAGGTAGGTACCGGCAAACTACGTCACAATTAACCAAATATCTGATGCTCTATAATCTATATTATATATTAAATGAATGCTTATGAACATTTAATTAGTTAAACTGAATAAGATAGAATATTTTTAGTCATGTTTTGCGAGAATTCCTTATTTTTATCAAAAACATTAAGCACTTAAGATTAGTACAGATTGATTCATCAACATTTTTAGTAAATAATTCTATTGTTCAGATGTATTTTAGTACAGCATAACAAATAGTTTAGGTATATATGAATGTTTTTTTATAACCTTATACCTAATAAAGTAAATGTTGATTGAAAAACATGTTAAAGTATAGACACGATTGCGTTAACATTAAAGTAAATTGCTGACATCTGTAGTATAGATAAAAACGAAAAGAGATATCGTATAGGTAAGAAATGCATATGTAATGTTCATATATATATTATTATAAACATCAGATTTTCTAGATATCTAGTTATTCTAATCACTGAATAGTCCTCAAATAAAAAATATAACTTATAAACTTTATATTAATAAATTGTTTATGAAAAATAAAAATAAAAACTTAGAACTATGAAAATTATAAATTTATATTAAAAACGTAAAACAATATTTAAAAAAAATTTATAGGTTATACAAATTAATGAAATCATGATAAATGTCTAGAAAAAATTAAAAAAGGAAAATCGTGTTTTTGAAAACCAACTGTAAACGCAGCGTTTACACTAAACCCGGCCGCTAAACCATATTCAAAATGGATAATTTTATCATTCCGTTCAAACTGATATTAATAATAATAATAATAATAATTCACTACTATCCTGCGCTGAGAGACCGAAATCTCCGATTGCTCAATATACCAGAGTATCCTGCATTCTTGCCATACTTTTTTTTATGATAAATTAATTTACATTGTACAACGTATAATAATAAAACATAAAACGTTTATACTTCAATGTATTTGTTAAGCCGAATAGTAATGTAAACATAATATGGTATGCGGATTCCTCTGAGATAGGGGGATGTCTAAAGCTGAGATAACAAAGGAGAGGCTACTTTAATATGGAAAAATTCAGATCAAAGAACATCCTATTCCATTTTGTTCAATTTATATATATTATATGAATTTTTTTTTGCGAACCTCCGAAACCGCACCTGACCACATTAAGTCACCGTCGACCTGGATATTCTAATAAGACAAAATACGACTCGCTAATAACAATACACCATAAATTTTACTGCGCTCACAATCATAATATAGAATGAGAAAAAGCGAGACATTGTAGAAAAAAAAGAGCATAAAACTGGTGGAGAAGGGGATTTTCTAGTACATATTATGTATATTATACAATATCATAAAGGCAAAAGAGTAGGGAACCGGTATACAGCGTGGTTGCTAACATTCCTGGCAGCTAGACATCGTCGTTGCCACCGCTACCAGCTGATACCGCTTTCCAAGAATCTAGCCATATGTATACATGACACAAGGGGCTACTTGTAGGTTTCCTGCAAAACTCTTTTAGTCATTTATTTAAAAACAAATTTAAAATTTAAACAGTCGTCAATTATCTATGGATTTTGCAATAATATAAAACAAGAACATTCAATAAGTACAATCAGTTTTTACTTTTTTGTTTATAAGTATTATTATCTCATATTGAAAGTTATATAAAAATCGGGTTTTCTATAGGAAATTTACTTTAATGTGGTGTGACCAATAACAATATAAAACGACATTAAAAACTATTATAAATTTCTATATTAAAAAACATTATGATAAAAGTAAATAAGGGACAAATCCACAATACCATTTAGGTACCCACCTTCAAATAATGAGTGTTAATTGTTAATATTGTATTATACCCGTTTTTATTAACAATAAAATAAAAAGTAAGAACGATAGTTAATTTACCAATTTCTAATAACACCAAAATCTTAAGGATGATAAATTCACATTTACATGAAAAAAAGTTCAAAAATTGTATTTTTTTGGTATTTAAAACTCAAAAACAAAATTTCGAAGTATTGATGTTTTTGACAATAACTACCAAAGAAAATTTGACCTTCTTCTTTTTAAAATACAGTTATACCTATTAAGCATGCAAAAACAAACATTTTGAAAAAAAAATTCACGAAAATCACTTGGGAGCTAAACTGCATTCGTTCTAATATTTAATATTATTATAAAATATGTTATCTCTTAAATCTGTTGGAAAACTAATGTTAAATAAACAAACTATAGTTTTTAAAAAAAAGTATAAGTAAAACACAACTATAACATAGATTTTATATAAGCGTTAATGTCTTTTTCTTATTGTAAAAGAATCAAGTAGTTATGGTATATACTTCATGTCTACAATTACAAATTATAATAATAAAAAATAAACTGAAAACAAATTTATGATTTATTATAACCTACCTACTTATGGCATTTTTTCTGTTCTTAATTTTATTAATAAAAATAATGTAGATACATATTTTATAACTTTATCCTAGGTTGGAGATTTGAGAATAAAATGATAATTTGTTTAAAATCTAAATATTTTTTGTAATAATTAATATTATTTTAAGACTAATTGACGGAAACCATGTATATTTTTTAGCTGCTATAATTGCTTTTAACAGAAGCTAAATAAATAAAATGTATACAAATGTATACTAATCAACACAAAATCCTATTTTTCACATAATCCAACGGATTTTAAATTCCAAACTTGTGTAACTTTAAATTTAATGTTAGGAAATAACGTACCTACGTATTGTTATACCTACGAGTAACAAGTAAACAGTAACTACAAAATATTGTAAGTAAAGAATCCAGGTTATCGTAGGTACCCACATTTGTTATTCTATCTTATACACGCATTTAACATACCAAATCCACGTAGATTCCGAATGACTAATTTATTTATATAATATTAGAGCAAATTTACCTATATGATCGAATTAGTAGAATAATAGAATATAAACTTACTGTATTCAAATTTTTTTTCATATTTTAATTTTAAAATTAGTTTAAAATTACTTAAACTTAGCTCGAGCATAGTTTAAATACTACCCTACAAATTCGATAATAAGTAAATTAGTACCGCTCTAATATCAAATACCTATATGGCTATAACTGTTAGAAGTAAGGATCCGATATGTAGATAAGTCACGTTTCCCGTGTGTTAGACAGAGACAACATCATGCGGATACGATGTCCTAAAAATAAGAAAATCTCCAAATTAAAAAAAAAAAAAACAAATTAAATTCAAATTATGGTTTTACAGAAATAATATGCTCATTTCCATAGGTCATAATCTGTTTTTGAATGAAGCGAATGAATAAAAATGTACGCAACAACTTGATTTTGTTTTGAGAAAAACCTAGAAATAATAACATTTTGCAAAAAAAAATGTTAGTCACTAAAAAGTTAAAGAAACCAGTAAATCGTTTTAATTTTGTTATGTTGAACATTCCGACATCACAGTGTATCATCCATATTAATTATTCATTTTTTTTATACGATTTGGAGAAAGCAGAACAGACAAAAGGAACAGTACGCGGCAGTTGATAAAAGGAAGAAAATGGTGGTCAAAAACGTGATGAAATGAGGTATGAATCGACATTCCAGGCATAGCTAAGTACATACACACAGAACATATATATATATTCATACTTATATATTACTTATTTTTATTTATATACATACACATTTATATTATATATACACACTCACGTATATACTCAACTCATATGTACAAAAACTCGCATAATGGATTTTAGTCGGGTCATGTTGTAGGGAGGGTAGATTGGAGGGGATACCTGGAGTGTACCATAGGTGCACCTGCTGGCGCTCTGACAAAACGCCAATAAACCTGTTTTGCCTTTTTAATGTTTCAAACAATCACATATGAATAATGAAAAAAATGCTTTTTAACTTTATATGCAACTCTGTAGACTAAGAAATATTTGAATGGGTTAATAGAATGAGTGGTTCATTTTTTTTTAACAATTTTTGATCTCCGAGAATCGTATCATTGAATGAACATATTACATATCTGCGAGGAATGCTGTGCCTCATCATAACACGAACAAAGACAATTTTAAACGCATAATCGTAGAATGAATTAAGTAAAAAAAACGTAAAAAAGATCGTTGAATACCAATAGTAGCTGCAAAGTCGACGTCACACCCGCATATGTTGTCTTCGTCTTACATATTATGTATGACATGGAAAATTTTCGTTCACCAGTTTCAATAGTGTGCTGTTATTAGTTTAGATAATATTTGAAAATGCTCATAACTCACTTAAAAATTAAAATATCAAAAAACCAACGAGAGAACATAGATAATGTTCTTACCTTAAAGTTTGATAATAGGTCAATTCAGTGGCGTAGCAAAGAATTCTAAAGGGGAGGGGGCAACAAAAATATCTTATAAAAATGAAATTTGTACTGTTTTCATTACAAAAAAAAATAGAATTAATTCATATACTTATTATGTGATCACATATAATACTAAATACATTCTGCTGAAATGAATAAAATATTTAACAACTTTTTATTTATAATAATTTATTGCTAACAACTTCATAAATATAAGGTAAATATTTGTAATACTATTATTATGTCCAATCTACAACTTTCATTCTCCTAGGAGATTTATTTATAAATGCAGTCATTGTATCTTTTACTACGTATTTATATTCCAATTCATCTTTATTTATTGTAGCTAAGGCCAAACCATTCAATATTTCTTTATTCATTGTAGCTGTTAAATATGTTGTCAGTTTTTCAAGAACCGAAAACTTACTGGAGTAGCGCATACATACAGGCAGAGTAGTAAAGAATTGAAGAATCTTCTTTTTAATGAAAATTACGGTTACATTCAGTTAAATAGAGAAACAAATTGATTTTTTGAAAAAAATCGTACTTTTTTATACTGTATGAACGTACTGATATAAAAACAATAATAAAAAAAAATACGGCCGATGGGGGGGATATGGCCATATGGTCCCCCCCTGGCTACGCCACTGAGTCAATTCACTCTAATATAAAAACTAACAGCACACTATTGAAACTGGGGTATGGGAATTTGCTATGTCATACATGTGTAAGCCGGAGACAACAAATCCATGGATAAAGTCCTCTTAATGCGTGTATATTACATTTCATATAAATACGCGGGCAGCTTATTAAAAATATTTGGCATAGTGGCAATCACAGGATTTTTTAATGGAGGTGGATAGAACAGTTGGTTATACAATTTGCTGAGGACCCTCACCCTTTCACTATAATAACCATACAATTAATATACAATATATATTAAATCTCAATAAATATTATTATTTTTTAATGGCTCATATTTAAAAAATGTTTATTTTTTTTTACAAAAGTACCAAAATATTATATAATTTAATATAATTTTTTCTTAGTTTTAAATAGTTAGGAAATATTGAATGACAACCGACATATAGCATTTATGGCTGTTTAAGGAAATTTATAATTATTCCAGTTCTGCCTGCTATATTTTAGTCTAGTAATAACGGTTTGAATGTTTGAGTCGAGGTAAAACGTAACAAAATATTTCAAATATTTATGAAAAAAATAACTGTAAACATAGATGAATTTTAAACTTGGAAAGCAATAATAAAGTAATAAGTGTAAAATTAGATACTCGGTCTGATATTGATATATTAGTTATTTTGGCATTCCCACCCGACCCATGATCTTTCTCTCTCTGAATCTTCCCCTTTTTCCATCCTCTACACCTCTGGGGTGAGGGGGGGGGGGGTGTTGACCAGTCTCTTTCACATATTATTACATACACGGTTATAATACTAACGCGTAAAATAGGGGAAACGTGTCCTATAAAATATAATCCTTGTATAAAAATCGAAAATATCTCATGGCTATAAATAACGTAACTTTCCGGTGAACTTTTGATAAAGGTAGAAACACTTGTTAGAAATCTTCTATTAAAATGTCTAATGTTAGCTAAGAAAAAAAAACTTCACGAATTTCCAACCGAAAAATAAATTGAAAATTTTCGGGATTTTAATGAATTTTGTCATGAAATAATTTATAAATGTTCTTAAAGAAGTTCTAAAAAGTACATACATTGCTGTAAGCAAAGTGTAAAGTGTTTGATGTTAGTGTACACCAAATAAAAAAAAAAATGATTTTATAAATAAATATAAAAATGAAAATACAAGCAGATTCGATTAGTAAAATCTGTTAGTCATTATTACAAAACATAATACTTAAAACTAAACAAAATGTTAATAATATATCTAAATTGTTTACTACCTATCATTTTATACTATGTTTTTATTATACTATGCATTTTTTTACATTACAAAATACTATAATAGTATTATAATAGTATATATTATTATTATATATTATAATTGTACCTAAATATCAAAAAAAATTTTTATAATTTTATAATATTTTACAATTTTTGACAAATTACATTGTTTGCTGTTTATAATTATAATTATTGTATTATTTATTTTATTATATATACTAGCTGAATAACCTGGCTTCGTTCGTGTGTAGATATTGCTTTCTCTAAATGAAATTCTTAAATCAAATGTTTATTATTTACCTTCTCTCTTTTTTTTTTTATTAGTTTATTGCCCGTAAAATATGACAATTTTTAAAAAAATTGTGATTATTCAACTCCTTTTGTGTGTAACTCGCTGCAGTAAGTGCAACTCAGCCACTCTGGTAAAAAATCAGACTACATCGGATCGCGGACAACGCCGATGGGCGGCTTATGTGTAAACATTTGATTTGATGCATGCTTGTACCTGATGTACCCGATTAACTTTTGGCAACCAATAAAATAATATATACTAATTTCTACTAATTATTTATCTTGTAACCAATATAGCAACGGTTTAAAAACAAAAGTGTCCGTAAAACTCAAAATCCCTGTTTGAGCACATACCCAGGTTGGGCCTACCTGGTCCAATTGTGAATCTAACCCATTTAAGAACCCCTCCTTTTTTTTATATTTTTTATTATTTATTTATTTTTTGGTTTCCTTACTATAATTATGAAACGATCTATAAAATTTAAATCGTTTTGAGACGGTTTTTCATTTTTCATACATTTTGTTGTTGTTTTGGGCCATGTCGCCAGGTAAGCACTTAAGAGACAGAAACCATATATAACATATCAATCTTAATATTTCCTGAAATTTTTATCGAAATCGGTTTGGTGGATCTTGAGTTGTACACTTATTTTTATATATATATATATTATTATTATTATTATTATTATTATTTACATATGTACCTCCTCTATTTTACAGGTTGGTATTATAATTGTGTATATAATAATATGTAAGGGCAACTGATGCATTTTATTCAAGGTAGTTTGGAGGGAATTGAAAATAAAAAGGGTACTTTTGAGTGCAACTGATACAAGCCCCTCCGGTAATACACCTTACCTGGATATATATATATTATTACATTTCAAGACATAAAAAAATCATCTTTCACGCTTGTATTTAAAGAAGATGGAGTACAAATAACTCTTAAAATTATTTCTATACTAGATAACTTTTCTAAAAATTATAATAATGAGTGTTTTATGTAATGAAGCAAGTGGTAAGATACTTATGTTAGTTGTTCTGATAGGAAATCTTTAACAATACAATTAAATTGTATTAATTTTTCTTTAAGATCTGTTTTTAAATCTAAATTAAAAGTTAATATTAAATTTAACGTTATGATTTAAATTTATAAATTATTTTTCAAAATATCATAATAATTAAATATTTATAAACTTTTATTGCAACATCTAATTTTTTTTGGTTAAGTAGGTAGTTAAAATTTTTCCGCACCTCAAAATTTGCCACAGGAAATAAGTTTCTTATCTGTCAAGTAGAAAATTGGAGCACTTTTATTAGATACCCAAAATGGGCAAATGTTGATGACAGACAAAAAAACATATCATTATAAAATCAATAGCTTATTTCGCTTCATTCAGAATCTAAAATAGCAAGAATCAAAGACACGTGCTGAAGATATTATTTTGATTATAATTTACTAGTTGAATAAATATAAATAACATTAAAAATGCTTAGTTTTTTTCCGAAAATGATATATTTCAAAACTTGTATTTAGTATTGTTTTGTTTTTTATTACGTTACCTAAACCAACATAGTATAATAAGTAATCACCAAACATCCAACCACCCACCTACCAAATTTCTAAATTTGTATGTGTTGCTGAAGCAATATGTGGACTATAGGATCGGCCCTACTAATAGGTAATGCGGCACTGGAAATTAAAACACAATAAAACTTAACAATTTATACCTTGAAGATTAAAACTAGTTTGTACTTATTTGAGCTTTATAATATGAGTTTGAGTTTTAGTGTTGATAAATGATATTCACAGTGGTACCGAACCAATTTTTTTTAAGTGTGCCAATGAACAATAACTTATAACCACCTACCCCTCACAGGATATTAGACTAATTTTTTAAATATTCTTATATCTATTTAGATATATTATATATGTATATTGTTTGGTTTAAACTACTAAATGAAGTAAAAATATTAATAATTGTTTTAGTTTCAAATTTCAATGCTAATATAATTTTCACATGATACTTACATAATTCTTTATATCATAATACAAAATAAGTAGATAAATTATATTATATTTACATTGTGGCTACTTAAATAATTTGTTTTACTGATAGTGAAACAAAAGGTTGAACTAAATTTTGCTGAGAAACATTGCATTATAAAATTTCATTGTGTGTATAAAATATAATAATATAATTAAAAGTTACCACAAATATTTCACTAATCTTCATTTAAACATCTAACTTTGCCCAAGTTTTAACTTAAAATGTCTATAAAGAAACTGTGCTTATATATTTTTAGATATTTTAGCTAAACCATTACACACTTATGAGAAATCTTGTTTTGAAAATTTCCAATCCCTAGCTATAAAATTGAACATTTTATACATTTTTATTCACAAAATTACCTATTCTGGACTCTTTAAAGTCTTAACTGGTCTTTTGATAAATAGGGGTACCAAACTATCAGACGATATTCTAAAATTAGGTGCATAAGAGACAAGTTAAGTGTACAAAGACAATGGACAGAACTAAATATTTTAGAATTACGCTCTATGAAACCCAGGACTTTCAGTGCTTTGCAGACGGTAACATTATTAATGTGGTAATAGTTGAAATTTAGGGAGGGAGAGTGAAATATATGCCGAGATCTTTAGTAATAAAAACACACTCCAGATAGAGTGGAGCCATTGATATGGTAAGAATAGAGTGTTAGGTTATGACATCTAGAATATGTCATAAAATGTTATAATTAATAAGGTATGTAGCTAATAGGTGGCTTGTAATGGCCCAGCCATCTCATTATATTGATGAAATACCCAAGACTCAAATATTTGAGTTAAAGTAAAAAAAGTTAAACCATATTTAAAAACTTCTAATATAATTATATTTGTTATTATTTCATAATTATCATTAACACACTAAATATGAATATGATAAAAAGAGCTTGTAATTTATCGTACAAGATTCTATTCAGATTCAATTCAATTTTCAAACAGCATTGTCAGAAAAGAAATTGTTCGTAGATACACGTCGAATTTGGACACAATGAATCTATATTACAATTGTTAAAAAGTTGCATGAACCTGAGTTCATATTTCAGCATATCCCATCACTGCTTGGTGTAGTTACTCCAAATTATAATATTCGTTGTAGGTACTAGGTACCTTTTTATAATCTATAAATATAATTACAATAGCTGATGTCCTACCATAAATATAATTGATTAATTAAACTATGATAAAGTGTACAATTGTATCACAACTGCAAAAGTGTTACGGACCTTCATATGATAAAATATTTCTATTTTATTGTTTTTAGGGAAGGAGGGTAAATAAATTTTGGCCATAGTTAGGGTGTCCTAATTGTGTAATCCTAGCTACGTACCTGTACTTAATACAAAAACAAAAAGTTTTTCAAAATAAAACAATTTATATTATTGTATTATAATAAAGTCACTTACCTGGCACTATTAAATGTAGAAGATGGCGATGAATCAACAGCTCCAAACGCTATGCCAACAGCAAGGCCTTCAGGAATATTATGCACAGTGATAGCGATTATGAGTAGTAGTATACGTTTCCAACTACATGCTTTCACATCATTATTACATTCTATTTCAGTGTACTCTGGTGGTGGATGGGTAGATTTATAGCATCGTTGTCTAGCATCTGAAATTTCTATAAAAAACATTAAAATACAATTAATATTAGACATAATTAGTATAAGATCTGACAAATTGATAACAAAAACAAATTAATGTAAAATATATTATCATTTATATCTACATCTATATTTATACTCTATATAATATATAATATTATATTATAAAGAGGAAACATTAAGATGTCAGTTACAAATAAATCCAAAAATTACTGGGCCGATTTCAAAAATTCTTTCACCATTAGAATGCTAAATTACAATGAGTAACATAGGCTAATTTAAGTAATTAATTGTAATTACTTAATTTAAAGTAAAGTCTGACCTGGGGAGGTGATCAAACTGTGATTTTGAGATTGGCGATGGAAATGTTTGTTTATAAATGGTTGCTATTAGTTTCAGGAGAAATAATAATTAGTAGAAATTAGTATTTTATTTGTATATTGGTTTCCATTGGTTAATCGGGTAGATCAAGTATGCATACAATTGAATTTTCACAAAATGCCTACTTGATATGCTGTCGCACATTGTCCACGATCCGACATACTCGGATTGCTTACTAGGATGGCTGAGTTGCACTTACTGCAGCAAGTTACACCCAAAAGGAGTTGAACAATCACAATTTTTTTAAGAGTTGACATTTTTTACGGGCAACAAAGTGTGCGGGATCAACTATACAATAATAAATTAGAAGAAATATGACATATAAATTATATTTATTAAAAATACAAATCTTTGGCCTGGACACCAATGGGTAGGAAAGCTAGTATTACAGATAATTGTATTCTAATAATATTACTTTAGGTGTTGAAAAATAATTATAAATGTGTACGTTTTTATGTACCTACTTATGTGATTTGTAATGTGAAATAAGTGTTAAAATATTGGTTATGATAACATGAAATATCTTGTAAAAAAAGGTTAGGTATTCAAAAGAAAAATAGTAGGGAGTCCATGATTAAGTCTTTCATCAGGGGTCCATGTTCACTAAAAGTTTAAGAACCGCTGCTGTAGACATTTTTATAAAATTACTTTGTAATATAATTATTTTTAAATATTTAAGTTGTATAATATATTATTAAGAGGACGTCTCACCCGCATGTGTTGTTTCCGTCTTACACACGTACGACATAGCAAATGTTCGTTCGCTAGTTTCAATAGGGTATTGTCAGTTTTTATATTAGAGTGAATTGACCTATTATCAAACTTTTAGGTAACAACATTTTATGTGTTCTCTCGTTGGTTTTTTACGATATTTTAATTTTTACGTGAGTTATGAGCATTTTAAAATATTAATACTTTACATACCCATATCTCACTTAAAAATTGAAATATCGTAAAAAACCAACGAGAGAACACAGATAATGTTATTACTTCAAAGTTTGATAATAGGTCAATTCACTCTAATATCAAAACTGACAGCACCCTATTGAAACTAACGAACGGAAATTTGGTATGTCGTACGTGTGTAAGACGGAGACAACACATGCGGGTGCGACGTCCTCTTAATTCTTACCTATACAATTATAAAATAATTGAGTTGTTTAGGGAAATAAGGTTAATTGTTTGACATAAATTGTGTCATATATACAGTAACTAAACAATAAAAAGTTACCAATATATTTACAAACAAAGACATTAACACAAACATATTATATTCTATATAGCAAAACTAAATTTGACAACAAAACCTACATTGTTTTATAATCACAATGATGTAAGCTAATTATTCTTAAATATTCAAATGTTAATATAATAAATACTTGTTAAAACCCAGTCTGAATGAAGATAACAGCCAATTGAAAAATGCCAAATGGGCTGAGAAATCATGAATTAAAATACTTAATTTTAATAGATTTCATGAATAAAGAATACCAATAGTTTTAATTTCTAGACCACAAAGTTATTTATTCCAAATTTAGCCTTAATAACCAGTACAATTTATAAATTGACAGGCTATGTCTTACAGCTGGGGATCGTTCTATAATTTTGTGCTACACAGAGAACGTTACCGTAACGTCATCGTATTAAGGCTGGGATCCTGAAATATCATTGTATTTTTCCGACCGATTACACATTACAGTTGCCATTTTATCATAGCAACCTAATTATAATTTTTTAGATTCTGAGAGGAACAATGAATGTATTAAATTTAGAAGGCATATCTACATGCAGTGAGGATACTCCTACATTTTTTTACTAAAGTTCTTACCATCTGTTATTCCAATTGATTGTTGATTATCTTTATAATAAGTATGTTCTGTATCAGAATCACATTTAAACTTCTTTTTTGAACACTGATTTGCTTCTAACAATAAAATAAAATAAAAAATGTATAAATAATGTGTAACAAAAAGAACATAGAAATATTATATAGTACCTAATAATTGTATTTGTATATATTTATTAAGCATAGGTAATATACAGTAAAAATGAATACTAAAATAATAGCAGTGGTATTATTAGAAAAATCACTAGTGTTTAGTATTAATATTTACTGGATTATATATAGTGATTAATGACAGCAATATAAGATAAATTCAAAGAAAAGTATTGAAAACCACTGAACTATTGTTGAATTCTACAAAAGAAAAAAACCTAGCAGGCAATATTTTTTGTGTTTATTTTATTATCAATATCAATGTTGATGGGCATTGATTCTTGACTTAAATCTCTATAAAATACAGTGTCTACTATTTTATGGTGTTATATTTTACTTAGAATATAAATTTTCTATTTTACATATTTATTTATTTATTAATTGTTAAACAATTATAGTATAAACTTCAGACATATATAAATATTTACCGGGTATTAAAATATTAAGGACGTCCATTTCATACAATGATATGAGTAAGTCTGATAAGTACACAAAAAATGCACCAAATACAACACCAACTAGTGCCGGTATAAATGAATACTGTCCATCATTTCCATAGGTGCTGTCCTGTCCAGCGAGTTCAATTGCTGGTGCTAACAGTGACCAATATGATGCCGCTATCATCACACCACTTGAGAATCCCAAGCTTCCATCCAGTAGCTTTCTCTGCAATAGACATCAATCATCAATTTGAATTTATATTCTACATGTCAAGTTGTAGTATTAGAGGACAATACATAAAAAGTTAGAACCCATATTTACTTGTGTACCGCTAAATACCAGGATTAAACTGGACCCGATAGCCGTTAAGCCCCATGTGAACAAAGTTCCCAATAGTGTCTGTACGACCGGACTGAAGTTTGGTAACATGTTGGATATTTCGTACTTTGGAGGCCGGTTAAAAACCTTCGTGAAGACGAATGCGTCGGAATCGTCTCAACTCATCAGAAATCAGAATCAAAATATCTGCTGGTATCGGCGAAACGAACACTTATAAAACGTATTTAATCGTAATTTTGTCACTCCATGTTTGTGTGTTTACAAAATAAAAAACAAAATATTATACAAATATACAATACCTATTATCTGCCAGTCTGTGATTGTTTTGATAATATAAGGCGCCATCTGACGGCGCGACAATTATAATGAATAATGATGTTATATTTTGTAATTTGTGCTATCTTCTATTAGTTCTATTATAATTCTATGCATACATAAAAAATAAACACAAGGTGGATCATTGTTTAATTGTTAATCTATGGTGGGTTGATTCACCTTGGATAATATTATTATGTAACGTAGGTATAAATGTATAATGCAGCGGTCCCCAAAATGCGGCCCGCGGGTTGTATGTGGCCCAATAACAAATTGTGTGCGGCTCGCACTAAAACTGAATTTTACATACTTAAATCCAACGTTCTACACTTGGGTAAATAAAATAAAATACTTATATTAAAATAATAATGTTTTAACTTTTATCATTCAAAATGAATCTAGGAATATTTCGACAGAGCATAGGTGCAATTTGAGGGAGTGGCTAGAGGAGATTTAATCCCACCTAGTTTGATTTAAGCCACCTCATTTTTTAAATCGAACTTTAAATGCTTATAAAAAAAAATTGTGCCTAGGTTTTTTTAATTTTTCTAAACTTATATTGTAACAATGTGTGAGGAACCTTATAATACATTTTTAAACATTTAGTCCACACGAATACAATTATATTAACGTTTATAGGAAAAAACTAAAAAAAGAAAATTTCCGTAAACAGCTCAAAATGAGTCAAAATATTTTGAAAATTTTATCAAGTAGAGGCATTTATAAAATAAACATATTGTGTAAATTGCAAGTATATCTACAGTTAGTTGTTTTTGAATTGCAGTAAAATAAGATAATCACTATACCTACATGTGAAATCGTTTAAATATCCAATCTTGAAAAATTTGAACTTGTAACGCTCAAAAACTTTAATTGGAGTTTCTTGTGGACATTTTTTTTTTTGATAAATGTTGATAAACTTATAAGGAATCCTGTATTACATTTTAAAATCTTAGATTTTAAATTAAACATTTTTTTTGAATTTCTAACTCGAAATAATATGCATATTTTCGTAATTACTTTCATGAACTTTAAATGCATGTAAAAAAATTGTGACTACGGCGAATTTTTATATTTTTCAAAAGTCATTGTAACATTATATTAGAACCTTGTATTAAATGTTCAAACTATTTTACAAAAAAAATACAATTTTATTGACATTCATGGAAAAAAAAATAAAAATATTGGAAACTGAATATGTTCGTAAACAGTTCAAAACAAATCAAAACATTTTATAAATTGTATTGTGTATAGAAAATGCTAAAATAACCATTCAGAGATAATTTTATCTTTCTAAGGTAATTTCTTTTTGAGTTAGGTACACTAAAACACCAAAATCGATTTGGTCGAAAACCGATTCCCAGTAAACATAGCACGTATAATCTACGTTTATAATAAGGATAACTTATACGTATGTATATACGTAGACATTATTCGTATAATAATGGTATAATATACATTGAAAAAGATAGATTTTACGTTGACGATACGTATACACATATTCGTACATTTTTCGTGATAAAATTACGTTTATTCTACGTTTATCTTACATTGATTATTGGTTGGTCGAATTTACGTCGAAATATAGGTATGGATTTACGTATATTTTACGTTGACGATACGTATACACATATTCGTACATTTTTCGTGATAAAATTACGTTTATTCTACGTTTATCTTACATTGATTATTGGTTGGTCGAATTTACGTCGAAATATAGGTATGGATTTACGTATATTTTACGTTGACGATACGTATACACATATTCGTAAATTTTTCGTGATAAAATTACGTTTATTCTACGTTTATCTTACATTGATTATTGGTTGGTCGAATTTACGTCGAAATATAGGTATGGATTTACGTATATTTTACGTTGACGATACGTATACACATATTCGTAAATTTTTCGTGATAAAATTACGTTTATTCTACGTTTATCTTACATTGATTATTGGTTGGTCGAATTTACGTCGAAATATAGGTATGGATTTACGTATATTTTACGTTGACGATACGTATACACATATTCGTACATTTTGCGTGATAAAACTACGTTTATTCTACGTTTATCTTACGTTGATCATTTTTTTCAACATTCCAAAATATACTGTTAGATGTGGTTACTGACAAAAATTGTTTCAAAACAATAACAATTTGTTAAGGAGATTTTAGTGGCGGTGATTTTCTGTCTAACACACACGCGCGACATTAAAATTTAGACGTGTTTTTTGTCCAACTGTGGTCTAACTGCGTCTGATTGATATAATGAAGCAAAAAAAATTCTAAAACATATTTATATTTATCGTCAAGTTTATTTGAGAATGGTTAGTCAACATTTTTTATTTTTATTTTAACTTCTCCAAAAATTGAAATATGACAATTTTTTAATAATTACTCTTATTATAATAAAATGGTTTTGGGGAATATTATCAAAAATTTGGACTCACCGATCTCTACTAGACGTATAATTTACGTAAATCCTAACCAATATTTCGACGTAAGTTCGATCAACCAATAATCGACGTACGATCAATGAAGAATAAACGTAATTTTATCACGAAAAATGTACCAAGAATCAAGATGAGAACATAAAATCAATCTATTGCAACGCATATTATTATTTATATTTATATAATTATATTAATTATTATACGAATTAAAAACCTAGATTATACGTGCCATGTTTAGTGTTTAGTGTTTACTAAATATTTCACCAAAACACGCATTATCGGTTTATTGATACTGGCCACTGGGTAATTCAATTATAAAATTTATATTTAATATTATATTATAATATATTTATAAACGTGCGATAGCAATTTATTGTTTATCTTCGGATCGCGCGTTACCTCACCCCCGCCGATCATAATCGACAACCCGTAAACGCCGTTGCACTCGCACAGCCTGACGCCGACCAACACGTTATTACTGGGTACCGACTGGCGACTACCGACATCGGACATATCATTTGCGAATGTTGTCGATCCACAACAAGTATCGAAAATATCGAATATATCGATTTCTTAAATCAGGTAAAATTGTATAAACTATAATAATATTATAGTTAGTGCTTCGTAGTTTTACATAGTATTTAGTATTACATGCCTGCAAATTGCGAACTGCGAAGTGCTTGTTAATAATTAATTAAGCCATAATATTTTTTTTAATAATATAAATCGTAGATACATAATAATATTATTTGATGTGGCACAATGCACACATTATTTTTATCATTTAAATTAGGGTTGACTTTTTATTTTTTATTTTCTATAACATATAAAATTAGTATTTATTTACTATTTAGTAATTAGTATTATTTAGTAAGAATTATATCTACCTATTGGTATATAATATATAGTATCTATATATTATTATATTTTGTTCGTGACAGACAAAGTTTCTATATATAGAACCTATAGGTTACGCATATGAGTATATATATTACTATACCTAGTAAGTTTATACAATGTAATAGACTTACGTATAATGTTAATGGGGCACTGGGTGTGCAGTTCTTACAAATTATTCTGCTTTTAATTAAAGTTGTCTTTGGTTAAGTAAATAAATGGTTAAAATATTTCAAAATGTTATATTAACTTTATAAAACACCTACATAATATTGTATTTCTAATTTATATATTATACAACATTGTATGTAGGTACTTATGTTAAACAATTATACCTATTAAATATTTTTTTTAAAAATCCGTTAGGTACCGTAATTGAATTGTTGTTAGGGAATTATGTTGGAAAATTTAACAGTTGGGAATCTTAACAATATTTTAATTTCAATCAAATTAAATTATAATTTATATTATAATATAATTTGCTTATGTACGTACTATATTATGTACTAAATAGTAATAAATAGGATTAAATTGTGTTTCTAAATAAGTGTCGTTTAAATTAAAATCTTATTTTATGTTTAGCACATATTTGTTTATTTTATTATGTTGTGTGGTTAAATTTTTAATAATACAATGTTTAATTAATTATATACCTACCTTGTATAAAGAAAATATTTAAACTAATTAATCATAAATATTTTAGGATAGTTAAAATCGGGATTAAAATATTGTAAATTAATAATAATGATGGTGTAATTTAGTACAAATATTACAAGAGTAAGTAGATCTTTTAATTTAATAAAATATAGGAAGTTTTTAATGTATGCGTTAGGTAGGTAATGAAGAAATTGAACCTAATATGGTACCTATCCTCTTCTATTTTAAATTTTCTTTCTTTGTGTATTATGGTTTTACTATTACTCTAATTTTCTAAAATTACAATATTAGTATAATTTTTTCTGATTTTTTTAAAAAAATGTTCATAGTTCAACGAGAAATGCCAAAGTACGCTTTTAAGCCTAGTTGCTGCTTATCCAAAAAATCAAAAAAACTCAGGGAAAAGCAGAAAAGTATTTGTACAATACCACAATCTAGCAATATAATAAATACAACACAAGAATCTCCAAGAACTGATATTTGTGATATTATTTCACCAAATATTAATGTTGCTACTGTTTGTAACAATTCATTATCTAATAACAATAAAGACAATTCTACTGGTACTCCATCTGGGAACTTACCTGAATTTGAGCAGAACGAATCTTCTGTAGAATTTAATATCAATACAATTCAAAGTACTAATACTCCTATAACATTTCAATCTCAGCTCGCATCATTCATAGTTACATCGGGACTTTCGAGAAATAAAACAACAGATTTATTAAAACTTCTTAAATCTGTGGATAACATAGAATGCCTTAAAAATCTACCATTTGATTCAAGGACATTATTATCAACTCCTGTGTCGGGTCAAGTTAAAATTAGTTCTATAGCTAATGGAGAATATATTCATTTTGGTTTGGTTAAAGGGTTAATTCATTTATATAAAGTTAATAACGAATTACGACAGCTATCTATTTTTGAACTATGGTTTAACATTGATGGTTTACCTATTGACAAACAAGGAAGTTCATTCTGGCCAATTTTGTGTGGTGTTTTAACCAAGCGCACAGTCATACCGTTTATTATTGGGGCTTACTTTGGATCAAAAAAACCACATGATGTTCATGAATATCTTTCACAATTTATAACTGAATTAAAAGACTTAATCGAAAATGGTGTCATCATAGAAAACTGCTCCATAACAATTAGGGTGAAAGGAATTATTGCTGATGCACCAGCTCGAGCGTTTATTAAGCAAGTCAAAGGTCATACCGGCTATTTCGGATGTGAAAAATGTGTAGAAGAAGGCGATTATTTATCCTTTTCATACCGTAATAAAACTTCAGGTAATATATGTTTTCCAAATGATACGGCTGAACTACGTACAGATGAATCATTTGTTCATCGTTTGAATGAAGAACACCATATAAGTATTTCACCATTACTCAGCATTCCTGGTTTGGGACTTGTATCTTGTATTCCTTTGGATTACATGCACTTATGTTGCCTAGGTATAATGAAAAAAATATTAAGATTCTTTATCAGAGGCACCCGTGGTGGTTCTTGTGGCTCAACTCGTTTATCTTATGATCAAATTATATCTGTAAATAGTAGAATGAAAACTATTTCAAAATGGTTGAGTACAGATTTTGCACGCTATCCAACTGATATAAATAATTATAATACATTTAAAGCTACAGAACTACGACAAATTTTAATGTATACTGGCCCTTTTATCTTTAAAAATATTGTAACCATTCCTGTTTACAATAATTTTATGACTTTACATATAGCCATGCGTATCTTAGGATGTCCTAAGACAGTATTTTCACAAAATGATTTTGCGAAAGCTTTAACAAAACATTTTTTAAAAACATTTTGTATTATTTATGGGCGAATAAATGCTTCCTACAATATTCATTCAATTATACATCTACCAGACGATGCCAAAAAATATGGTGTTTTGGATTCATTTTCATCATTTCCTTATGAAAACTATTTACAGCATTTAAAAAGAATTGTTCGACCTGGGCGTGCACCTTTAGTACAATTGTACAATCGCATAATTGAAGAGCATAATAATTGTACTTCAAATCCTCAACACTATATTAACTACCCTTTTATGGATGGATATCATTGTGAAGGACCTTTACCCAATAGTCTATTTAATGAGTCTGTTGTACAGTACTCTACTATCATAACTGAAAATTATACCTTAAGAATTTCAAATAAGAAACGTAGAAGCACAAAAAAGAATGATTGTGTAATAATTTCTAGTAACATAGTATGCATTGTAAAAAATATTTTAAGCATAAATGGTGAAATATTCTTAGTTTGTTCAAAATTTGATGATTTAGTACCTTTATATGATCAACCATGTTCTTCAATATCAGTTGGTTCCATGGAATGCAAAAATATATCCTCAGATTTAAAATTGTATCATTTAAGTGATGTAAAGTATAAAGCGTGCTATTTCCCTACATCTGAAGACATTTCAGAGACATCTTTTTTTGTCTGTGCTTTGCTTCATGTATCCAGTTAACTATGTAATATTTTAATAATTATATTTACACATGTCAACTAATATATTTTTTCCTTTTAGAATGAATAATTTAAATAAGTTGTATGCCATTGCGGTCTTGGGCAATGGTAATGTTATGGCTATACCATGTATCTGGTTAGTTCAAGAAAATTATTCACCCATAAGCAAAAATAAAGATTATGAATTATATTTTCCATTACACGAATCTGTTAAGCAAGCAGAAAAATATGCAGATGTTAAAAAAGATTGGGTAAAATCATGTTGCACGGTTCTCGATATTGCAGGTAAAATTAAAACTTACCAATTTTTTAAAATAGGTATATTAAATTACTTAGTTACCTATAGTATAAATGTGATTATTGTTCAAAATCTAAATTAAACTAAATATTAATTTTTAGATTCTTATTTAAGAGCCCATTATATGGCTACCACAAAAAACTTGGGAAAATTTATATTTGTTATTGTTGAGTTTTTGGAAGATCAATCAGCGGAAGTGGTTTTATGTAATTGGGTTTTGACTGATGATGTTACACAACAATTTAAATGTCAGTGGCCAGGAAGTAAAAATGCGTTGAAGTACTCTCAGTTAAAAAAAAATCCTACAAATGTATGGTCAACACATATCTGTATTCCACGAAAATTTTTTGGTAAGTTGATATTTCATAAATATAATTGTTTTAATTCAAAATAATATGAATATATAAATATTGATAAATGATCTTATCTATTATTATAAAATTATTATTTATATCATTTAGATGATTACAAAGAAGCAAAAATGAAACTGCCTATTTTTTGTTTAACCAGTTCAACAGAAACAGAAAATGTTAACGTAAAACACAAAAGGAAACATAAGAAGAAGAAGCAGTTTGATGAATTATTTGAAAATGAAGAAAATATTACCGATGTAGTTCATAAGAAAAGAAACAAACCTAAAAGTAATTTATAACTTTATAACAATTTAAAAAAAAAAAAAATTAAAAAAAAATTGCATTTCTAAAATAGGTAGGATTTTCTTCATTATTTACTGAAAAATTAAAATTGTAATCGACATTTAACTAACAGCTCAATTAATAGTACCTATGACATTATTGAAATATATTTGTATTTAAATATTAATAATATTATGCATTTTTCAGATAATCTAATAAATTATTCTTATGAAAGTGATAATCAAAGCCAATCTATGTTTTCAATGCTTATAGATAATGTTCCGGCTCCATCAAGTTATTTATTTTTTAATATTAATATGATGTTTTGGTTTTATGTATAATTAATATATAATATGGATTCATTTATTTTTAGGTAATTTTAACATAATTGATTCATTTGTAAATGAAATTCACAACGAGACATTGTCTCCAGTACAGTTAACTTCAAGTCCATTACAACAGTCATGTGAACTGGAAAATGTAGTTGAAGACAATGGAAATCAAAATTCACAAGCTTGTACAATACCTGAACTAATGAATGTTGTACAAAATATTGGTCATGTTATGATGAATGGTAAGTTAAAGTCTTAATTAGTTCAATAAATCATGAATATTTTTTCTGTTATTCTATTATATATATAATTATTATATTATGTAATATATATATTATTTAACCATGTAAAATGTATTATTAATTATATATATTTTTTTTTTTGTATAGTTTCAAATCAAATATCTGCTATTCAAAAAGACATAGGAATTATGAAGGTTGATTTAATTAAAAACCAAGATCTGTTGACAAATCTTAATGACAACTCACGTCCACAAAACATTTTAAATGTACCAGAAAATGTTATTGAACGCTCTAATTTAAAGATTCCCGTGATGACAATTGATGAGTTAAATGCTCTTGAAGCAAATTCTGAGCTAAGACGAATCTTAGTAAGTTTAATTATGTACAGGGTTATTTTTTAAACATTCTCCCTCACATTTTATACAGAACCAGAAATGGTAAAATATTTGAAGTATTTGAAAATTTGGTCTTCAAGTGTATTTAAAAAATCAGAATTTGAATAATAATTTAATCATGATAATGGTGTGAAAACTGAACTTTATAGCACTGTACCTATAGAATTTAAGTTGCTTGATAATAAGTTATTTTTTTAAAAAATTATTTATTAATTATATTTTCATATTTTCAGGCACACACTTTACGCAGAAATTGTAAGTCTTTTGATGCTAAACGCACGACCTATCAGATCATGAAAACAGTTTTGGACAACCGTGTTGCAGAAATGATAAACATGGAAGGTAGAAGAGGAGAAAAACTGGCTTTTGGTCGCTTAGAGCTGTGCACACTTATTACAGGTATAATAAATAATCATTTTTACCTAGTAAACTTATATTTAGTAATTTAGACGTAATACCCATATAATTTTAAACAAAAAAATATTAATAAAAACATATTTTATGCTTGTAACATATAGTTAATTTTTTTAAATGTAAATCGATTAACTTTTTAAATAAATATTGTATAGCTAAAACTTCAATTATACATAATTGTAATATTTATTTCAGACCTTCTACTCCGGGGGGGGGGGGGGAGAAGCTATAGGAGTAAATAATGAAGGGAAGTAAAAATGTTGTTTTAGATATTGTTTTATAGATCAATGTATCACTCTCCTGAAATAAACACTGCATGAATGTATTTAAACTTATTATTACACTTATTATACCATATTAATTATTATGTAATAAATAATTCAGGGGAAAATGTATAATTTGTTTAAAAAATATATTTTGTTCGCCTTCAAATACTTAAGGTACTTTTTATAATATTATATAGTTGTAATTATTATTTTTCAGATTGCGTAAAAGATCTATTCCCAAATGAGCAGATGATTGTAATTAAAAGTCATATATCAGACTGGTTGAAGCAAGCTCCAAAAAGGAAATAGAAAAAAATATTCATTAATATTCATAGTTGTTTTATTTTAATTTTTTTTTTATTATGTTATTGGAGGTGCCATATTTTAATTATCTGTTTAAAATCCAAAGAAGGAACAGTACCCTATTATTATAAATAATTAATTATATTATACATACTCATTTTAATATCTATACAATTTTTTATTATTGATCGGTCATCCTTTTATAAACAGATAATATTACAAATGCATAAATATCTATAATATTTTTTTCTCGCAATCAAAATCTTCTTGAAAATCTTACAGAGAGTAGGGAATTGAATATTATCATATTAATATGAGTCTCACAAATATGTAAGCTTTAAGATTTTTAAGTTAAATAAAAATGGAGAGTTTAAATTGATGTAATAATGTATAAAATGTGCTATAGGTTCGTAATAACTCATGCTATTGTATAATTCAGAGTTCAGACATTTATATTGTACGACAAAAAATAAGAGTATTCTTACACAATGTATATTAATAATTGGCGTTCTCAAGAATTTCTATAAGGAGAAGGGATATACAAATTATTTTCTGTTAATCTGAAAAAAAAGGAGTATAATAATATGTCAATATCTACCTGTTATTTAGCAATAAAAAAAAAATGCAGGGTGAATCTATCCTCCCCCTCCCCTTCGTGAATACCAACATGATTTATAAACTTTATTTAAAAATAATTTTATTATTTAGCTCCCCCCACAAAAAAACTCTGGGTACCCTTTCATAATTATACACGAAATATATTCGTATCCTACACTAGTTATACGCGAAATATATTCATAGTCTACACTATTCATAAACGAATAATATTCGTATCCTAAACTAAATATACACGAATAATATTCGTATCCTACCCTAGTTATACGCGAATAATATTCGGATATTCTACTGTGTATACACCAGATTTAAACGAAATATTGTTGAATATTTATACTAAATTAAACGTATTTTATACGCCGAATAAATGTAGTTTGTTACGTATAAAACACGAAGAATATTCGTTAAATAGCTACCTTTTGACCCAAAATTATACCTAAATTAGACTTATATTCAACACAATATACTCGTGTATTATACGTAATTGTGGTATACCATATACGTATAACATACGTTTAATACTAGTATATTTGTTTGCTGGGATACCGTCTCCGCTCAGAATCGTTTTTCTTATACAATGATATTATATCATTGAATTCAAATTTAATACCATCCATTATAGTACAGTGATCTACTTGTAGCCTACTGTACAGCGGAGCGACATCCACTTGACCCCCTTTTTAAATATATAATTAAACGAACGGCTAAATGAACGTGGACGTGAATAATATGTTCCTTTAAACGAGTTAATTTTATATGCATCGAACGTGCACAGTTCAGTTTTTAAGTGAACTTTCCTAACACTGAGTAGTGAATAGGTTGTAGCCTGTAGGTACCTATATTTTGACAGCTATTCCTGGAATTAATATCTTTTAAATATTCTACAGTATACATAACTTTTATATTACTATAGCTACATACATAGGTAAATACTAATAAATACATAAACCATTGATTAGTATTATAGGAAGCGAATAGTTATGAATTTATTCCAAATTTATGCAAATATTCTATATAGGTACTTAGCAAATAGCAGCTAATTTTAGTTTCCAACATATTATAACATATTATAATATTATATGTATAATATTTTCAGACTAACCAAAATCTGTTGTTGGAAAGTTTTACATTTTTAATATAATAAATAAAATAAAGCTTAAATTAATAAATAATTAGGTGTACATTGATACATATTTTGAATTTGAATAAATTTTTAACATAGTTGTATGTCTATTTTCAGTGCATACTTATTTTTCAATCTTAAAAGCATATACATTGGCTACTTACTGATTAGGTACCTAGGACGTCCTAGGTATTGTATTTTTAAATTGTCATTTTATTTTGAGTTGCTCAGCGAGAATAACAAATTTTGTCATCAAATTTAATGTGTCAATTGATCGAATAAACAACGATCCCGTAGTCAAAAAACTTAAACATTCTATCAAAAACTGTGTGAACAATTTTTGACGTGTTTATATCTATGGACATAGGCGTGCGCAGACTTTAAGTTCGGGGCGTGCCTGTGGAAAATTTGAATTATACATTACACACACATAGACAGAGTATACTATAAATATAATAAAAAAATAGAGCAGAAACAAGTCAAATATTTTTTATTATAACTTATTTATTCATTATTATTGGTTAGTATATAATATTTACAGATTGATACGTCTATTTTCTAATGTATTGAACTTATCGATGACAGAATCCAAGTTTATACCACTTGTCAACTCTTGTTCGGTGAATAGTAACAGTAACGAATCTAATCGTTCCTGTTTCATCGTACTTCTAAATTTAGATTTTACAATTGTCATTTTGGAAAAGACTCGTTCGCATGTACAACTTGTGACTGGGATAATAGTAAATAATTGTAAGGTTTTATAAAAACAACTGTAGGTTGAAATATTATTGTTAGTTTTCAGCCAATCAAGCCACAAATAAATGGAGTATGGACTCACTAGATATACTATTAGGTTTATCAGATTTTGGCAAAATATGTTTTAAAAGGTTTATTTCAATTTTTAGATCTATGGTAATGTTGAAGCCGCTTAGCGGACGAGATTTACAGTGTAGCCCTTTCAAAAGTTAAAAATATTTAACCATATTTTTTTTTATGTATTGTTGTCATGAATGAGGATGACCTGGTGATACCCACGAATTAAAATATACTGGATACCCAACGACCTATATGAACAACTATTTTTCTTGGACCCAAACTGACTTGTCAGAACAGCTGTTGCAAACTACACCTAGCGCTTGTTATCATATTAGTGGCAACTTTTACAAAATAATTTACCGCCAAATTTGTAAATATTTGGAATTAAATAGATTACCATGACAAAATAGATTCGCCAATTCGTCATGTTAATTACTTTCACTAGACATTGTTTATAACCAGGAATTTAAATAGACGTATATCTTAATTCGTGTCTATAACTGTGATAAATTTCCCATTTTGGCCATTTTTCATTAATCCAAAATATTTTTTTCCTTAAAACAAAAATGAGTTGTTGTGTTCCATTTTGTGATTCTAAAAGAAAAAAAAGTACTTTTGGTGTACCTAAAGATTTAGATTTATGGACAGTTTGGAATGAAGCTTTAGGTTTTACATTAAAATCTAAATCCCGGATTTGTGAAAATCATTTTAAGCCTCAGGATATAACAAGAGAATGGATATCGGGCCAGGGATCTAACAAATATACGGTATATTTTTAATTGGTTTTCAAATTATTGTGTCATATTATTTGATATTTTATAAAAAAAAAAATAAACTATAAAATACTTTTAAGATATGTCTAAAACAACCAAGACTTAAAAATGGAGCTGTCCCCAAAAAAGTGTTACAATTTCAGCCAATAGTCGAAAACAGTATTGAACTAGATATAAGTCTAGATATAATGAAGCCTACAAGTACAATTTCTGACTTAAATTATATACCATTAAACAAAAAACAAAAGGTTTTTATAAATATTAATTTTTTTATTTAAAATGCATGATGTGCAGGTAATAATAGTTAATGATGAATGTTGTAGATTACTAATCAAGTTAATGTTGAAGATGATCACTGCTATTCCAAGAATATCACAGTAGATAGATTTAACATTGATATTGATGATGAATGTAAAAATGTTCCAAAGCAGGAAACAGTAACAGTGTAAGTGTTAATGATCAAAAAGTTAAATAGTTAAGATATTTTGTATTTTTGTAACGTACAATATGATTTGTATTTTTCTATTTTAGTTCTTATAAACATTATGTATATTACACGTGTCCATAGATATCACTATTGAAGCCTTCAGCTGTATTTCAATATATAGTAAAGATGATCAAAATGATAAATGTTCCATCAAATTGGTTTTATGATGTTCAACTTCTTGATTATGTGAATAAAAAATTTGTTGGATTTTATAAATTAGGAAGTTTAAAAAAACTTTTTTAAGAAGTATAGAAAAACAACTTGTTTTAACAGAAGGTAAGTACTAAACTAACTAAATGGTAAATACTAATATTAATTTTATTTTTATTAATTTTAAATATAGATTTAAGATTGATTGTCTATGTTAATGATAAACAAATTACAACAGAAGATATTTAATTGAAGTTTCAACTGTATTGGTATTGTAATTAATAATTTTGTAAGTATTTTATGCAATTTCTATTAGGTATCTATATTAATAAATAATTATGTAAAATTATGTGTATTATGTAAAAAAAAAGATGTAATTGATATTCATTAAATAATTAAATGTGCATTTTTCTTTTACTACCTATTAGTTAATTTATACTACTTACCTTCCACTTAACACTTTATCAATTTATTTTGTCATAGTAGAATATTGAATAATTAGAATGGTGCTTATTAATTATTATATTGCAGATTACAATAATAAGGAAATGCTTGAATGTTTTAATTAACCATTTGAAAAAATCATCATAATATTTGTTATTTATGCTTTATGCATAATAATATAATATTTAAAATTTTAAATAGTCAGTCCATTAGTATACATTTAATTCCCTTGGAGCGCTAGTGCACCTTTGCACATTGAAAGTCAGTTTAGGAGCGCCTTATCATGTATCGTTGGGTATCCAGTATATTTTAATTCGTGGTGATACCCCAGTTCTCCTGTTACCACGTTTGAAACATAGGGCGCTTCGGCCCTTGAAAAATCTCGGGGCGTGCCTGGGCACGCACGGCACGCCCTGTGCGCACGCCTATGTCTATGGTTCTCGTATGTATGCTGCAGGCATTTGCAAAAGATGATAATGTATAGATTTGTATTTCGATACTGGTATGTTGATAATTTATGTCGAATGTCGAACAAATTATTCAGTACTATAATAATATAATACCTAGTTATACGCTGTATATAATCATGGGCAAAATTTGAGGGGTATTAGCTGTGATTAACACCCCCTGTTTTGAAATTAACACACTTATAATTTATGCCATTTGGGGAAAAATTAAAAAATATACCTACATGTATTAGCACATGGGGGTTATAGCACCTCCAGATTTTTTATTGAAATTGCGCCACTGAGTATAAGGCCGTGTATAGCCCCGGCCGCGTATTAGGAAACCCAGGACGCCACAGAGCGCCTTATGTATACCACGTTCTCATTGGCCCATTTCAAATTTCCCGCTTTTTTTTTATCATTTATCAAATAATTTAATTTAATATATTAATATTTAAATATTATATTATATTATTTAATTTAAACAAATTAAAATAACTATTTAGTAGGAATAGGTACCTAACTAATATTAAACAATATTATTATGTTATTATAATTCAATAAATTAATTTAGAATATTATGATCTCTACACAGTTATTTTTATTTTTTACTTTAGTAGGTACCTATACCTACTTCAGAGTGAACATTTCTTACTGGACTAAGTGTATTGTACTTGTACACACCTTTTGTGTTAGCTAAAAAGATTGTCTAGGTTCTTCCTAACATAGAAACAAAATACCAATCTTACTTAAATGTTTTATTTTTACTAAAACATAAGATTCTTAATTAAAATAGGTAGGTACCTACCTTACTAAAAGTCCATGCTCTAACATTAATATATGTATTGTATTTTTAATAAAGACATAACTATTTTTAGAGGAACGAATTGAACTAGTGTTCAATGATTATTTTAATATTATATATGGAATGGTAGCTACTGAAGCTAACGGTTTAAAAATCCAATTAAAGAAATAGTTGTAACTTCACATAAATGGTGCAAAAACAATTTTGGACGTCTAGTTTGGTAGTCTAGTTCATCGATGATGGAAAAGCCCTGTTATTATTTTCAATTTTATATTTGTAGGTACACTACATTACTACCTACATCAGCAGTGGTTTATAAATAATATTTTTTTACACATTTATTAAACTAATTCAACCTTCATAAAATGTTATGCAAGTATTAAGTACACAAATATTAAGGTAGGTAAAAAATAATACATACATGTCTACCTACATAGACAGAGGTAGGTAGGGGTTACACTATCATTGAAAATATATAAATATTAGACAAAAAAAAAAAATGTTACAAACATTAAAACTGTGAACATATTTTAAAGTATTTTTTTTACTATGATGACCGCCTCGCATGTTAAATTTCTGTCTATGCATAGTATTTAGAGGTGAAAAAGCTAGAAAACAATCACAGGTACCACGTGGCACATCAGTTGAGCTCTGAATATACAACATGACTTCCTAAATATAAAAAATGTAAACAGAAGTTTATCTTATCTACATCTTGGTACCTACTTGGTTTATTAATTATTAATTAATTGATGTCGCCACTAAAATAAATGTAGATATAGTTCCTTATTTATAATCTAAATACTAAATATATCAAACTGATAACAGTATAGTCACATTGTTTATTTATTGACTACCAGACTACCTACCAGCTATTATTAGTTTGTTAACAGGAATATTAAATTGATTTTTGACTTGCTGTCAATGCCTGTCATGTTTAAACTTTAATTGTATATCTCCGTTGTAGTTGTACTTTTAATTTTAAGTTGTTAGTGTTTAAAGCCTCTTAGCATTTTCATTAGTTAGGTATTTTTAAGCTCTGGTTGTTTGCGTTCTCATTAGGTATTTAACTTGTTGGTGGTAGTTCTCTGTTTCTGCAGTCATAAGTGAAACATGTTATTCTGTGCCAAGTTCTGATACTGAGAATTCTGCAGTTTATACTATAGATATTCAAATTGGTGTTTGCGATTGTTACGTTGGATTTACTGGTGCATTTTGCAAACACCAAGCCTTTTTACACAAACATTTCAATTTATCTCTACCTAATGCACCACCTATAACTGTCACTGAAAGATATGCACTTGGGCAACTTGCTCTTGGTGACAAGAATAAAAAATGCACAACAATTGACAAAATTAATGGTGACATGTAGCCGAGGACTAAGTGTGGCAACTAAAAGAAAGGGACAAATAAAGGTTCAACCAACTTCAATTTCTCGTCGAAGACAAGGTGTAACTCGTGGCTCTCGAAGAATTCCAGCTGGTAGACCTCCAAAATCAGTTCCTCAAAATAAAGTCACCAAAAAAAAAGGCGGTCATCATAGTAAAAAAAATACTTTAAAATATGTTCACAGTTTTAATGTTTGTAACATTTTTTTTTTGTCTAATATTTATATATTTTCAATGATAGTGTAACCCCTACCTACCTCTGTCTATGTAGGTAGACATGTATGTATTATTTTTTACCTACCTTAATATTTGTGTACTTAATACTTGCATAACATTTTATGAAGGTTGAATTAGTTTAATAAATGTGTAAAAAAATATTATTTATAAACCACTGCTGATGTAGGTAGTAATGTAGTGTACCTACAAATATAAAATTGAAAATAATAACAGGGCTTTTCCATCATCGATGAACTAGACTACCAAACTAGACGTCCAAAATTGTTTTTGCACCATTTATGTGAAGTTACAACTATTTCTTTAATTGGATTTTTAAACCGTTAGCTTCAGTAGCTACCATTCCGTATATAATATTAAAATAATCATTGAACACTAGTTCAATTCGTTCCTCTAAAAATAGTTATGTCTTTATTAAAAATACAATACATATATTAATGTTAGAGCATGGACTTTTAGTAAGGAAGGTACCTACCTATTTTAATTAAGAATCTTATGTTTTAGTAAAAATAAAACATTTAAGTAAGATTGGTATTTTGTTTCTATGTTAGGAAGAACCTAGACAATCTTTTTAGCTAACACAAAAGGTGTGTACAAGTACAATACACTTAGTCCAGTAAGAAATGTTCACTCTGAAGTAGGTATAGGTACCTACTAAAGTAAAAATAAAAATAACTGTGTAGAGATCATAATATTCTAAATTAATTTATTGAATTATAATAACATAATAATATTGTTTAATATTAGTTAGGTACCTATTCCTACTAAATAGTTATTTTAATTTGTTTAAATTAAATAATATAATATAATATTTAAATATTAATATATTAAATTAAATTATTTGATAAATGATAAAAAAAAAGCGGGAAATTTGAAATGGGCCAATGAGAACGTGGTATACATAAGGCGCTCTGTGGCGTCCTGGGTTTCCTAATACGCGCCCCGGCCTAATAATAATACACAATTTGTATTTATGAATTATAATATTATATAGTATATTTTACCTATCCCTGGTCTATTTATACCAACCTACTACCTAGTTGGGCTAGTTGTATAAAGTAAAAGGTACTTAAAGCTTAAGTAATTATTTATTTTGGAGTCCTAGATGATTGTTTTTCAGAAAAAATCGCAGACGAGATTTGATTCACTTTCCTATCAGAAATGATACTTATGTTAAAAATCTAAGCATTAGGTAGGTTGACTATTTATCGTGAATACATCCACTAAAAAAAACAACTTCATTGTAAAAATATGGATGTTAATATCATTTAACACATTTTTACATTTTTAATTTAATTATTTTATCAACTAAAATAACTATAAGTCTATAAAAATGTGCCTTAATGATGATGTATCCCTCGTACGTGTTGTGAAAAAATAGAATATTTTATCAAAATTCAAATCGAGGTAATCGTTGTGACGTAATTATTAGAATTAGAGTTGTCTGTTTGAGTGAAAATATTTTAAGAATGTGTAATTATTTTGTATTTACTATAAAGAATTCTTAAAAGAATTCTAATTCAATGTTTCCAAATCCAAAATCCGAATTCAATGCAAAATCCGGATTTTAGAATCCGAAATCCGGGTTTAAAGTAAAATTCGGATTTCAGATTTCGAATTTCAAACATCCGGATTTTCAAACTATAGCGAATCCGGATTTTTCCCATCACTAATAGACACACTGTATAATAACGACTGTAGGCTTTAGACGCGATGGTCATTTAATAGTTCTGTGAAATACCCTTATAGGTTAGTATAAATTATATTAAAAATATTATAGGAAGATGGCACAAATTTAAGAAATTGTTTTATCAAATAGAGGTGATATAAAAATTGTTGTTAATGGTTACATAGTGACAAAATACAAATATAGAGATGATTTGTTTTATTGGTGTTTCAAAAAAAGAAAAACTCTCCATGTGGGGGTTATGCTTATACTATTCTAATTAATGAACAAAATAACTTACGAAGTACAAAAGAGCATAACCATAACCCTGAATCCTGATGCTACTAGAAAACACATTATTATGGCTGTTCATAATTTGAAACGAAAAGCTTGTGAAACTAATGACACGCCTGCACAAATAATAAAAGTTGAAATCAATGCTGTTTCTAACATAAGTGCATCGTTGCCGAATAATCATGCTTTACGTCAAATTATAAAAACAGTGAGCAAAAAAGATATCCTATCCAACCAATTTTTATTGACAATATAGATGTTCCATTACCCCTTAGAACAATTAATGGACAAATTTCCATGGCAAAACATGACGCATCCTGTGACAATGAACGTATACTTTTGTTTACAACTAGAGCTAATGTTGAACATCTGAAAAAAAGTTCTTATCAGATCATGGATGGTACTTTTAAAACTGTTCTGATACTTTTTCGACAATTGTATACAACTCATACTGAACAAGAGAAAATGCAAAAATATTGTCTCTCGTGTACGCTTTAATGACGAGTAAATCAGAAGAATGTTATATACTCGCCTTTTTGAAAGTCAAAATTATTTTTAAGCTCAAAATTAGTTAGATTTAAATCTTTAATATATTTCAACGGATTTTGAGCAAGCGCCTATAAATGCTTTAAATTGTGTATAACCAGACACTAATTATATAGGTTGTCTCTTTAATTTAGGGCAAAGTGTATGCAGTGGTCGAAATGGCTCCAGATAAGTGGAGGGATGCCTTACAATTCAGATTTCCTGATATACTGGCGTTGAACACTAATGTGCTAATACTAATACTATTAATTGTACTAAAGTATAGTGTAATTAATAACTACAGAGTAATGACACGCATAAACTGTAACCACTATCAAAAGCATACATGTTTCATTGTGGTCATAACACTCATAACCAATATTCTATCCATGGGCTAAATTTAGAAATTGATCGACTCACGCATACATATCTATATTCATAACAGTTCAAAAGAAATCAAAATATTTTGAAAATTGTACATTGTACAGAAAATGCTAATTTAAATAACCAGTGAAAATGTCATGAATATATATAATATTTTGTATATTATAGGAAATATTCAATGTTCGGCGTGGCCGTTGGTATTCTGGTATGCGTTGTTTAGGAATAAATGCGGCGTAGGCCGTAGCTCGTTACAAATTAACATAGACACATAGGGGGATAGGGTACATAATATAGAAATATTTATGGCCATCAATATAGTTAAAAATATTTTGTTTCCGGAAACGTAAACGTTCAGTTAATTATAATTGTCCTGTCGGTGACTTTATGCCATGTGTAACAACGCATTTATAAAGTATATATAAATAGAAACCTTGGCCAGTCACCGTCTGATTACACGAAAAATAAGCTTTGGCGAGGAAAAATCATCACCAAGGTGAATTGAGTTATACAACTCTATTATGCAGTAATAAACAACTTTATTTGAGGTCACGGTTCACGAAAAATACCTTTTTGTTAATATCTCATGTTTAATTTTGTCATATTATAGGATAAGAAGTTTCAAACAAAAATTTCTATAGCAGATAATTATTTACAAAATAGAACTTGAGGTATTGTTATGTAAGAGTTATAGTTTTTGTATACTATTAAGTCACAATATGTTATTTGAAATCTACAATTTATTTCCGGTGTCCTGACTTTATTTATTAAGTATTCTATTTCATTCTTTCAATGTATTTAGTCGTAAAGTAAACAGATATCATTATGACAATGAGTTAAAGGTAAAAAAAGATTTGCTAAATCATGGATAGTCTTGGTTTTTTTTTTTTTTGTACTATTAGTATAATTATTACGTAAATGATTCATTATGTTAAACTGATCTTTTAGTTGATAAACTTTAAATTAAAACATTATTTTGGACAGCATTAGACGTTTTAATAGGTTTGGGAAGAAAATGTAAAATGTAAAATTGATAGTTGTTTTTTTAGACGACATTTTATTGAAAAACAAATTACCTACTTAGTTGTTACTTATTATGATTTGTCGTGCTCAAAGTATATCGTAGTGCCAGTAACTGTCAGATATCATAAAATTATCTATATATTTTAATAGTATGAAATAATGGGAATATCGTTGTGATTGTCTACTTTAGAAGAAAGTAATGAGTACCTAATGACTAATAGAAGGAAAATAAACTCATTGTTTCATATCGCTATACAACCGACTACCTAAGCTATATAAGTATATAATTATTAAAAATACAGAACAAACTTTTAACAAAATAATATTGGATGTACTATATTTGAAATAGGTTGTAAAATAACCGTGTATCATAAATATTTTTATCAATCTCTCAGGTGTACTGGATACAGATTAAGAATCATTTTTCGTATAAAAATATTGAACTATTATGATTTGTGTTATCATTGGACAAAGTTAAAAATTAAAATTCATTATGATGAGGCTTATTATAACAAATTATTGTTTGTTTGTAATTTTTTTTATATTGTTAAATATAGAATAATATTATAGTCTCTTTCTGTAACCATATAATAATATAATACAACTGAAACTTAAAAACTTTGATTTGAGGAACGCACATATTTGTAGCAATAGGTATTTGTATATACCTAACATATTAAATATATTATTATTTATATTAAAAACTACATTATTCATATGCCCACATAATTAACGGTCATATATCGCATTACAATTTTTCTTCAACGTTTTACACAACATCCATTTGATGCATACAACTACATTTTTATATAATATTTTGCCAATTAAGTATTTCTAAATATATTTAACTAGCTTCGTGTATTTAACTATATTATGTAATAATTAAAAATTAATTTGAAAATATTTGGTAATATTTTAAAGTCGATCTAACAGAGTGGAAAAATTAAAAAATTATGTTCAAGTTGCACACCCGAGCATTTTTGCTGTGTTTATAATTTTTCATACTAGTTATTTACTCAGTTGATAGCAAAAAAACCAGTATCTGTTGTATCCAAACGCGTTTCTGAACTGAATATTGTGTGGTAAATTTCATACAAAAAGTTGCAATTTGAACGAGTATAGAGTTATAGGTTTTTAAAGCCTAGATAAGTGGAAGGAAGACGTTTGTTATACATTAATGAATATTAATCATAACAACATGAACCGTTACATGTTTTTCCAAATATTTACGTGATAGTTAAGATATTTACGAAATTCGAAAATCATGTCATTGCTAGAATTGTATAGTAATATTTTCAATTACTATTATAACAATATATTAGAAACCTTGTATTAAATTTTCAAGCTTTTTGGCCCAACGAAAAAAATTAATTGACATTTATAAAAAAAAAAACTAAAAAACTGTAAATTGAATATACCTGTAAACAGTTCAAAAGAAATCAAAATATTTTGAAAATTGTACATTGTACAGAAAATGCTAATTTAAATAACCAGTGAAAATGTCATGAATATATATAATATTTTGTATATTATAGGAAATATTCAATGTTCGGCGTGGCCGTTGGTATTCTGGTATGCGTTGTTTAGGAATAAATGCGGCGTAGGCCGTAGCTCGTTACAAATTAACATAGACACATAGGGGGATAGGGTACATAATATAGAAATATTTATGGCCATCAATATAGTTAAAAATATTTTGTTTCCGGAAACGTAAACGTTCAGTTAATTATAATTGTCCTGTCGGTGACTTTATGCCATGTGTAACAACGCATTTATAAAGTATATATAAATAGAAACCTTGGCCAGTCACCGTCTGATTACACGAAAAATAAGCTTTGGCGAGGAAAAATCATCACCAAGGTGAATTGAGTTATACAACTCTATTATGCAGTAATAAACAACTTTATTTGAGGTCACGGTTCACGAAAAATACCTTTTTGTTAATATCTCATGTTTAATTTTGTCATATTATAGGATAAGAAGTTTCAAACAAAAATTTCTATAGCAGATAATTATTTACAAAATAGAACTTGAGGTATTGTTATGTAAGAGTTATAGTTTTTGTATACTATTAAGTCACAATATGTTATTTGAAATCTACAATTTATTTCCGGTGTCCTGACTTTATTTATTAAGTATTCTATTTCATTCTTTCAATGTATTTAGTCGTAAAGTAAACAGATATCATTATGACAATGAGTTAAAGGTAAAAAAAGATTTGCTAAATCATGGATAGTCTTGGTTTTTTTTTTTTTTGTACTATTAGTATAATTATTACGTAAATGATTCATTATGTTAAACTGATCTTTTAGTTGATAAACTTTAAATTAAAACATTATTTTGGACAGCATTAGACGTTTTAATAGGTTTGGGAAGAAAATGTAAAATGTAAAATTGATAGTTGTTTTTTTAGACGACATTTTATTGAAAAACAAATTACCTACTTAGTTGTTACTTATTATGATTTGTCGTGCTCAAAGTATATCGTAGTGCCAGTAACTGTCAGATATCATAAAATTATCTATATATTTTAATAGTATGAAATAATGGGAATATCGTTGTGATTGTCTACTTTAGAAGAGTTAAGGTTATTATGAAATTCGAAAATCATGTCATTGCTAGAATTGTATGAATCTTTTAATCCGTAGATAAAACAAGCTCACCTGCGAGCGTCCTAAATTTCCGGTATCGAAACGTATTTAAATAAAACGCAATGAGATGTATTATTATTCCATGTACAAACTAAAAAAAATTGTATAACCTTTATATTTTGGAACTAATGTTTTTAATAATGGCTAGTTTATCGATCCATATTGATTGCCCAAACGTTGATACTTTTTTTAAAACTGGGTGTTAAAATTATTTTTCTTTAAATATAACTGTTGTAAAATATTAACTCGAAATATCATTGTAACTATGTACTTTTATACTAGTATAACAGATGGACACAACAGGGATATAATGTGTTATGATATTATATTTTGTAACCTATAACCAAGTTAAAAATCATAACTATGCTTACAAAATACACAGTCATAATATGTTATGGAATGTTTAATTGACAAGTAAATAATTAAATTAATACATCTTAGAAACACTAAAAAAATACAAGTTGATAAAAAATGAATTTAGTTCACCTGTGTTTATATCGAGTTAAAAAATGTAGTAACTATGTCATTGCTTAGAATTAGATGTCCGGTGTCCAGGATTTATTGTGTATGTGATTTATTTAACTTTGTCAAAGTATTTTCTTGCAAAACATAATGATATCATAATTGCTATGAGTTAAAGGCGAAGGGGGATTTTCTAAATCATAGATAGTCTTCGTTTATTTTTTGTACTTATTCTATCGTTAGGCAAAAATAATCTTTTAACTGATAAACATTCATAAAACGTTATAGTTTGGATAACATTATACGTTTCTATAGGTTTGATCAAACATTGTTGAAAGAATTCTTGCTTTCTAAACGAAATTTTTTTGACAAACGAATTACTTAGTTGTTATTTTTGTTAAATATCTATACATTTTAAATAGTATGAATTAATAAGAATAACGATTTAACGAAGACGTTATGACTAATTGACGGCAAAGAAACTAATTGTGGCCTACCACATTATGATCGATTACCTACCAAAAATTACCGTAACTGAAAGTCTATGATTTTATTAAAGTATAAAAGTATATTATAATACAGTTATTGAAATATAAAAACATAAAGCTTGAACATATTATTTTAGTATATTTACAATAGGTGTATAAGTAACCGTACATAAAAATAGATTTGGGGATTTGGTCACGGGGATTTTTTTCCTAGATTCGTAAGAGATGGATACAGCTACTCGGGACCCCTTTCCCGTAAATCCACAAATGCAGCTATGAATCGTAGTTTGTATAAAAATATTGAACAATTTGATTTGTGTTGTAATAAAAATAGAAAAAAATCATGGTTTGCCTTTATTATTAAATATTAATTTTATTATTTTTTTTTATTTTTTTTCTCGGAACTACCGTTTCTGAATGTATGAAGTACATGTATGAGGGTCTATGTATTGTAAATAATTTTGCGTTTTTCACACTTGTATATCAACCATCGTACCTTATATATAACTAAAACGTTACGACATTGATTTAAGGTTCTACATTTGTCCCTACTTATACATGTTTGTATGCAATTAATTTTTTATATTTAAACTTTATATAGATGCCAACTTAATTAAGACGTATAGCGGTCTTATATTTTTTCTTTGGCATGACAAATATTTTTAAAATGTGAGGTATCATCTATATTATGAAGCAGACCATTTATATTGATTTATTATATTATGAGAATTATATTATATATATAAAAAACGGGGGGTAACCAGTTAAATATATGAAATCCGGGGTGAATTTTCGCACTTTATGGGGTAAAGGCCGTATATTACCACCTTACATGTTGTCTACGTAATAGCATATATTTTAAAAGTGTGAAGTATCATTTTGCATCCTAGTTTTTACTATGATGATTTAAATCTTGAACAATGAACTTATTCGGATCGTTCTATGGTGTGCTGGCACTGACTTATAAAAACAGCTAGTTTTATGTTATAAGATAATATTTCAAAAAATAAAATACTATATAAGATGCACTATTTGGTTTTGAAAAAAAAGATGTTTATTAATCATTACAAATATTTCATATTGCAATAATATACATAATATAATAATCTTAAAACACTATAGGCTATAGTTTAGCTAAAAAACTATTAGCATGCATTGAGTTTAATGTTGTATACACATTATTTACTCATAGGTGTATAAAAAATTATAATAAATATGGCGTTAGGTTTTTATTCTCTTGTTCTATTGGATGTTACTAAACAAACACCTGTTTGCGAACATTATTTTTTTATTGATGATCGATGAGGAATATATAGCGTATATAAAAGAAATCGAGAAGTAATATTTTGTTTCATTTATTGTCCAACGTTTAACTTTCACGTCATTTTATATTATTTTCTTACATAAAATCAAAATGGTTTTTAATAAGCAATATTTAATAACGCTTACATTTATAGTAATTTCAGTTTGGATTATGCCTGCAGCTAATGCATCTAATCCAAATGCAAAATTTTTATCCAGTAAGAATTCATTTATTTTTTTACAATGGTTAAATTAAAATTCTAATTTATATTTTGTCGAAGTTTTTCAACAATAAGTTTTATAATTCATTAATACTCCATTTTAATAAGAACATTAATTTTTGTAATTTTATGATAGTCTAGAGACGAACAGAACAAACCATTTATTGATTTTCAGCTTAACATAATGCGATATTGTTAAAAAAGAATTATATACCCAATGATGTTTTAAAAAGTATATTATTTTTTATTTTAGTGGAAAAATAAAATATCCTGACATTACATTTGTATAAACATATTATACTTTATAGTAATACACGCTGAAGTAAACGAACATGTTAACTCATAACATTTATTTGCCATATTGAAATTTGAATTTTTTTAGTCAAGTAACGAACAATTAATTTTACCAACAATAACTAAAATCTTTTTTTTCTACATACATTATTAGAACTTAAATATTATAAATAGTTGTTTAAAAATTAAATTAAGTAATAAAATAATAAAATATTTGGATAAACATGTTTTATAGTTAATCTATAATTTGTTCTAAATATACAAGATTGATTAATTGAAATGATTTTTTTTAGAATATTGTGCAGGTAATATATTTTTTTTAATTGTTAGTAAACAAGTAGTAACTTAGAATAGTTTTGATATAGGTATTGCATCTCTACTCATACAAAAAAAATATTTTACTCGTCTGAAACTTGCAAACTGTGAAAATCATAAATAATGGTTGAATCATTATTTAATTGACGTTGATTTGAAAGTCAACTTGTCGTAATTATTAATTGCAGTTATAGCTATTAAGAAATTATATTAAAAATTGCATACAAAATGTTTAGTAAGATCTAGTTGCCCATGGTTGAATCATAAGAGATTGTTTATACATTAAACTAAAAGTTTTTTTTATGAAAACTACTCAAGCATACTCTAAATAATTTTAAAATTTAACAGAGATGTACGAATTAGGTGGCATATTTAACCGTAAGTTGTTATTACCATTATATTATCATTAATTCTTTTACAATTATCATTTAGAAGTTCTTCATTAGACAATTATAATTTCCAAATAATGACTATTATGATTTTAAAAGTCAATTTATGTATTTTAATTTTACAAATGTATTATTAGAATAAGTGAATATAATATTGACATATTCAATTACTGTTATTTATAATGGTTTATTTTAATAACCACACATCAGAGTTCATACTTTTCATTAACTGTTTCCTGCAGAGAAACCTAAAAGGATCATCACATTGATAATAATTATAAATTACGTATTGTCTCTAATTGTATTATTAATAACTTTGGTATATTATATATATTTTTTTCAGGTATTTTGAGAGATGTTCGTAAGTATATTTTTATGTTTATCGCCATATTTTTACCTTTCATTCTCCTAAGAAGAAAATATGAAAACCAAAAATAGTTGTGTACCTATATCCAGTTTCCAAGTAATTTTTTTTTCAGAAACTGTATTTAAATTAACTAATTCTAACCCAATCCAACCTTAAATGACATTATATTTTTACCATATATCCGCATTGGTTTTAAAGCTATAGTTTATATTACTCATGGAGATTTCAATCGGTTGTTAACGCTAATTTTAGATTTGACAAAAAAGTTTTATTTTTAACTTCATAAAATAAAAATTCACTAGAGTTATCAATACCTTGATAAATGAAGGAACACATTATTTGTGACGTTCAAAGTTCCACATTTTTGCTATATTATTAGAATAGTTTAGGTGACTTATGTGGTTGACTTAGATTATTCAATAAAACTAATTTTTTTTTTTTTTTTTATTGAACTCAATAACATCGACAACAAAGGCCATTAGTTACAATTATTTACATAAAGTTATAGGATATTAGATTAAACAAATAATAGGTATTAGTACAATTAATATAATTAGGTTTTAAATACTATTGAATAATTTTGTTTGTTTTATAAAATTAATTAAGTCGATGATTTTTTCTTGATTGGGTCCAAGGGCGGTGTCTAGATAGTAGGATATCCTAGGGTCGGCGCGTTCATGTTCATACATTAGACAATCGGCAATTATGTGTTTGACCGTTAGTGCGGTGCCACAGGTTTGGCAGATGGGAGCATCCTCTCTGGCCATAAGGAAATCATGAGTGATTCTGGTGTGTCCTATGTGAAGGCGGTTAAGAACCGTCTCTTCTTTCCGAGTGAGTTTTGGGTTTGTCCACCGGTAGATGTCTCTTTTTATCTCGTTTAGTTTAGTATTTTGTGAGTTCCAAAGTTTTTGCCATTTATTTTTAGAATATTCGTTTATGAGTTTTTTTGCGTCAGCATATGACATTTGGTTTTTAAGCAAGGTTTCATTGTTGTTGATGGCTATGGATGCATGTTCATCAGCTATTTCGTTGCCACTTATTCCTGAGTGGCCAGGTATCCACATGATGATGATCTCTTTACCCAAAAAGGAAGCTTTGTTGAGATTATTCTGGATTTTAGATGCAATGTCACAAGGGTTGAATTGGTTTTGTAAACTTTTTATCGAACTCAGTGAGTCGCTGAGGATTATGAATTTGGAGTGGGCTTCTTGGATTATAACCTCGGTAGCTATTAGGATGGCAATAATTTCGGCTGTGAATATGGAGCAAATATTAGGAAGTTTGTGTAATATTTTTTTATTTGGAAATATTATCGAGAAACCTACTACTTCATTAGTTTTTGAACCATCGGTGTATACTTCCTGGAAGTCTTTGTAGTTATCTATGATGCTTTTAAAAAAGTTTTTGAATATATATGGAGAGGTTTGATGTTTGGGCAAACAACCGAGTTCAGTATTGATTGCGTATGCGTTGGCCCACGGAGGTTGGACGTTTTTTTCTTTGATTATGATTTGCGAGATGTCTAAGTTGCAGTTTCTCATCTCTTCTAAGAAAAGGGGATTGTTTTTTTCATGGATGGTGTTGTTTAATTTTGCGGATCTTGCTGCATATATGAGGTATGATTCCAGTCTTTTTATCTCGGGAATGATTTCGCCGGCGAGGTTATATATACTGAGTACGGGGCTGCTACGAAAAGCTCCTAATGCAAGTCTCAGGCCACAGTTATTAACTGTGTCAAGCCAGTTTAGTAGGGATATAGATGCAGTTCTGTAGAGTAATGAGCCATAGTTAAGTTTGGACTGGATTAATGTTTTATGGATTTTAATGAGTGTGTTTGTTTCCCCACCCCAGGTGGTATGGGAGAGAATTTTTAAAATTTTAACTGAGTTGCAGGTGGAGGTTTTTAACTGCTTTATGTATGGAGACCACGATAAACGTCTGTCAAAGATGACGCCAAGCATTTTAGTAGAGTTTCTGTAAGCAACTTCGGTTCTATCAATTGTTATTTTTAGAGCATCAGTGTTCCTTTTTTTTGTGAATATTGTACAGCTAGATTTTTATGGGGAGAATTGGAACCCAGTTTTTTTTGCCCAGTTTTCTAATTTAGTTGCTGCAGATTGGAGTAGGCTTTGGATTGTGTTTATACTTTTGCTTCTGCACCAGAAGTTGAAGTCATCACCGTATAGATTGAATTTAACGGGATGCAAACAGTTTTCAGTAATGTCATTAATGGCGACTAGGAAAAGGGAGACTGAAAGGGCCGATCCTTGAGGGACACCGTTTTCTTGAATGAACATATTTGAAAGGAAGTTGTTTGCTCTGACTCTGAATGTACGATTTTCTAGGAAATTGGTTATTAAGTTCAAAAAATTTCCTTTGCCTATTATTTTATTGAGTATTACTAGAATGTTGTGCCTCCAGGTGGAGTCGTAAGCTTTGGTAATATCGAGATTTATTATACCCATAATTTGTTTTTTGTTAAGTGTTTGAGTGATTTCCTCTTTAATTTCCGTCAAATTGTCTATGGTACATCTGTTTTTTCTGAATCCGTTCTGATGTGGAGAGAAAAAGGAGTTTTTTTCTAATAACCAGTTAAGTCTGTGATTTAAAATTTTCTCAAGCAGCTTACACATAGTGTTGAGTAAGGTGATCGGCCTGTATCTTTCTGTGTGGAATTTGTCTTTACCCGGTTTTGGGATAGGAATAACTATGCCACTCTTCCAAGTGGTTGGCCATGTTCCTTCTACAAGGATTTTATTGTATAGTGTTGTAAGTATTTCGAATGTCTTACTTCCGAAATTGCGTATAAATACATAGGGTATTTGGTCGGGGCCGGGACTAGTGCTTTTATATTTTTTTAAGAAGTACAATATTTCATTAGAAGTTATTGGGTGGTTCAATAGTATCTGGTCGTTTTGATTTTCAATAACGGTATTGACGATTTTTAACTTTTCAGAATGTTGTTTAAATGGTATGAATTCCCTGTCGAAGTTACTGTCGCTGCTGTTATTGCAAAAGTATTCACCAAATTTGTTTGAAATTACTTCGAAATTGCTCATTAGTTTATTTGTGTTTATGTCCAATAAATAAATTTTGTTATTTCTGCTGAGACCTTTTAAGGATTTTATTTTATTCCATATAAGTTGATTGTCAACTTCGTCATTAATACTGCTAGTAAATTTTTCCCAGGATATTTTTTTACTTATTTTGATAAGGTATTTTGATTTAGCTCTGCGTTGCTTAAGTATTATAAAATCATCCGGGTTGTTTGTTTTTTTAAATTTTATTAAAGCCCCCTTTTTGGCCTTTATAGCATCTTTTATATTTTGGTTCCACCATGGTACTTTGGGTTTTTGATCTTTTGTTTTGGTTTTTCCAATAGTTAAGTTTCCTGTATTTAGTATATGATTTGTAAGGGTTTCAGTTAACTGTCTTATACTTAGTGTTTCTGGATTTTTAATTTTCGATATTTCAAGTTCTAGGAATTCAGTAAAGAGGGGCCAGTCGGGGTTCTTTAGATTCCATCTTTCGGCTACATGTGTAGTGTCATTGTGACGAGGTATAATTTGTATCAAAATAGGGAAATGATCACTACTGGTGAGATTGGACAAAACATTCCATTCGGTTCTTTGAGCTAGACTTGCGTTGGCAAATGACAAATCAATACAAGAGAGTTCGCCGTTTACAGGATTAATGCGCGTTGGTTCAAGGTTGTTGAGAAGTACAAGGTGATCATTTTCTAGCACTTTTTCGATTTCTTTGCCTCTGTTGTCAGTTTTTTTTGATCCCCCCTCAATGCTGTGACTATTAAAATCGCCTGTAATTATGAAGGGTTTAGAGATTTGATGTAATATGTTTTCAATGTCATTTTTGTTGAAATTATGTTGAGTGGGAAGGTAAATATTACAAATGTTAAGTTCAATATCGTTCAACTTGACAGACGCTGCTACAACTTCCAAATGAGTGGTTATGTTAATTGGTTTACTACTTTACTAGGATAGTCTGATTTTACGTATATAGCTACGCCCCACTAGCCCGAAGACAATTTGTTCTATTAAAGCTGAATTCTTTGTAGTTTTTTAATATACCGGTTTTAAGGGTGTTGAAGTTGGTTTCTTGTAAACATATTATTTCTGGAGAATGTTCTGAGATTAATAATTTCAGTTCGTCGAGTTTTCTGTAAAATCCGTTAATGTTCCACTGAAGAATTTTTAGGTTTTTTGTTTTCATTAGTTTCATTTTGCCGGTTCAAAAGAGAGTCTATTCTTGATGCTGCTCAGGGGAGATAGCTTTATCAAGAAGAGAAGAACAAAGTCTCGTTAATCTATTTTTCATGCTCTGATTTTTTATTTTAGGCTTGATTATCTCTAAATATTCGATCATCTCCAGGCATGTAATTTTGAAATTTTTAAGTACTGAATCTGGGTTGGATACGCCAAGAGAATTTTCGATTATATATTTAAACTGTTCATAGTTTATTTTTTTGTTGGGTATTTCTTCAAAACCAATTTTTGTGGGTTCGAGCATTTCGTCAAGCTGTAAAATGATATTTTCTACGGATTTATTGCGCTTTATTTTTTTTGTTGCTGGTTGAGTTGTTTTGGTAGGTTTTGGTTTAGAGGAGGAAGTTTCATTTGAAATAGTGTCTTGAGATGGAGATTTGGGGAGAGGCGATTCTATGGTTATACTTGATGAAGTTGAGGTGAGTGCTGGTCTTTTTTTCGTATCAGTTGTAATGGGAGTAAGTACTATGTTATCTTCAGTTGTTACTTCCATTGAAAGTGGGGCATCGAGGAGGGACGGTAGAATTGAGTTTTGTGGAATACTGGTTATTTTGGTGTCAATCTTTGGATCTCCAAGAGAATCGCATATGGATTCGTTGTTTTCTACTTTATCATTGGTGACGTTAGAATCGCTTTTGGATTTGTTGTAAACTGGAACTTCATATAACTTGATGTTTGGGGCTTCCGAAGGTGGATTTTTACATTGTTTTGAGGTGTGACCTTTTAGTTTGCATAAATAACAAAAAAGCGTGTCATCGGATAAAAAAATTCTGTGATGAGTATTTTCATGGTTAATCAGGAGGGAGCCGGGAAGTTTTAGAAAATCGTCGGGATTTATGTAGACTTGGCGTCGGAAACTGAGGATATGTGCGAGTTCTGCAATGTTGAATCCCGCATTGATATGAGTGATCTGTGATAACGTTTGGATGTTGAGATCTTTTAAGTGTGATAATATGATGTCTTCATTGGGTATGGCGGGAGAGACATTAGAGATAATGATTCTTTTCGCCGGGTTTATTAATCGTCTAATTTTAATTGTAGTCTGGTCTTTTAATGTGATACTGGGATGATTATCTATAAGAAAATCGACTGTGTTTTTGTTATTGAGGTATATACAGAACCGGTTGATTGATATACGAGAGACGTATTTGATGTTTTTTGGAGGGGTTAATTTGCTGATTGCAATGATATATTCAATCTGAGGAGTATTGTCTGTCGAATCGAAGACGATTGCATGTTCTTTTTTAGGTAGGGTAGCGTTGATAGTGGTTTCAGCAAAAGATTTTTTACCGGTAGTATATTTTTCTGATTCGATGTTGGTGTTTTGTTGCGATAGATATTTGTCACTGGGCACGCTCTGTATACTGTTGGACTGGTTGATGGAATCGTGAGTGTAGATATTTGTATCGTTGTTTTTAATTGGGTCGACGTTGGCGTCGTTATCGGAGTATTGTGCTGGTGATAGAAGGTAATTAGTGTTGTTATCTACTGTGTTGGCTGTGTGTGTGGTATTGGACATTGTAGCTTTGGATTTAGAATGTGTTGTTTTAGGTGACTGAAAAGGTCTATCTTTAAGACTTATAGAATTTATGGGCGAATCGCCCATTTTTTTGGGGAGGGATTATTAATAACGGGTGAGTATGGGTACAATAGAAACTACTGAAAGGTAATTATTCATATTACCTAGATTTACACGTAGATATACTGATTGCTTCGAAAGCTATAAATACGGGAGCGCGATACGATAACGTGTTGCTCGGTCGGAGGTGAACACGTAACTGAATAAAACTAATTGTTATAGATCACTTCAGAACAATATTATCTTATTATATTAATGTGTTGTAGTATATTATTCTCTACAAGCACCTACATACTGTAATTGTACGTGTCAACACATCTTTTTAACTTTTTCAGAAACGTAGTTTTTAGTTATTTGTTTAAGCTTATGTGCCATTTTTAATATAATAAATTAATTAATAAAATTTAGACCAACATTTTAACTGAAACAATTTTTTTTCCAAAACCTAGATTTTTTACATTGATTCTGATCAATAATAAATTATGCCCAAACCTAATCTATTTTACATCATTAATCATTATTATTTACAGCTATAACGGGTACGTGTTATTCGTTTTTTTAATAAGTATTTGGTGCATAATAATATTATTTTTCATGGAAATTGCCTTTAAATGGTTATAGTCTGAATGGTGATATAAAATTATTTGAGAACTCAGCATTTTTAGAGGTTTATTAAGCACCTACTGGACAAAAGGAACACTTGTGTGGTGACCTATGGGCTACACCACATGGGGTCCCAAAAGACAAGTCAGTGAAGCTTACAGGCTTTATACAAAAATAAAATTCAAAGTATCTTGTCGTGTTATAAGAGATAATATTGTAAATTATCTCATAGGTACCTAGTACTCAATTGCAAATGTAAATATTTGTTGAAAAATATACATGATAAGAAATCAATATGTAAATTACTAATATATATACTATAATAATTTGCAATTGATGAAATTGTGATGGTTAATTGACCTAAATCACAATTAAATTATAAAAATAAAGAATGTTGTACTTGTATATTATAAATGGTTATTATGTTGACAACTAAGTAATACTTTAAAAGTTTTATTGATAGTAACCTAAATGTGTATAATTAATTTTTCATATTATTAACAAAATTGTTTAGCCAATTAATATAAACATTATAATTACACATATACATTTTTTTTTATTTAATTAGAGATAATAGAGAGTAAGTAACTTTTGTGCTTTTATTTATTTATTTTTTTTTCAGAAAAATGAATTGTCATCAAACATATTAAACATATGTAAACTTACATTGAACTTTTTTAATGAAAACACTCATACGTACTTGCATTATTTTTTTCTATATTTTTTGCTATTTAATTTATAATTCTGACGATAAAATTATAACTTTTTTTGTTATATATTTCAACTAGTTATGCTTTTTTACAAGGCAATTAGTACAAATAACTTAATAAAACTTACAATTTTCAATGTATGTCTGACTTAACTTAGTGATTTGAATATTTTTACCACCATTTTGTTTAAAAAAAACTTTTTAATTTTTTTAGTTATTAATTTTTAAGTCCACTTATTGATATAGACCATATTGGTCTATACTCTATATTTTACTTAAATATGTAGCATTAATAACTTATTAATTATTATTTTATAATTTTTAGTTGTTATTAGTATGTATATTTTATGTATTTTTAATTTTATTTCATTAAAATATTTTATTTTTTTCTGTATGAGATACCAGGATTGTATTATGATATTAATTATTTTGCCTATTATAGTTTCATATACCATTTGTAGATAAAAATAGTTATTGAAGGTCAGAAACGTTACAGTACATGTTGTTCGTAAAGTCTTAATTTTAGTATAAGATTTTGTTTTCCATAAACATCAAATTCAAAATAAAATTTCAAATCAGAGTTTTTTTTTTCTATATTAGATTAAAGAATATAAAGTGGATTCCGTAAACCAAACATTAAATACACTTTATATGACGAGGCTGGGCAAGTTAACGATTTTTTTTAACTCGTTAAGTTAAGTTATTTTAAAATAATAAAATTAAGTTAAATTAAAAGTTAATTATATTTTTTCGTTAACTCACCATTGATAGTTTTCTCCTAACTACTAAGGTACCAATATTTTTAATTGATTCACACACATTTTAAAAATCAAACAGGCAGTACTTACCACCCAAATATATTTTCTATACTGAGTAGACAAAATGCAGCCACCGTGTAGTTTAAAAGACTAGGCTCAGCACAACATGGAAATTATTATCAGTACCTAGATAAAAATAAAACAACAAATATTAAACCTTTAATAAATATCTTAAAAAATTACATATTTTGTATAAGCTTTAAACTTTTCGTAAAACAAATTTAAATACCTGTTATAGAATATAAAAATAACTATACATTTAAAATAGTTAATTATATTTATAGAAGTTTTCTTTACAAACGTATGGACTATTATGCAATCATTAAAGTTTACCGATTTTGTACTTCCACTGTTACTAAACATGGTAAATAATAAAATAGTCGAGTCATGACTATAGCAATCATTATTGAAAGTCACCACATATTATTTAGGTAACATATATTATCTGTGTTGTGACTTGTTATAATGCCGGTAATTATTGTTGAACCAAATTCGGACTTGACGATTATTGCATTTATTTAATAATGGAAAAACGTTCACGACAACATTCGACATCCACTTCAGGGAACCCTATATAAACAATAATCTTTATTACTTTATATTTGAAAATATTAGTAATACAATTTATAATAAACGTGTAGGTTGATATTATATAGCCCATATAATGACTATTAAAGTTATTTTTCTTATTCTTCTCGTCTACAGGAAATTCATATTAAAATAGTATATTATAAATATACTAAAAACCTCAATTATTCATTTTCATATACCTATTTTATATTAGTTAATTTTAAAAAAAAGTAACTTACTAAGTTAAAAGTTAATTTGTAAAAAAAGTAACGAGTTAATTAACATAATGTTTTAACTTAATTTTAACTTTTAACTTGTTAATGGCCAGCTTTGTCATATGGGAAGCAAACAAAATAATCATCGTGTTTTTAAATATGATCATAGAAATATACATATTATAATGGTCAATATTTTTTAATAGCATCCATATATTAGAATTCGTAGGTACATTTTCATAAGCGTTAGAGAAAACCAATAGGATCAACTAGCCATTGAATACTACTGTACATTTCTTATTGTATCTAATATTGTGCTATTAATTACTTTGGTATTTTATACATTTTTTTTGTAGATCGTTTGGGTTAGTGTATTTTTACGTTTATTGATATATATTTTTACGTTCCCCTCTCCTAGAATGACCAGCTGACAAATCAAAAATTGTTGTGTAGGTACCCACTCACCAATTATATCCAGTTTCAATGTGAAGTTTGTTCAGAAACCTTTTCTGAATAGTTAAATGTGTTGATTAACCTAATTCTAACCTAATCAAACCATTAATACCATCAATGTGAGAAAGATTATTTGCATTTTGATTATTCAGTATAACTATTTGTTTTAGATCACTTTAGAATAAAATTATCTTTCTATTAGGGATTAGAACCTTTAAGATTTTCGTTTCTGGTTCCGGTTAGGTTCTTAAAAATAAAAAATAATCGGTTACGGTTCTGATTCCAGTTCTTAAAATTACAAAATTAGGGTTCCGGTTCTGGTTCCGATTAATTCCAGTAATATATTATTTTTTTAAATGTATTTTTTTAAACATTTTCTATTGCTCATTAGGGAAGGGTTATAAATACTAATCTTAATTGTCCACTAGCACCTATACACACTGCAGTTGTACGTGTTCACACATAGTTTTAACTTTTTCAGAAGCGTAGTTTTTAATTATTTGTTTGATTAACTGTACCATAGTTAATATAATAAAGAATTATAAAGTTTAGAATAACATTTTATAACGATCCGAAACATTTTTTTCCCAAAATCTATAATTTTATACGTTTATTGTAATATATAATTATGCTTATAATCTATATTATACTCTATTTTAATTAATTAATCATTATTATTTACAGCTTCAGCTGGTAAGTGTTATTCATTTTTTTTTTTATATATTTATTATTTTGAATGGAATTTGTCCTTTTAAAGTTTGGATTCTGAATTGAGATGTAATGTAATTTAAGAATGTTTGTGATTTTGAAGAAGTTCATACAAATTTTATTTTTAAACGTTTATAAAAAATGATTTTCATGCAGGAGCGTAAAGTAGTAACTTTTAAGAAACCATGTGTTACATTTTTTTTCATTCATCCATTTGAGTACAAATTGTTGTATGCAATTTTTTTATATTATATGTTACTAATACCATAAGTTATAACATGGGTCTCCAGCCTTTTTGACGGTGGGCTAAATACGTGAAACAATCCTTTATGAGGTCTCAAAATTGATTATATAGCGATGGAGAGTTAATGCAATTAAAGATTTATTAGAATGATTTTTAATGATTAGTATATTAATGAAGGAACCTATTCGTTTTAAAAATGCTTTATATACATTGAGATTTACAACAAAAACAAGTATATTAATGAACACTGTATTAACCTCTGCATACGACTACAAGGAATATTTACAAAATACAAGAATTTTATCAACTATCACAGAAATACATTATGTAAAAGGTATTACAAAAAAATATATTCATACCGTATATATAACTCCTCTGATATAACAAGGAAAAAAATCATTGTTAAAAATGTTATATACCTATATTATAAAAATATTGATAAAGAAAAACAATAATATTATATTAATACATCTATTTATGGAAAATATTACGTACGTACATAGTTATTAATTTATCAAACAATACTTTTGACAGAAAAAATAGGTGTTATTTATTTATTTGTATTTATATTTTAATAATCAAAGCCGTGTCATTTAGGATAACAATATATATTGTTAAAAATCTCATTAGTACGGCAATCGTAGGTTGTTCTTTTTTTTTGTCTATTGAATAAATATTAATTTTCATAATCACACTTTTCGTTTAAAAAATGTTTTATACATTAATTTTATAATAACAACAACAATTATATTAATGAACAAATCACCTATGCACACGATAACAACAAAAATGTACAAAACAAAAAACAATATATCAATTAATATCAAAGAAAGAAGTGTAAAATCTATTCCTAAAAAATTCGTATATACTAGAGGTCTCTATTTCACGTGTAATTAAAATTCACGTACGCAATCACGTGAATTTATGAATTTAAATACACGTGAATCCGTGAATTTAACTTCACGCGAGTCCGTGAATTTTGTTATTACATTTAAAATTTTATTTTCAATACCTACATTAAATATCTGCCAATGGCTTCCTACTTTTTACATGACAATTGACAGTGATCGGTTAACAATTATTTATCATGAACAGAACATCCACGGAAAACTAGTATTTTAGAATGCAGTTTTTTGACAAATGTTTATTATTTGAAACTTAATAACATTTTACATGCATACAAAAATAATTGAACAATTATGTATAGCATACAAATTTATAACAATATAGAACATGTTTTAAATTTGATTTATTTATTAATTTTGGACAATAAGCCCAATTTTTCACAATATGTTGTTTATGGAACATTTATTTTTAGAATAGTATGTATGAATTCTTTTAGTTTTTTGTTTTTATGGAAATTATCAACATATCTTTTTAAATATATTATTAAAATTTAATGAATTCAGTAAATATTGTTTCAAGCACACGTGAAATAAATATCCGTGATTTACTAATTAATTACACGTGAATTAAATACACGGATTTTTAAATTTAAGTACACGTGAACAAAAAACACGTGATCACGTGAATCTTAATTCATGTTCAAATTCGAGAGCTCTAGTATATACCGTATATGTAGCTCGTCTGATAAACAAAGAAAGAAAACATTGATAAAAAAATTATATATTATAATATATATGTTATATGTACGTACATAGTTTTTAATTTAACATTCATCATTAGTAACAATACACATAAGTAAGTGTTATTATTTTTATTTTTTTATTTATACTTTATTTTTTTTTGAATTTTTAAGGCATCAACTATGTTTGATGTATAAGCCTGACGGTTATTTAGTAGGGTTTTTACTGTGAATAAGGTACGGTAGGTTAGAACAAATGTATATTTGGCAAAACTTGTTACTAATAACTAATGATAACAACCATATTTTACTGAGGTATACTACCATGCTATACTATTATTTAGTTTAATATTTCTAAGTTACAATATACATATTACATTTTTTTGCATGGAATCTGCTTTTTAAATGTTTAGATTCTGATAAGACATATAATATAATTTAAAAATGTTAGAATGTATATTAAATGTTATGTAAATTAGTGACATTTGATGAACCGTGTATTCATTTTTTTTTACCTTATAACATCCATAAATAACAAAAAAAAACAACAAAAAAAAAAACGTTTTTTTTTTTTCATGTTTTAAGTAATATTGTAAATTATGTCATATGCATCCGGTAACTAATTACTATTATAAAAAATTATTGAAAAATTCAAGTCTGCTTTGCGGGCGTGGCAAAAACATATATTTTAGTATTCTGTTTCAAATCTAATTAATGTACCTACTGACCTACATATTAAAATAAATTATGTTCATATTATTTGATCTCAATCCCAATAAAATCATAAATATGTAAGATAACTTATAATATAATATATTTTGTATATTTATATTGTAAATGGTTTTAATGTTAACAACTAAATAATATTTCTAAAGTTTTATATATAATATTGTAACATAAATGTCTATAATTTATTTTAAAAATAATTAGCAATATTGTTAAATCAGTTAATAGAAACGTTAATCACAAATAACAATTTTTTAATTTATAATAAGCTGGAGAAGGTAAGTACCTACCTAATAATTGTTTTTTTTTTTAAATACCTAGTGAATTTGTGTAAAAATGTTTAACTTTATATTCGTTGTATATTTTAAAAATTGCTGTTATTATTCACAATTATAAATAGTCGTTCAAATTATACCATAACACTTTGTGTATCATTTACATTATAATTAACAATGTATGAACAGTTTATCCTCATAATCGTTCATATTAAGTCTTACGAAATAATTTTAAATCATATTCATAGACATAATAAGATATAATTGACTGGTATGAGCAGCTTATCAGTGGTCTCAAAAGTACGTATAAGAGGCAAATACGGGGGGTCGCAATAGTCATTAAGAGTTTACATCGGCGTCCCTATAAAAAAAGACTAAGATACCAAATGTGATGGCATACAAAAAAACCAGGAGCACTGAAAACATTCAATGCACAGCGTTGATGATAAGGATAAAATGTAGAACCTTTTGAGGGCCGTCCCCCATAACTCACCCACAATGTCGTTTCCAGTCAATTATATCTGTCAGCGATCGTATTCAATACACTTGATAATTGATTAATATTTTTTCCATTAGACAGACTCATAGAAGGTAAATGATAATAAAATCAAAAGTTGTTTAATAAATCCATTATAAATGAGTATTATATTTTATACAACCGAACATTTACAAAACATAAACAATATATCACACATCACAGAATACCTTTAAAAGGAATTTCAAAAAAAAAATATATTCCTACCGTTTGTGTCTCCTTTGATATAAAATTAGGTCGAGGAGGTACGCAATTGTTGTGTTACTTTTAGTATTCTGTTTAAAATCAAAACATGGAACCTAACTACATATTATGTTTATCTTCAAAATACCAGAATTAGCCTATATCAGTGATTACTTACATAATAAAAACTAATAGGTTATAAGTGATAATGAGTATAGTAATTTGCGAATAAATATATATAATGATCGTTAATTGATCTCAAACATAAATTGAATCGTTATCATACATATTTGTAGTTGTATATCGTACAGAAAATTTATATTATTAAAATTAATTCCTATAATATATTTTTAAAATAATTAACAATATTGTTAACCTTAGTTAATATAAACGTTAATCACAAATAAAATTTTTTTAATTTATAATAAGGAGAAGGAAGTACGTATTTGTTGTGTATTTTTTTAGTTTAAAATTAATATATGGAACATACCTACATATTATGTTTATCTTCACAATACTAGAATTAACCTATATCAGTGATTAGTTACATAATAAGAACTAATAGGTTATAAGTGATAATGAGTATAGTAATTTGCGAATGAATATATAATGATCGTTAATTGATCTCAATCATAAATGAATCGTTATCATACATATTTGTAGTTGTATATCGTACAAAAAATTTATATTATTTACATAAATGTCTATAATTTTTTTTAAAAATAATTAACTATGTTGTTAAGTCAGTTAATATAAACATTAATCACGAATAAACATTTTTAATTTTTAATTTTCTTTTTAATGTCTTTAATTTTTTGTTTTAATAATTAACAATATTGTTAACCTTAGTTAATATAAACGTTAACCTTGAATAAATATTTTTAATATTTATTTAGTTGAAGAAGGTACGTAATTGTTGTGTATTTGTTAGGTTTAGTATTTTTTAGTTTAAAATTTCTGTTTAAAATTAATATATGGAACATACCTACATATTATGTTTATCTTCACAATACAAGAATTAACCTATATCAGTGATTAGTTACATAATAAGAACTAATAGGTTATAAGTGATAATGAGTATAGTAATTTGCGAATAAATATATATAATGATCGTTAATTGATCTCAAACATAAATTGAATCGTTATCATACATATTTGTAGTTGTATATCGTACAGAAAATTTATATTATTAAAATTAATTCCTATAATATATTTTTAAAATAATTAACAATATTGTTAACCTTAGTTAATATAAACGTTAATCACAAATAAAATTTTTTTAATTTATAATAAGGAGAAGGAAGTACGTATTTGTTGTGTATTTTTTTAGTTTAAAATTAATATATGGAACATACCTACATATTATGTTTATCTTCACAATACTAGAATTAACCTATATCAGTGATTAGTTACATAATAAGAACTAATAGGTTATAAGTGATAATGAGTATAGTAATTTGCGAATGAATATATAATGATCGTTAATTGATCTCAATCATAAATGAATCGTTATCATACATATTTGTAGTTGTATATCGTACAAAAAATTTATATTATTTACATAAATGTCTATAATTTTTTTTAAAAATAATTAACAATATTGTTAACCTTAGTTAATATAAACTTTAATCACAAATAAATATTTTTAATATTTATTTAGTTAAAGAAGGTACGTAATTATTGTTTTTTTTTTGTTAAATAGTGAATTTGTGTAACAATGTTTAACTTTATATTCGTTGTATATTTAAAAAATTGCTGTTATTATTCACAATGATAAATAGTCGTTCAAATTATACCATAACACTTTGTATATAATTTACATTATAATGGACAATGTATTAGCAGTTTATCCTCAAAATCGTTCATATTAGGTTTACGAAATAATTTTAAATCGTATTCATAGACATAATAAGATATAATTGACTGGTATGAGCAGCTCGAAGCAGTGCTCTCGAAAGTACGTATAAGAGGCAAATACGGGGGGGGGGGGGCGTCGAAATAGTCATTATAAGAGTCTACATCGTTGTCCTTATAAAAAAAGACTAAGGTACCAAATGTGATGAAACACAAAAAAACCGGGAGCACCGAAAACATTCAATCCACAGTATTGATGATGAGGATAACATGTGGAACCTTTTGAGGGCCGTCCCCCATAACTCACCCACAATGTCGTTTCCAGTCCATTATATTTGTCCGCGATCGTATTCAATACACTTGATAATCGATTAGTATTTATTTCAATAGAACCAATCACACCAGGTTAATGATAATAAAATCAAAAGTTAAAATCTTTTTATTTTTTATTTAGTTTTAGGACAAGGTACGTGATTATTGTGTTTTTTTTTATCGTATTTCTAATTTGGGAAAAATACATATTTTTAGTTGTATATTGTATCCAGGGACTGGAACCATAATGATTTTTACGGTGCGATTCCGGTTCGGTTTCCAGAAAAACATAAATTAAGGTTTTGGATTCTTTTCGGTTTTTAAAAAAACAAAAATACATTTTTTGGTTTCTATTCGGTTCTTAAAAAAGGTATTGTAATTTTTTAGTCCGGTATCTAATTACTATATAGTAAATATTTGTTAAAAAATTATAGTCTGCCTTGGGGCCATAACAAGAAGATATATTTTAGTTTTCTGTTTCAAATCTAAATAATGTACTGACATACATATTTAAAAAAATTATGTTCATCTTATTCGATCTCAATCCCAATATAATCAAAAATATGTAAGATAACATTTAATATAATATAATTTATACATTTATATTGTAAATGGTTTTAATGTTAACAACTAAATAATATTTCTAAAGTTTTATAAATAATATTATTAACATAAATTTTTTTTTAAAATAATTAACAATATTTTTAACCTTAGTTATTATAAACGTTAACCATGAATAAAGATTTTTAATATTTATTTAGGTAAAGAAGGTACATAATTGTTGTGTATTTGTTTAGTTTAGTATTTTGATTAAAATCAAGATATTGAACATACCTACATATTATGTTTATCTTCACAATACTTGAATTACCTTATATTGAGTGATTAGTTACATAATAAGAATTAAGAACTAATAGGTTATAAGTGATAATGAGTATAGTAATTTGCGAATGAATATATAATGATCGTAATTGATCTCAATCATAAATTGAATCGTTATCATTAGAGCACGGATGTTTATGATTTAGCATATATTTTTCGCACAGCCAGAATTACACCGGAGTATGATATAAATCCGAATCATGAAGTCTAGATTAGAAATAAGCAAACTTATTTTGCATATTTTTGCATATTCGACATTTTTTGAGCATATAAATGCATAGAAATGCAAATATTGATTATTTCTAGATTAAGTAGCACATATTTTATAAATTATATATATAGTATTAAAAATTGTCCGTATTATTATCAATTATTATTTTCTTTAATATTGTGTTTATGAGTAAGACCCGCATATTATTATGAGATTTTATTATTATTATTATTTTATTATATTTTGAGTAGGCCGGTGGGTTTTACCAATAAGTCTGAAGTTACGAGATTATGATGCGTTTAATATTGAATATTATTTTCTTATTTTATAAATGTGTATTTTTTTAATAAAGTAGTTAAAAGAGTAAATACATTTTTTGAATTAATATTAACCCTTTTTTTTATATATTTGCTGAAAAAATAGGTATATTTCATTTATTTTATGGCATATAATTGCATATATTGACATTTTTAAATGCATATTTTAAAGAAATTTTGGTCATAAACATCGGAGCTCTAGTTATCATACATATTTGTAGTTGTATATCGTACAAAAGAATTATATTATTAACATAAATATCTATAATTTTTTTTAAAAATAATTAACTATATTGTTAAGTCAGTTAATATAAACATTAATCACGAATAAACATTTTTAATTTTTAATTTTCTTTTTAATGTCTTTAATTTTTTGTTTTAATAATTAACAATATTGTTAACCTTAGTTAATATAAACGTTAACCTTGAATAAATATTTTTAATATTTATTTAGTTGAAGAAGGTACGTAATTGTTGTGTATTTGTTGGGTTTAGTATTCTGTTTAAAATCAAGATATGGAACCTACCTACATATTATGTTTATCTTCACAATACTAGAATTAGCCTATATTGAGTGATTTATCTTCACAATACCAGAATTAGCCTATATCAGTGATTACTTACATAATAAGAACTAATAGGTTATAAGTGATAATGAGTATAGTAATTTGCGAATGAATATATAATGATCGTTAATTGATCTCAATCATAAATTGAATCGTTATCATACATATTTGTAGTTGTATATCGTACAGAAAATTTATATTATTAAAATAAATTTCTATAATATATTTTTAAAATAATTAACAATATTGTTAACCTTAGTTAATATAAACGTTAATCACAAAAATTTTTATTTTTTATTAGATGAAGAAAGTACGTTATTATTGTTTTTCTTTGTAAAATAGCGAATTTGTGTAACAATGATTAACTATATATTTATTGTATATTTTAAAAATTACTGTTATTATTCACAATTATAAATAGTCGTTCAAATTATACCATAACACTTGGTATAAAATTTACATTATAATGGACGATGTATGAGCTGTTTATCCTCATAATCGATCATATTAGGTCTTACGAAATAATTTTAAATCATATTCATAGACATAATAAGATATAATAGACTGGAATGAGCAACTTGTCAGTGATCTTGAAAGTACGTATAAGAGGCAAATACGGGGGGTCGCAATAGTCATTGAGAGTTTACATCACCGTCTGTATAAAACAAAGACTAAGATACAAAATGAGATGGCACACTTAAAACCTGGAGCACTGAAAACATTCATTGCACAGTGTTGATGATAAGAATAACTTGGGAACCTTTAGAGGGCGTCCCCCATAACTCACCCACAATGTCGTTTCCAGTAGTCCATTATACCTTGGTCCGCGATCGTATTCAATACACTTGATAATCGATTTATATTTTTTCCAATAGTGAACTTCTTAAAAGGTAAATGATAATAAAATCTAAAGTTGTTAAATAGATCCATTATAAATGAGTATTATATTATACAACAAAAACATTTACAAAACATAAACAATATATCACACATTGCAGAATACCTTTAAAAGGAATTCCAAAAAAAAATATATTCCTACCGTTTGTATCTCCTTTGATATAAGAAAATAAAATAAAATATTATTAAAAATAAAAATAGGTATTTTTTATATAATTTACTTGTTAACATATACATAAACATATATATAAACCATAACAAATTATTTAATTATAACATAGATTTATAGAAAAAATTACATATGTACACATTTATTAATATATCAACTATTATTATGAACAGGAAAATCAAGTAAAAACTATTCACTTTTATTTATTAATTTTTGATTATGTTGTTATGACACTGAAGGTTATTCAGTAGGTCTATAACTGTGGAGGGGGTGTGATAGGTTAGAACACGTGTATGTGGGGCAACATTTGTTACTAATAACTCGACTGCTTAACGTTCCGGAAACTTTCGTGACATCGACTGATCCTTGACCTCTGAACCCGTTTGGGATTGGGACTGAGGCCAACCACCACGATACATCAAGTCACTATTATTTAGTTGAATGTGTAGGTAGATATACATAATAAAGTTTTTGAAAAAAATTTGAATATCAGTAAATAACAATAAAAAAGTCTTAGTAATTTTAATTTTTTAAGAAATAATGACAATTATGTCATAGGTTACTAGTATCTATCTAATTGAAATTATATATATTTGTTGAAAAATTGAATTCTGCTTTAGTGGAGTAGATATAAGATATAGAGTAGTATTCTGTTTAAAATCAAGATATTGAACGTACCAACCAATTATGTTTATCTTTACAATAATATAATATTAGTCTATATTGAGTGATTAGATACATGATAAGAACCTATATGTTATAAGTAGTAATGAATATTGTAATTTTCAAATGAAAAAATTATAATAGTATATTCCTCTTTAGTATGACCTCTTTCATAAATTTAATTGTAATCATACATAGTTGTAGTTGTATATTGTACCTAAATTTATATTATGTGGAAAACTAAATAAAAAATATAAGAACTAATCATGTATAAAACTTTCTTTTTTTTTTTATTCAGTGAGTCTTAGCCGTACGTAATTTTTGTGTTTTTACTTATATTTTGAATTCGCGAAACATACATATTTGTAGTTGTATATTGTACCTACATTGATTTTAATTTGACAACTCTATAATAAATTTAAACATAAATCACGTATAAAAATGTTTTATTTTTAATTTAGCCGCACTAAAAGGTACCTACGTCATTTTTATGTTTTTATTTGTATTTGTAATTTGCGTAATGAAGTGTAACTTTGTTCATAGTATTTTCCATAGCTACCTACTGATATTTTCTCAATTCTAAAGTGTCATACAAAATATTATAAAAATGGTAACTTTATAGATGAAAACTCCCTTAAGTACCCGTATCAATTATGTCATCATTTTTTACGATTTAATTTCCAATTGATACCTCTTTTCAATAATAGCCCTTTATTATGTATTTTCTTCAAGTTTGTACGATATTTTTCAAGCTTCTTAATACAAATAACCTTCATCAACAAACAATACTCATTGTAAGTCTTACTATAGGCATATAATATAATTTAAAAATGTTAGAAATTTGAATTAAATTTAAACAAATTTGACTTTTAAAAGGTCATAAAAAAAATGATGAATGTATTTTCGATTTTGTGTAAATTAGTGACATTTGATGAACCATTTATTCAATTTTAAATTTTATTTTACCTAACATAATTTTTACTCAAACGTTGAATTAAAAGTTAAACATCCATACCAATTTTTTTATTTACCAGCATTATATTTGAAAAAAGCTATTAATTTTTAAATTTAAAAATAATTATTGCACAATTGAAAATTTTGAACTAAGTTATAATGGTTGTTATAATTATTTATAAATTATAATTTTAATGTTTGTAGTTGTTTTTGGTACGTATATTTTTTGTTTTTTTATTCTATTTCATCTAAATGTATAATTTTGTTCTCTGTGAGATTTCAAGATTACATTTAATATAACTATAAATTTCATATTGTATCTAATATTATATTATTAATAAGTTTGGTATTTTATACATATTTTTTGCAGCGAATATGGGTAAGTATATTTTTATGTTTATTGATATATATTTTTACGTTCCCCTCTTCTGGAATGATCAGATGACAAATCAAAAATTGTTGTGTGGTACCTATCACCAATCTTATTCAGTTCCAATGTGAAGTTTGTTAGAAACTGTTTTTGAAAACTTTAATGTATTGATTAATCTAATTGTTACCTAACCTAATCATTGATACACTTATAATATTATCACCATATTATACAAATTCAAATTATTATCTGCAGACAAGTTGAATTTAATAAATATTCACTAGACTTGTCACAAAAGACAAACGAAGGGACGAATGAAAGCTTCACATTTTTGCTATATAATTAATAATGAATAATAATTGATACCACTGTTTCCATGTGCTCAAACTACTCGGTTACCTTTTGTGGGAACTACAAAATGCCTCAAATTACCTACATATGCTGTTAAAAGTGATGGTCTCCAATATATTTCCTGTACTGGACTTAGAGTTCCCTGTGTCCCTCAAGGATTTGCCCTATCGGGCTTCTCACAGTACAACGGTGTCTTTAATATTGTCTTAACTAGGTTTTAGATTTGGTGAACTCTAATCGTAATAATATGAGTATTGAACCGGCATTTGAACCCTTAGTCCATCTTGATCCTTACCGCCTTGCCATGTACATCAAATATACTATGGGACGCCGTTTATGAAGCTTGATTCAACTAATATATTCTATAAATTTCACAAAGGTCGCTGTAATGAAATGAATAGGTACCTATCATCCTTTAAATAGAAGCCAACCTTCTCTGGTGTAAACCTAAACTTTTCTGTTTACGCGTTATACGATGCACTTAATTGTACTTCTTACGTTCGAAAGTCCACATTTATTAAGTTCTGTTTTCCCACCTAGTTCCCTAGCACATGATGGATCTTATTTTTTAAAATAAAAGATCACATGCACTTTTTAAATCATCAAGTTCCGTAGTTCAATAAATAGAGTTTTCCTTTCTTCGGGCACGGCGTATATTCGAGCGGAAAATTTAAAAGGTACTTCAGAAGCATTGTTTCTAATACTGGATATTAATTTAACAAATATCCCAGGAGATATTGGGACTGTATTAGGAAAAATTATTCGAATCAATTTTATTCAAAAAAATTCAACCTATAGTGTCAACCGAGAGTAATGGAGTAACACAAAGTTTTCCGGACAGGACGTTCAGCTAACTTACTTCAGTAAAGCTTTTGACCTGGTCGGTCACCATATTATATTGTTATGTGCCTTGCAAGCAACTGGTTTCGGCCAACCACTTTTATCATGGTTTCGTTCTTTAATTGATGGTAGGAAACAGTTTGTTAAACTTTATGAAGTATCTTCAGTTATGTGCCCCATTTTCTCTGGTGTCCCCTAAGGCTTACTCTCTCTTCTCTTATATTATATTTTTTAAATAGTACTAACCTTATATTAAAGCACGCGCGGCTTCTAGCGTTTGTGGATGATGTAAAAAAATCTACTGTATTGAATTTTAAAACGACTGTCTTGTCCTACAATATCAACTAAATAAAATTATTTCATGGGCCTACAAGCAAATGTTAGATTTCAATAATTCTATGTGACTTTTACATATCTTGAATCACTAATACATTTTAAATATTCAGTCAATGGGACAACGCTTAGCCCTAAGTTACATATTTAACAAGCATGCTGTTAGTCACTTATAACCTTAGGGTTAATTTAAATGCATAACAATAAAGTTTAAATCAGCATTTCCCCTTAAGGAACTGTATTGTTCGCTTGTTGGGTCTATTATCAAATACGGCTCTTTATCATTTACGATCTTTATGCTGAACATAAAGCAATAATGCTTGAGCGAGTACAAAATACATTTTTAAAATATACCAGTCATGTATTCAGGATTACAATTATAATCCCTTCACATTATAATTTACCTTAAACTTCATTCGCAATCATACCACTAACCTTAAATTCCTTTCTAAATTAATAAATGGGCAGATCGAGCCACCACAAATACCCTCTATAATTTTTTTTAATGTCCCTCAACGCTTCTCTCGTCAACATACCAATTTTAATTTACCAACCTCGTCTACTAGTTATGGTTTAAATAAACCACTTTAGCACTTTGTGTGTATTGCCAAATCTGATTCTTCATTTTCTATCTCATAAGCCCAACTAAGTTATTTTTAATGATTATATTTATCTTTACATCACACATTTGTAATTTTAATTGTACTAAATAATAATTATTATGTGAGCACATGACCATATATTGTTTGTTTAAATACTTAATTAAATAAATACTAGTATCACTTATGTAATTGTCTTTCTAAATAAAATATATTTTGATTATTCAATATAACTAGTTATTATAGATCACTTCAGAATAATATTATCCTTCTCTCTTAAATGGTAAACAATATTCAGTTACCTAGGGCAGATCTTACTCAATTCAAATTTCAAAATTAAAACCGTGTCATTTAGATCTTCAGTTTACGTTGTTGAAAATCTCGCTACTACGCTAAACTTAGGTAATTTAGTAGGTTTTTAAGTGGGAGGAAGGGTGTTGCATTTTTATTATTCAATATAACTAGTTGCTATAGATCACTTAAGAATACTATTATCATTCTATCTTGTGTTAATATAATGGTGGCTAATGGCTATACTAATCGTTATTGTCCACAAGCACCTACGTCCTACACACTGCAGTTCTGTATGTCTATATTATTTTACATGGATATATTTTATCCTAACATTTTTGGATATTGAATGGACATATAATATTAAATGTAATTTAAAAAATGTTTGTGATTTTTATAAAGTTAATACAAATTTCAATTTTAAATGGTTGTCAAAAAAAAATATATTTTATATTATATTATAAATTTGTTGGTATAGATCATTTCAGAATATTATCTTTCTATCTTGTTTCGATAAGTGTATAGTACCTAATACATTTGATACTCAACCAATTCGTTTCAAAAATGGTTTATTTATTAAGATTACAATGACAGCAAGTATATCAATGAAAAAAGAAACTGTGCACACGACTACCAGGCATAATTATAAATTATAAAATAAAAATAATTTATCAAATATCACAAATATATATGTGTAAAAGGTATTCCAAAAAAAAATACATTCATACTATTTGTATCTCCTCTAACATACAAATAAAACAATACATTGTTAAAAATGTAATATACTTAGGTATATAATAAAAACATTGATAAAAAAAAATAATATTATATTCTAACATATATTAATGAAAAATATTACCTATGTACATAAATAAATAATTATTAATTTGTAATACAATATTATTTACATGCATCAGCAAGTAAGTATATTAATTACTTTTTTTTATTTTTATGTTTTTTGGAAGCATCAACTGTGTTGTTATAACCCTGAAGGCTATTTAGTAGGTTTTTAACTGTGAAAAGGGAACGGAACGTTAGAACACGTGTATTTGTGGCTAGATTTGTCACTTATAACTCGAGGAGTTAACGATCTGGGAACTAGTGACATCGGCTCATGCCTGACCTCAGAACCCGTTTGGGACTGAAGCCCACCACCATGCCACATCAGGCCACTATTATTTAGTTTAATATTTAATAGTTAGGTATACAATATACATAATAAAGTTTTTGAATGGAATTTGTGTTTTTAATTTTTAGATTCTGGCCAGGCATATATGTATTATAATCAAAAATGTTTGAAATTTTAGTTAATTTCATACAAACTGACCTAACCAAAATTTTGACTAAAAATAAGGGACCATATATTAAATTTTCAAGTTTTTTAACCAATTATATAAATTGTACACTAAAGTTGAAAAAAATGTAGCACATCCATAAATAACAAAAAAAAAAAAAAAATGTATTTTTTAATGTCGAAAGTAATAATGTATTTTTTATTAGTATCCACTACCTAATTGCTATTATAAATATTTGTTGAATAATTAAAGTCCACTTTGGTAGGGTGGCTATAAGAAAAAGTTTAGTATTCTGTTTGAAACCTAGATATTATTATCTACAATTGTACCTACCTATTTAAGTAAATTCTGTTTTTCTTCACAACACTCGAATTATCTATATTGAGTGATTAGATACATGATTAGAACCTATGTTAAAAAGTAATAATAAGAAAAAATGGGATTAAAATGTAGATTTAGATAATTAGATATAATAAAGAAGATAAAAAACTCAAGGCAGCAGTCCATAGCAATCTTGTTAATACGGTAATCTTACGTTATTTTTTTTTTCTATTGTCCAACTATTAATTTTGATAATCAAATTCTTCGTTTAAAAAATGATTTATACCTTATACGTTAAAATTAACAAATTACAAGAATTACAACATATATCCTAATGAACAAATAACCAAACGACCACAAGGGAAATTTACAAAACTACATTCATATCGTTTGTATCTCCTCTAATATAAAAAAAAACTTTATTAAAGATAATATACCTATATAATAAATGTACTGATAAAAACAATAATATATTATTATATCTATTTGTGAAAATATTACCTATGGACATAATTAATAATTTATCAAACCTTTTTATTAACAGAACTCCTGAAAAAACCAATAAGTAAGTGCTATTTATAAATTTATATTTAAATTATAGTAAAATAGATGCCGCTCACATGTAAAAAAATTTAATTGAAAAAGAAAATATAAAAATATATATAAAATCTGCCAAAATGATACTTAAATAATTTAGATTTAAATAATTAGTTGTAACGAAGAAGGGAAAAAATTCAAGGCGGTGCACAACATTTACCTTTAAAACTAGCAAATCGCGACAGAGAAAGATTACGAACAATTGCAAATAATCAGTTATATTACGGGTGGGGCAATAGAACACTTTAATAGAAACTATAAACAATATCCATTTATCGGGAGCAGATCATACTCTACCCAAATTAGTAGCTCAACGTTCATATAATAATCAAAATCAAAACTATGAAATTTAGGATTTCTGTAGAATAACTTAATAACGAAGGCGCGTTGACCATTTTCGTGACTACGCACTCAGGTCACTTAAAGAGACGCGCAACGGCACGACAAGCCGTCTTATATTTTTCTATATTGAGTGATTAGATACATGATATGAACCATTATGTTAATAAGTTATAGTTACTATAATAAATCGCAATTGATAAAATTATGATATTTATTATACAAATATATATATATTGTTGTACATATCAAGTGGCGTGGCGTGGAGTCTTCAGTGGTGTAAGCAGTCACACAAAATTGTGCCCACCTATACCTTAATTTTTTTTTCACTCACTTCTAGAAAGCTGGCAATTTATTTAATTGTTTTTACTTTACAAAAATTATGTAACTACAATACTACATACTTCATGATTTGAAACCCCTCCCCTCCCCTAAAGTGAATTACAACAATTTGTAGTTAATTTTGGTAGGTATAAGTGTAAACAACATTTTTATTTTTTATAAATGAACACTATATTTTAAACAACTTTAAATTAGGTACAAATAAAATAACATAGGTACCTACTTTAATTCTAAATTTAGTTTACAAGTTTACTTAGAAGTCAACTCAATTCTTCTATTTTGTTTTAAAAAATTATTTATTACATTATTATAAAAATTAGGTTCACACTTCGTTGACATTAAAATATCTTTTTCTATAGACAGTAAAGATAAATTTGAAAGTCTATTTTGAGTTTGATTATTTCTTAAATAAGTTTTTATTCTTCTTAAAGCCGAAAAAGATCTTTGAGCAGGTGCACTAGTTGCAGGAATGGTCAAAACTAATTTACATAATTTAGTAACTTGTGGTAGGACAGATGTCAAATCTGTTTCCCTCAAATATTCTAAAAGTTTATAAATATAATGCATTTGATAAAACTGATCGGATGAATATATAATTGACAGTTCACTCTTTAGCTTTGGGAATTCAAAATACTGGCCATATGTCTGTTTTAGTGAACTAAACTTATCGTGAGGAAAAAGTTCTTTGAAAAAAGAAAATTTTTCAAAATCAAGTAATCCCGTAAATTTCAAATTATGTACTTCAGAAAATCGATCATTAATTTTGACTAAAATAGTATCTATTATTTCATGGAATAAACGTTTATAATTAATTTTTCTATCTACTGATACTTGAATAATTCGAGGCATTTTACTTCTGAAGGGGACTTCTTTATGTTTTTCTAAGTCATTAACTTTGTTCCAAATTAAATCAAATGTTTGCCTATATTCATTTAATTGTTTTTTTAAATTCATATAGTTTTTGTGTTCAATCTTTTTTTTGTAATATATCAAAAAGGTATCGGGCTAAAGGAAGTATTTTACCAAAAATAATTAAATTAAAATTAAAATCAAAATCTTCTAGAGCCAAACAAAACCCTCTAGCACATGTTAATGATTCAGCATCCCATTTATCAGCGTTCTCTACAATATACAGCATTAATTGTTTATTTCTTTTTTATGTTCAACCATAGTGTTAATTAACCTACTACTATAGTTCCATTATGTCGGAGCAATAGTTGGAATTCGTTTTTTAACTATTAAATTAAATTATTTATTCTTTTCGTACTGTTAGAGAAGAAAACAGCGAACCCATTTAGATAAGTAAAAAAAATTTACATTCTTTTATATGAGATACTGACTGTTTAAGCACTAAATCAAGTTTACGAGTATGTGCATAGCAATGAATATACATGGCATTTTTATATTTCTGTCTTATTAAAGTCTGCAAACCATTATGAGAACCAGACATAACAGCAGCTCCATCATATGTCTGAGCAACTAGTTTATTCTCATCACATATATAATCTGGAAATATTGAAAAAAAAATGATCTGCTAAAGATTTAGCTGATCTATTTGCAATAACATCAGAAAACCCAATAAATCTTTCTTGAACACTCTTATCATTCACACATCTAAATACTGTTATGAGTTGTGATTTATTTGTAATATCAGTTGTTTCATCGGTTATAACTGCTAAACAATTTTATTTAATTTTTAATTTTTGTAACTATAACATTTTTCATAGAATTTATTAAATCATTTTGTATATCATTAGAAAAGCTGTTAACACAGTATAATTTGAAATATGTAATTTTAATTTATTATCAACAGAAGAGAGTAAAATAAATGTTTCAAAAAAATAACCTTTATTTAAAGAATTTAATTTTTCATAATGACCTCTAAAAGCTAATTCTTGTTTAGCAAGAAAACAAGTGATATCAATTAGTTTCCTTACAATTTATATACCTATTATTATTTACTTTTTCACTATATTTATTTATTCATTTTTTTAAGTTTTCACTTAAACAAATATCTATCTTATTGTTCCCAAAAGTTTTTAAATTTACCAAGGCTTGAATGTGTAGTTGACTTCATTCATGTCTAGTTTTTAAACCATGAAAATTAGACATATCAGTAACACCATATTTTTATCAGATGTTTGATTCATTTTGTGAAAAAAGCACAAAGGGCCAACAATATAATTTATCTAAGCAACCACAAAGCTAATCACATGTTTTATAAAAACTTTCATTAAAATATCGGTAACAATTTTTAGTTTTACATTTCAAATTAGGTAAATTAGGAGTAGGCCTCCCTCTTAACACAATACCCATTTTATCTTCATAAGTATGAGCGCTAAATTACTTTACCAGTTACCTATCTATATTACGGATAGCGGAAAAAACATCAGGTACAAACGTCATGGTAAAAACGTCAAAAATGTATTTTTATCTAAAAATCACAATCATGATTTTTAAGTTTATTGATAAAATAATAGTACAATATTACTATAAACAGTTTGGTGAAATATAAAAATTAAAATTAAAATAAAAAATCGATGTATATAAAAATGAATTGCTATATCGATAATCCTACCACTGTTATCCAAAGTAATAAATTTTAAACCTATATTATTCCCAATACTCAATAGGATTTTACGTATATTTGTTTGTATATATACATCATATATCCTATCTACGACAGTTATTTGTTATGGGTTCGATAAGGCGCTCGTCCTGTAATTGTTGTTACCTAGTACCTACCTATAATAATAATACTATGTACTGTATTACTTATTATAAGTTATGACTGTCGTTTTTGTATCGATTACTCTATATCAAAGTGGAAATGTGAAAAATTGTCTTGTGGTGTTGATTTCGATTCATTGATTGAAACTGACGATAATTTTATTTGATCTGGTTGGCAGTCATCAAGTACTTGTGGTGTGTTAGAAGCAATGAAAGTTCTCGATTTTTTAAAACTAAATTTTCTCCTAAAACATAAATTAGAAAAAATGTAACACAATATGTCAACATACAAGTGTTTTGAAACATAAGACATTTTGTTTTAATTTATAAAATATTGTTATGTTGTAACTATTTGTTATAATTGATAAAAAAAAAAAAGAATGACATTCTATAATATATTGTATTAAATATAATACCTCACAATGAGTCATTTTACTATTACATGGTATTAAATTTGGACTAATATATTTTTATATGATTCGATTTTTGGATAATTCTCATGGATAAAAAATTAATATCTAGCTTATGAATAATGTAATACAAAATAACCTTAATTTATTTGTCTAATTTAATTTAAATGAGATATAATATGTGTCATGATAGATGCATAGAATGTAAAAAAATACTGTACAAAATGTATTCTAATTAGGGCCTATAGATCAGCACATACTAATTTTGTTAGTCTAGTTTTGAATGTATGTGTACTGCAGAAATATTTAAACTATAGATGTAGTTAGATTATAATATCAGTAATTACTTTATAACTTATTGTAATATTTTATATTTCATACAATTATTAAATAATAATTAATATTTAGAAACTCGTTTTATTATTTACATACATTAAGTACTCAAGTATACGACTTACCTTTTGATCCAAGATTAGTATTTTGTGATGAAGATTCTGAAATTGGTGCAAAACTAATTTTGTTTGGATTGACGTTTTTATTGATTGCCGCAATAAGCACAGATAAAATATTGGCAGTTAAATATTAATTATCATATATGATATATTATTCTTGTCCAAGTCATTCCAATATTAACGGATTAACAAAACTAAAATATTAAACAAATTTAAATATGTTACGTTATTACTTACTTGGCGTTTTTGAAAAATAGGTGGTTATATTTTTGTTTGATATTTTTGACTTTCACACAACGCACGAGGCGATACGCAAAATCCAATTACAATTAGACATATTTTGTTCTTGTTTATCACATGGTAAAATTATTATTTATATTACCATAACTCTCATACAAATATACAATAATTTAAAATATAAATGTTATAAAGGAAATTTTTAAAATAAAGATGGGGGTTACTGGCAAATGACAGCGCATGAAGTGCCATAAGTATACCAACGCAATGAACAAAATACATATAATTAATATATAATGACTTGTCTTGTAACGCTATTGAAAATCACTTATATTATAGTACCACCACTTTATATGTTTCCATATACTATTCCAATGCAATTATTTTTATAATATTATAAACAGTATAAACTGTAATATTGCCATACACAAAATAGGAAAGGGAATTGGAATCGCTTACACACTCATCTGACGTCATATTATTTCTCATATTTATAGAAAATGCATTGTTGAACAGTGATTTTGTCTGCGGAGGTTCGGGGGACATTTCACCGAGTATTACCGTACATTAACCGACTACGAAACAACCGAAAACAAGGATGTTATTTTTAGCATTCCAATAAATAAAAATAATAATTAATAATATAATATTATTTTATTTTATTTTATCATTATTAGAACATTTGATCAATAAATTTTAAAAATATACCCACGGCATTTTATAAGTGAAAGTGTAAGCAACGCTTATACTGCTTATACGCACACAAATGGATGTTATGTTGAAAATTAAACAATACTTCTGTTTCATTGATGATGATAATAGTAACTTAAATGTCAATAATTTTTTTTCAAACTTTTAATGAGTCATAATATTTTAATAAACCAATTTATATAAAAATTAATAACTCATATACCTTTTTTTATTTTTATAGTTGATAAATTTGATGGTATGTAATTTTTGTGTTATTTAATATTTATTAAATTGATTATTTGAGTAACAAAATATAACTTTGTGTATATTATATCAGCGACTGTTACTTTCACAAAAAAAATTGTCATCCAAATTATAATATAAAAAAAAAGGAAACTTTTTAGGTGAAAACTCTCATACGTACCATTATTTATGTCATTATTTTTTAGTATTTAATTTCCCATTGTGACGATACAATCAAAGCCCTTTATTTGTTATTTATTTCAAGTAGTTATGATTTTTTTTCAAGCTACTTAATGCAAATCACCTATAGAAACTAACAATATATATTGTAAGTCAGACTTATGTTAATGATTTGCAATTGTTTTTTCGATAACATATTTTTTAAAAATGCCATTAATTATTCATTTTTAAAAACAAGGCCATCTATTGAAGTTTTATATGCCTAGTTATTTGAAATAATAAGTAACTTTATAATAATTACTTTAGTTGTTTGTAGTGGATAATAGTACACATAGTTATTTCATTAAAATATATTTATTTGTTGTGTGCAAAATTTCAAGATTATAATATTATACTATTAATAATTTCGTCCATTATAGTTTTAATGTCCATTTGTAGATAACAATAGACATATAATAATATAGATATATAATAAATGCACCGATGAAAACAAAATAAATTATAATTTATAACATACTCTTATGGAAAATATTACCCAGGTATGTACATATTTATTAATTTGTCAAACATTATTATTAACAGGAAATGAATGTAAGTGTTGTTTATATTTTTATTAATTTGTATAGCCCCAACTAAAAAGGTACTATTAACCTGTAGGTTATTCAGTAAGTAATTAACCGTGGAGGGTGGTACGTTTGGTTAGAACACCTTCAAAATGTGCCCAGATTTATAACCAACAACCCGGGTGGTCACCCATCCAGGAACCAGACAATCTTTAGTATTCGAATACTAGTATTTAAATACTTTTTTTTGTATTTTAAATACTTTTTGACCAATGTATTTTAAATATTATAAAATACTTTTTATTTTTATTTTTACTTTTATTCTAGAATACTAAATACTTTTTGTATTCTAGTGTTCTACTCCAAATTCCAATCCTTAATATTTCGTAATGTACTGTTTTAGATTTTGTATCTAAATTATTATTTTATAATTTCTGAAAATTTATAAATAAGATTTCGCCAAACTACAATCAGATAACAGAATGACTGAAACCCCCGTCAGCCCATTACACCATCATTCCATGGCATACGCGACACAGACCACCAGGTTCGATTGGCTTTTATCTTGAATTTTTAAATAGTCTTTCTCCTCGTTTTGAAAGTTGTAATAACATTAAATTACAACAATAATTAATTATTATCGTGTCTCTCATCTAGTGGGCGATAGCAGATTAATAATTTAAATATAAGATATTCAATTTTGGTATTAATGTTATAATATTATTATCATAAAAGCCAATAATACACTATTGAGTAATGTCTATGTTTCTCATAAATCATAATATTTTATTATATTTACCAATTGAATAGAATATAATGCAACGTGCAAACAGTGTGTGCGCCCTGCGTTAATTTTTGTTATTACTTATTAAATATTGTTATTAAAAAAAAAATAGAGGAAAATTGTGAATTGGACGACCCCTTGACGACCATTGAATATTAGTTTGCCATGGCCAGTGTATAATTCACATTTTAAAGTTGTAAAAATACTTAACTAACAAAAAGTATTTTGAAATATTTTGATTCCTTAAAGGAAGTGTTTGAATACGTATTTTAAATACAAATGACACCAAGTATTTAATACGTATTTTGAATAAGTTTGAAAAGATAGGAGATATACTATAACATGCTTAATGAATAATGGTGGCCATGGATAAAAGCTATAAGGAATTTCATTGAGCAGAAAATTAAACACCGTTCCGTTTGTACTGATCGTTGCGCCACCCATCGATAGATCCCTTAGCGTGTCCAATGGTGTACTTTCGACGCATCGGTGACCTTTTATCTCGATAAGTTTTAAATTTTTCGAAAAAAATTTACGCTTTTTAGGTCATTTTTTGACATTACGACCTTTTCTCGTCAATGTCACTCTTGTAATAAATAATAATTAGTAATTACTATACCTATAATAATTTAATTTATACAATTTTGATAGGCTATTGATCTATATAATATTTGTAGTTATAAATATGCAATAGTTATTATGTTTACAGCTAAATAATAAATATAAATGTAAAAATTAATCACTCATACACATATTCATTTTTTTATTAGTAATCATAAAAAGTACGTAATTTTTGTGTTTATTTATTTAAATAGTTTTTTTTTAAATTTGAGTAACAAAATAAAACTTTATGTTCAATGTTCATAGTATATTATATCGATTACTGTTATTTTAAAAATAATAAATTGTCATCCAAATTATCCCGAAACAGTAATTTTTTTAAATGAAAACTCTTTTACGTACCTATATTATTTTTTTACTATTTAATTTCCAATTGTGACGATATAAATATAGCCCTATATTAGTTATTTATATCTAGTAGTTGTTCTTTTTTTTAAACCACTGAATACAAATAACCTATAGAAACCAACAATACTCATTGTAAGTCTAACTATTTTTAATGATTTTCTATTACTTTTTAAAAGCAAAATATTTGAAAAAACTATAAATTATTAATTTTTAAACTAAATGTCCCTCTATTGAAAATGTTAAACTGTGTTTTACTTATATATGTAGTAATGGTAACTTATTAATTACTATTTTAATATTTTGTAGGAATTATAAGTACGTATATTTTTGTTTTTAATTTATATCATTCAATTGTATTATTTTGTTCTCTGTGAGATTTCAAGATTAAACTATAATTTAATTTATTTCACCCGGTATAGCTTAAATGGCCTTTTGTAGATAAAAATAGACATTGAAGATCAGAAATATTAGAGTACACATTGTTTGTAAAGTCTTAATTTAAGTATAAGTGTTCACCAGACGTTGATCTTACCTAGAAGTTAGCCCTGACGACTCGATCTCATTTTTTGACTCTGTAGAGTTACAAATTATATGTACAATTAATATAAATAATTATAACGATAAGTCAATCCATTACTTATTGAACAGTTTTACATGTATATTAATTTAAAAATCAAGAACAAATAACAATAGATCAAAATATTTCAATAAAGACATGTAAATCGGCTACCGCTCTGCTTTGGATATTCTTAAGGTCCAGCATAATAGACTCCAACCTTGTAGAACGGTGTGCACTGTTTTACACGTTATCTGGGATGATTATTCATAATTGGCTGAGAATGTTTTGCTGCATGCCGAACATAAACGATGTACTGACGAAGAACATGATTAACAATTTGGTGAACTGACACTATCCGAGACTGTTTATGCATCATAGTTGTCATCAAACTGGGTCCATTGCGACAGGTAATCGCGCGATCAGGAATGCTAAATGAGAACCCTTGGGTTTTGGAATTAAATTCTCCCACTGTATCTGCACCCGTACAAATGTCATATATATATATGTCTGCTTCAAAAGTCCTCGGTTAACATCCAGAGCGTGGTCAGCTGGCTAGGAAGCTATTCCTTTAATGATTCTAAGAGCTAGATACGGAGCACAATTTAATCCGTAAATCACTGTATTTAGACTGATTGTTCGCCAAAGCAGCACTTACGTTTTTTTTGCAGTTTGCTGCACCGACTCGCGTTGTGTTGTAGATAGGGGGGGTGTAGGTAAATATAAGACAACTTGTATAGATATATATAATAAATAATAAATCCCAAAAGAGGGTTTGTGTAATAAATGACAAACAAAATAATTATAATAATAATGTGGCAAAAGAAACCATAAACGGCATAAAATATAAAAAAATAATTACTTAAATATGTAATATAACAATAATAATAATACCAACACACACTAACAATAGCGTGGCTGACCCACTGACCGACTGTCCGATTATATAATATTATAAAATTATTAATATCGACCTGTATCCAGCGACGTTGACCGACAGGGGACTTTGCCGAAAACAGCGACGGCAGACGATGTACGGAGTGGACGCAACACTCCAACTGTCCAACTTCCTCAGATGTGACTGTCAGCTGACCCGGGCCGTGAATGATTCAGCACGGTTAATAATAATTACAGCAACCACACGTCAAGCCGAATGGGCATTTGATGTACATCAGGGTGGCGGGAACGTTCGCGGACATACGCACCATTCAACCGCCGAGAGAAGAGAGAGAGCCCGTCGGATGGCGGCACAACTTTATGACGACAAAAGCGTCGGTCTGGATGACAGGGAGGGGAGACGTCACCGGGTTGCTACTTATCTGCCCCCCGCCACATAGCGACGACAGCCTTTAGATTTGTAGAGGCGGTGCGACCGGGTCCAAGTTCGAACATCCTCCCCCCCGTGAGCATCATCTCACATGATTACGTGGAGAACTGGAAACGGGCGCCCATGAAGATGAACAGGTGATGGCGGATGTCAGTGTCAGGGGTTTACATTTTTTTTTTAATAATACAAAGTATAGGTGCACCTACAACATTATATAAAAGCATACACGTATACGAACATATGGTTCAAATAAAAGATACATAAATACAAATATGAACATATGGTTCAAAAAAAAAAATAAAAAAATACATAAATAAACAAAATATATAATATATTTGGTTAATCCACCCATCTATGACACCCCGCTGGTCGGACAGCACATATTATTAGACAATAAGTTTTGTGCAATACGCACATGTATACAGGTATATTATATGTAAACAAAATTAAACGACGGCTCAGAACGATGTGCCGAGCGCGTGATGCCGAAAAGCACAGTGTGTCAACGAGACGGTGGACCATAGAAAAAATTCAAGGACGTGACGGGATAAAAAAGGACGTACTTATAATATTGTTACTATTTTTTTTTTTTTTTTAATTGATGGGTAGCAGGACGAGTTTCACCACCGGACGCGTTACTATACCCGAACGTGTCATTACGCGAACAACTCGAACGTGACCGTCATTCCCTGGCAACAATTCTAACACCCGACCAAGACGCCACAGGAGGGGGGGGGCTTTGGTTATCTACCACTATCACCATGTCGTCCACCTTTAGATTGGGGGTACCCTCCGTCCACTTTGACCTTTCCTGCAAAGTCGTAAGATATTCGGCCGACCATCGCCGCCAGAAGGCCTGATGGCATTGGTCCATCAACTTCCACCGGTTGGTTAGTTTAAGGGATGACTCTGGACTGGACCTTGGTGGAATAGCCAGAAGCGGTTGACCTATTAAAAAGTGCCCGGGAGTTAAACAGTCGAGATCATGTGGATCTGACGACGCGGGCGTGAGTGGGCGAGAATTAAGAATGGCCTCAACGCGAGCTAAAACTGTTGAAAACTCTTCATAGGTAAAGATGTGTGTCCCAATGACGCGCACTAAAAGGCGTTTTGTCGACCGGACAGCTGCCTCCCATAATCCCCCAAAATGCGGGGCGCTGGGCGGATTGAAATGCCAGACACAGGCGGCGCGCGTATTGGCAATTGTCGCTTGTCCCTCAGGACTCTCTATTAATGTGCGCAGTTGCCGATCTGCCCCGACAAAATTTGTACCACAATCGGAAAAGACATCGGTCGGTAATCCACGGCGAGCAATGAAGCGATCAAAGGCCGCCAGGAATGCGTCGGTAGATAAGTCCGTAACTACTTCAAGGTGAACCGCCTTGGTACAAAAACAGACGAAGACTGCGACATAAATTTTAAATACGCGCGATTTACGGAGACTTAATTCGCGCATTTGTAGAGGGCCGGCATAGTCGATACCTATGCGCTCGAACGGTCGTCGCTGTTGTACACGAGTGTCAGGCAGGTCAGCCATGTACGGCTGTAATGGTTTCGCGTCGTGCCGTACACATACGGCACATGTTGAAATTACACTATGTAACACGGATCGTAATGACACCACCCAAAACTGTCGCGAAATAAGTGTGGCCAGAACACGCGGGCCGGCATGACACGTTGCCCGGTGCCACCGACGACATAGCAATAGGGAAAAATGTGACCTTTTATGTAGCAAAATAGGATGTTTACAGTCGTAATTTAATGTGGAATGTCGAAGGCGACCACCTACACGTAATACACCTACCGGGTCAACGAATGGAGATAGACGAGCTAAAGGTCGGGACGAAATGCGACTCCCGGCTGACAATTCACGCAATAACACGGAAAAATATACCCGTTGCGAATTGGACGCTAATACTTGGGCCACGCGATCTAGTTCCGCTTTGCTCAAAAACGCGGAATCGATGGATTCAGGACTCTGTGATAACGAACGATCGCCATTACTCCGCCTGTGTGCGACCTTGCGGCGGCACGCGCATACAAATCTACGCATATATGCCACGACGCGCAACATGCGATCGTAATCGGAGAAGCGATCGAACCATTCGCACATTATCTCGTCATTACGTACTGCGAAGGAAACATGATGAGTTTCGGGCAAGTCATGTAGGGGGAGTGTAGGGGGAGCATCGTCCCATTCCGACGGGTTGCCGCGTGTTATCTGCGGACCATGCCAATACAGCTCGAATTGTGATAACACGTTTGGCATGATGCCGCGTGACGCGCAATCGGCGGGATTACTGACTGATTCCACGTATAACCAGGTGCAATCTGGCAACACTGTGCGAATCTGGTGTACGCGATTAGATACGTAAATTTTAAACGATTCGTGAGGGACCTTTAACCACGAAAGTACAATCATCGAATCGGACCATGCCCGGACACCAATTATATTAAGCTGTGGTGATAAAATATCACGAAGACGGCCTAGCCAACGAGCTAATAATAGGGCGGCATTTAATTCAAGGCGCGGTATAGTGGTCGGTTTTGTCGGCGCCAGTTTGGTTTTAGTACCGATAAGAAACACTGACGGACCGGCTTTGACATCGGCCATGCGGACGTAAACTACTGCCGCGTACCCGCGTTGTGACGCGTCACAAAAACCGAGTAGATAACACGGCGCGCCCTGGTACGAATTAATATGTCGTGGAATACGAATTTGTAATAAAGAAGGCAGATCAGTCACAAACGCCCGCCATTCGTTAGCGATTTCGTTTGGAAGGGGGTCATCCCACCCTAGCCCGGAGACCCATGTACGTTGCATGATCAATTTTGCCAAAAACACGGAAGGACCAAATACGCCCAGCGGGTCAAAAATACGGGCCACCAACGAAAGAATGCCACGTTTTGAAAATACAGGAGACGGTATAAGACTTAAAGCGCAACAAAAATAGTCACCGTCGGGGTGCCATTCTAGCCCCAACACTTTGGTCCCGTACCCCTCGACGGTCTCAAACGGTAACGGACCCATCACCCGATCTTCGGCCGGCACGGCCCCTAACACAGACGGGGTGTTTGATGCCCATTTCTTTAATTCTAGTCCGGATTTATTTAATACGAAAATTAAATCGGACTGTAGTTTTAACAATTCGGGGATTGTGTCCGCTCCGGTACAAATATCGTCAACGTAGGTTTGATGTTGGAGTGCAGTCCGCACCGGTTCGAAGCCATCACAATCCTCAGACGCTATGCTCTGTAGTACACGCAGAGCAAGAAAGGGGGCGCAGTTCACTCCGTACGTGACCGTATGCAACTCATAATCACATAATGCATCGCGAGGGGACGCCCGCCACAAAATATGTTGATACTTGCGATATTCCGGCCGGACGAGTATTTGCCTATACATTTTGCAAATATCTGTGGTAAAAACATGCTTGGGGATGCGAAAACGGGTTAAAATAGCAACGATATCCTGCTGTAACTTTGGACCGGTAAATAAGCAGTCGTTTAATGACGGACCTCGGAACCCGCGTGCCGATGCGTCAAACACAACACGAATTTTTTCTTTATCAACTTCCGGGCGATATATAGCGTGATGCGGGATAAAATAATGTCCAGGTGATTGTGCTAAAGACATATGACCAAGCGAAATATATTCGGACATAAACCGGTCGTAAAGTGATTTTAAAACAGAATTAGTGGCTAGTTTTCGCTCGAGCATTTCGAAGCGACGCGCAGCGACTTCGCGCGAGCCCACAAAAGTTTCACTCGACACCGGGGAACGAAAAGGCAACGGAACCGAGAACCGGCCGGAGGGCAAACGTACCACTTGGTCACTAAACAATTTTTCACATTGCCCATTGTCGGTAAAAGTCGACGGGACCATTCCAGGCTCCTCGACCTGCCAAAATTTGTCCATTAGACACTCAAGAGATAATGTCATACACACGGGTAACGACTGATATGCGCGCGTCTCACTATCGGCGACCGGGCCAATCAAGATCCAACCAAATATGGAACTAAACGCGGAAGGCATAGCGTCATCTATCGATACCTTTCGACCGTCCATGATAGAGGCGTACACATCCCCACCTAACAGTAAGTCAATTGGCGACGAAACATCGAAATGCGGGTCTGCCAATGCCAAATTCGAGTATCGATCTTTTATACCGGACGATAACGATTGTTTGGGTAGGTCACCTGTTATAGATGGTAATATCCACGCGCTTAAAGATAAGGCGGGCTCGGACGAAAATCGCGGCTGTACAATACAATCAACGCGACCAAGAACGTTAACGACAGTAATTCCCGATAAGCCACTGATCGGAGCGGTCCATCGCGAGCGCTTGAGACCGAGACGATTGACACATACGTCAGTAATCGCACTAATTTGCGATGCGCAATCAACTAATGCGCGCAATGTATGCCATGACCAGGAGCGGTCTTGAACGTGTACCAGCGCAGTACCTAATAATACAGACGTCGCGGGCGGCTCAGGTGATCGTCTGACAGCAGCACACATTGAAACATTTGATACGTTAGGGAGGGGTGTCTCGTCATTATCTCGCGGCTCGTCTTCCGACGTATGTAAGAGGAAATGATGTCTACGCGTACATTTATTGCAGTTTGGTTTCGACTTGCAACGCGGAACCCAATGGTCGGCCCCAAAACAAATGAAACACAATCTATTTTCGCGCGTCCAACGCGCACGGTCTTCGTTTGACCACGATTTAAATTTAGTACATGACGTCAACTTGTGCGACTCAGAACAGCACGGACATTTAACGTCAGTTTTGGCGGTAACAAACGACATAGGACGGGAACTGGGTCGCTTTCCCAGCTGTTCTCCCCCTTTGGATAACTGACCGGACGACTTTCCACCCTTCGGCGCAGCGAGCACGGTACTCTTCTTCGTGTCCCCCACTACTTCGAGAATTGCCACTCGGGACCTAACAAACTCCAACAACTGGCTAATGGACGGATATTCCGCCGTACTACTCGCCTCGAACGTTTTACGCGTATGGACGGACAAGCACCGGAATGCCAAAGTAAATAAAATAAAAGAACCTATATCTGGTATTTTGAGTGCGTTAATTAGCGAAAGGTT